>JACEVL010000415.1:2114226-2329226 GCA_020284085.1 Aporrectodea caliginosa | reverse complement strand
AACAATTACGCGGCAACGATGATAATGACGAGAAAATTAGATTAAGGGGAGACGGGATAAATGGTTGCTAATGGGACAAGTAGGCTTCATTGCTTCTAGGAATAAAATACATAGACTATACAGGCTGAGGTCTCTTTCTAGACAACAGGTGAGACAGGTAGACAGGTATTATATAGCAGAGGAACTCACGCGGCTAATGGATCGCTATTTGTTTACGGAGGTTCATTAATATATATGCAGTCTCCTAAGCTAGCCCTGAGGCAGTCACTGGTATGAAGTGTTAGCGACATCATTTTCTTAGCCTCGGCATATGAGGGCGGATGGCCAATGCTCCCCTTGCCGTCTCATCTCCCCACTGACAGAGTAAAGGTCAGTGTGCTCATTATAGCTGAGTTGGATAGAGGGTGCAGGCGAAGCAGAACCATCTCGAACCAAATTTCTGCCCTGGCGGGGAATCGAATCCCCTCTTGATTGACAGTCCAGCACGCTAACCACTACACTATGGAACACCTATATATATATATATATATAGGTCTATAATATATATATATATATATATATATATATATATATATATATATATCTATAGGTCTATATATATA
Organism: Aporrectodea caliginosa; assembly: GCA_020284085.1. Taxonomy (NCBI): domain Eukaryota; kingdom Metazoa; phylum Annelida; class Clitellata; order Crassiclitellata; family Lumbricidae; genus Aporrectodea; species Aporrectodea caliginosa. The sequence goes on along the minus strand of JACEVL010000415.1, from coordinate 2,328,624 downwards.
TATATATATAATATTATATGTGTTATATGTGCGTAGGTGTATGTATGTATGTATGTATATTTATATGTATAGTGTATATGGTTGTGTTAATTGCAGGTGGTCCGGTGGATTGAACGAGAGATGCTGCAGTCCTGACGACCTGCCCTCCTGCTGCTGCTGCTGCTGGTGTTCAATCGGCGCAACATGCGATTCCGTCCAAGGAGGATATTGACGTATCTGTTGATAGGCATCAGCGTCGCCGTCGTTCTCGCCAACTTCATCAGCTACAACAGTACGACCCAACTGATCGAGAACCGACAACATCCGATGGTGCACGATGTTGGACTCGGTCCTCGCAATCCCAATCCGGTCCTCTTCGAAGAACGATTCAAGAAATACGACGAAAGAGACGCCGCACTGCCAACATATCGAATCTCCTCCACTTCCGTCGGGGTTGTCTACCAGACGCGGATCTTGTCCGGACTGGGACTTCTCAATTCTTCGAGGACCACTCTACCCGCCGTCTCCGTTTCGCCAATATTCGGCGATCGACTCGTTCTCAACGGATCGGAGAACGAGGAGTATCGGGAACAGTTTGTACGTCGCGTCCGGAGGAGGGAAGGCTCCGAGGACCCCAGTTGGTCCATCTGGGTGGCGAAGAAGGACCGGAAACGCGAGATTGTGGACGACCGAATCGTTAAGCAGATGAACTACGTCCCGAAGAGGTACTCGCGACTGATGGCAAGGACGTCGAAGCGCGGGAGAGGCGATCTACCCGTCCGACTGAAGACGATATACGTACCGAGCGGAGTGGACGCCGAGACCCCGCTCGGCACGCTGAAGTTCGCGAACGATAAGTGTCCCGTAAGTGCCTGCAACATCACGACCGACTCCGTCCACGAGTTAACCGCGGACCTGCGCCTGCTCCAGGCGGACGTCTACTTCTCATCGTCCGAAAGGAAGCCTTCCGGTCAGATCTGGGCCATCTGGATCCTCGAATCGCCGGCTAACACCGTCGACTTCGCTGGTCCGGACAACCTCATCAACTGGACGGCGACCTACCGGTGGGACTCGACGATAGTCACGCCGTACGCCAAGTTTGTGCCTTTCTCGTCGGAGGTGATCCGGGGCGGTCATCATCATCCGAGGAACAAACCACCGATGACGAAGACGCGAAACTACGCTGCCAACAAGACGAAGATGGTTGCCTGGTTCGTATCGAACTGCAACGCGAAGAACCGGAGATGGGAGTTCGCGCAGGAGCTGAAGAAATACATTCCAGTCGACATATTCGGCGCCTGCGGGACCATCGACTGTCCGAGGTCCGCACAGAACGAATGCAACGACCGCCTGAACGCCGAATACAAGTTCTACTTGTCTTTTGAAAACTCCAACTGTGATCATTACGTAACGGAGAAGTTCTTCGAGAACGGTCTCGGGTAAGAAAAGTCACAAGTATTTCAGGAAATTACAATACACGACAACTAGATACTTATAGCGTGCTTAAACAGGTCTTGCACGAGAGCGCGTTTCGCTACATTCCTAGTCATAGTACAATGAGAACAGATGAATTTTTAACTTTTAAATTGAGCAACAGATGTGCATTGACGAACTGGAGTTGGAAGACTATTCCATTCTTTAGGTCTCAGGACCTAAAGAATGGAATAGCCTTCCAACTGGAAGAGTAACTTCTTAATCGTGAACATAGGCGTATTAATTTTAGCGGGTTGTTTTACGGGTTCAAACCCCCTGAAGAGTCACATCTTAATCGTGAACATGGGCGTATTAAATTTTAGGGGTAGTTTTACAGGTTCAGACCCCGAAATAAGTTTCCGAATTTTGTTATATGCTCTTATATGCGAAATACAAAAAAACTGAACTTTTGCGACCAAGCCCAATGGACCCCCCCCCTTAGCCCTGGTTACGCTACCGATCGTGAACTCCGCATTTATTCTGCACCTACAAGTGTTAATCGTTGTTAGAGCCAGCTTACTGACGGGCGCTGAAAGTGTGGGATCCCTCAAAGCTGTTGGCAGTGAATTTTTTAATAGACGAGGACCAGCGCATGAAAAGGCACGGAGGCCAAACGCCTTCTTGTCAGGTGGAATAAACAGTTCTGTTGACCAGAGGATTAAGCTGATCTTAAGTCTGTACTCGTTGGGATCAGGCGTGTAAGAACTTCGGCGTTGTTCGTGTTAAGACATAGGATATACTCGGCTTGAGGCAGCGCCGCCGCTAGGATTTTAATTGTGTACGCACAATCAGCATGCGACCATGCGTATAGGCCGGGCCCACGAAAATATGTGGGGGGGGGATACGAAGAACGAGCGTCCGCACTTTTTTGAATTTCCACACTGTAATGGTAGCAGTTTTAGCAGTCATCTGAACAAAATTGCTCTATAAATTCAGTGCTGGTAGCACCAGCTGTCACTGGTAGCTAAGATGTAGTTTGATTCGTTTTTTATTTTGACTGCAGACAATAGCCTATATAGTAGCAAACCAGACATTTATCGAAATTAATATAAAAGCTAGAAAATAAGTTCAATTTCCAAGAACGCCATCGGCCTAAGCCTTAAGGTATAAACATATCGTGGAGGGTAGGGAGGAAGAGAGCAAATGGAGGAAAGGGAGGAAGAGAGCAATTGGAGGAAGAGGTGCGAATGGGTGGAAGGGAGGAAGAGAGCGAAAGGGAGGAAGAGAAGCATGTGGTGGGTAGGGAGGAAGAGAGCGAAATGGAGGAAAGGGAGGAAGAGAGCTAAATGGAGGAAAGGGAGGAAGAGAGCTAAATGGAGGAAAAGGAGGAAGAGAGCTAAATGGAGGAAAGGGAGGAAGAGAGCTAAATGGAGGAAAGGGAGGAAGAGAGCGAAATGGAGGAAAGGGAAGGAAGAGAGCGAAATGGAGGAAAGGGAGGAAGAGAGCTAAATGGAGGTAAAGGGAGGAAGAGAGCGAAATGGAGGAAAGGGAGTAAGAGAGCGAAATGGAGGAAGAGAGCTAAATGGAGGAAAGGGAGGAAGAGAGAGGAAATGGAGGAAAGGGAGGAAGAGAGCGAAATGGAGGGAAAGGAGTAAGAGAGCGAAATGGAGGAAGAGAGCGAAATGGAGGAAAGGGAGGAAGAGAGCGAAATGGAGGAAAGGGAGGAAGAGAGCTAAATGGAGGAAAGGGAGGAAGAGAGCGAAATGGAGGGTAAGGAGTAAGAGAGCGAAATGGAGGAAGAGAGCGAAATGGAGGAAAGAAAGGAAGAGAGCGAAATGGAGGAAAGGGAGGAAGAGAGCTAAATGGAGGAAAGGGAGGAAGAGAGCGAAATGGAGGAAAGGGAAGAAGAGAGCGAAATGGAGGAAAGGGAGGAAGAGAGCGAAATGGAGGAAAGGGAGGAAGATAGCGAAAGGGAGGAAGAGAGAGAAATGGGGAAAAGGGAGGAAGAGAGCGAAAGAGAGGAAAGGGAGGAAGAGAGCGAAATGGAGGAAAGGGAGGAAGAGAGCGAAATGGAGGAAAGGGAGGAAGAGAGCGAAATGGAGGAAAGAGAACGAAATGGAGGAAAGGGAGGAAGAGAGCGAAATGGAGGAAAGGGAGGAAGAGAGCTAAATGGAGGAAAGGGAGGAAGAGAGCGAAATGGAGGAAATGGAGGAAGAGAGCGAAATGGAGGAAAGGGAAGGAAGAGAGCGAAATGGAAGAAAGGGAGGAACAGAGCGAAATGGCGGAACGGGAGGAAGAGAGCTAAATGGAGGAAAGGGAGGAAGAGAGCGAAATGGAGGAAAGGGAGGAAGAGAGCGAAATGGAGGAAAGGGAGGAAGAGAGCAAAATGGAGGAAAGGGAGGAAGAGAGCGAAATGGAGGGTAAGGAGTAAGAGAGCGAAAAGGAGGAAGAGAGCGAAATGGAGGAAAGGGAGGAAGAGAGCTAAATGGAGGAAAGGGAGGAAGAGAGCGAAATGGAGGAAAGGGAGGAAGAGAGCGAAATGGAGGAAAGGGAGGAAGAGAGCTAAATGGAGGAAAGGGAGGAAGAGAGCGAAAGGGAGGAAGAGAGAGAAATGGGGAAAGGGAGGAAGAGCGCGAAAGGGAGGAAAGGGAGGAAGAGAGCGAAATGGAGGAAAGGGAGGAAGAGAGCGAAATGGAGGAAAGAGAGGAAGAGATCGAAATGGAGGAAGAGAGCGAAATGGAGGAAAGGGAGGAAGAGAGCGAAATGGAGGAAAGGGAGGAAGAGAGCGAAATGGAGGAAAGGGAGGAAGAGAGCTAAATGGAGGAAAGGGAGGAAGAGAGCGAAATGGAGGAAAGGGAGGAAGAGAGCGCAATGGAGGAAAGGGAAGGAAGAGAGCGAAATGGAAGAAAGGGAGGAAGAGAGCGAAATGGAGGAAAGGGAGGAAGAGAGCTAAATGGAGGAAAGGGAGGAAGAGAGCGAAATAAAGGAAAGGGAGGAGGAGAGCGAAATGGAGGAAGAGAGCGAAATGGAGGAAAGGGGAGGAAGAGAGCGAAATGGAGGAAAGGGAGGAAGAGAGCGAAAAGGAGGAAGAGAGCGATATGGAGGAAAGGGAGGAAGAGAGCGAAATGGAGGAAAGGGAGGAAGAGAGCTAAATGGAGGAAAGGGAGGAAGAGAGCGAAATGGAGGAAAAGAGGAAGAGAGCGAAAGGGAGGAAGAGAGCGAAATGGAGGAAAGGGAGGAAGAGAGCGAAATGGAGGAAAGGGAGGAAGAGAGCGAAATGGAGGAAAGGGAGGAAGAGAGCGAAATGGAGGAAATGGAGGAAGAGAGCGAAATGGAGGAAAGGGAGGAAGAGAGCGAAATGGAGGAAAGGGAGGAAGAGAGCTAAATGGAGGAAAGGGAGGAAGAGAGCGAAATGGAGGAAAGGGAGGAAGAGAGCGAAATGGAGGAAAGGGAGGAAGAGAGCGAAATGGAGGAAAGGGAGGAAGAGAGCGAAATGGAGGAAAGGGAGGAAGAGAGCGAAATGGAGGAAAGGGAGGAAGAGAGCGAAATGGAGGAAAGGGAGGAAGAGAGCGAAATGGAGGGTAAGGAGGAAGAGAGCGAAATGGAGGAAAGGGAGGAAGAGAGCTAAATGGAGGAAAGGGAGGAAGAGAGCGAAATGGAGGAATGGGAGGAAGAGAGCGAAAGGGAGGAAGAGAGCGAAATGGAGGAAAGGGAGGAAGAGAGATAAATGGAGGAAAGGAAGGAAGAGAGCGAAATGGAGGAAAGGGAGGAAGAGAGCGAAATGGAGGAAAGGGAGGAAGAGAGCGAAATGGAGGGTAAGGAGGAAGAGAGCGAAATGGAGGAAAGGGAGGATGAGAGCGAAATGGAAGGAGGGGAGGAAGAGAGCGAAATGGAGGAAAGGGAGGAGGTGCGAATGGAGGTAAGGGAGGAAGAGCGAATGGAGGAAAGGGAGGTGAAAATGGAGGAAAGGGAGGAGGTGAGAATGGAGGAAAGGGAGGAGGTGATAATGGAGGAAAGAAAGGAGGTGAGAATGGAGGAAAGGGAGGAGGTGGGAATGGAGGAAAGGGAGGAGGTGGGAATGGAGGAAAGGGAGGAGGTGGGAATGGAGGAAAGGGAGGAGGTGCGAATGGAGGAAAGGGAGGAGGTGATAATGGAGGAAAGGGAGGAGGTGCGAATGGAGGAAAGGGAGGAGGTGAGAATGGAGGAAAGGGAGGAGGTGCGAATGGAGGAAAGGGAGGAGGTGGGAATGGAGGAAAGGGAGGAGGTGAGAATGGAGGAAAGGGAGGAGGTGGGAATGGAGGAAAGGGAGGAGGTTCGAATGGAGGAAAGGGAGGAGGTGCGAATGGAGGAAAAGGAGGAGGTGCGAATGGAGGAAAGGGAGGAGGAGCGAATGGAGGAAAGGGAGGAGGAGCGAATGGAGGAAAGGGAGGAGGAGCGAATGGAGGAAAGGGAGGAGGTGCGAATGGAGGAAAGGGAGGAGGTGCGAATGGAGGAAAGGGAGGAGGTGCGAATGGAGGAAAGGGAGGAGGTGAGAATGGAGGAAAGGGAGGAGGTGCGAATGGAGGAAAGGGAGGAGGTGCGAATGGAGGAAAGGGAGGAGGTGATAATGGAGGAAAGGGAGGAGGTGCGAATGGAGGAAAGGGAGGAGGTGAGAATGGAGGAAAGGGAGGAGGTGCGAAAGGAGGAAAGGGAGGAGGTGCGAATGGAGGAAAGGGAGGAGGTGAGAATGGAGGAAAGGGAGGAGGTGCGAATGGAGGAAAGGGAGGAGGTGCGAATGGAGGAAAGGGAGGAGGTGCGAATGGAGGAAAGGGAGGAGATAAGAATGGAGGAAAGGGAGGAGAGTGCGAATGGAGGAAAGGGAGGAGGTGAGAATGGAGGAAAGGGATGAGGTGCGAATGGAGGAAAGGGAGGAGGTGCGAATGGAGGAAAGGGAGGAGGTGCGAATGGAGGAAAGGGAGGAGGTGCGAATGGAGGGTAAGGAGAAAGGGAGAGTCAATACATGTGAAATCTTAACGTGTGAAATACCGTGTAAGTGACTGTCTCAGATTTGACTGTAATTTTTGCTATTTTATTGTTTGATCATTATGTTTGTACATCATATTGAAATTGTCAGAAGCCTATCGCCATGTATCTGCATTGGATCATCATCATCACCACCACCATCATCAGTTTCTGACGCCAGCCATTTGGCGGCGATGGGTACGAATAAATTATCTCCTTTAAATGTCGAAACCATCGGAGTCTTCTTTGAACGACTTTGTCTAGCAGAGTTGTTTCGATCCATAATGCTGTCTAATGCCAGCGTTTCTTATTTTCTGAAGTCTTGAAATCCCTGCAATCTTCCGCAGTAAACTAATTTCTGCTGTAATAATAATTATTCTTTTCTTGTCTTGCTTTCGCACTGGCCAACATTCCGACTGGTAGACTAGAGGCAAATCGGTTGTATCTTCGTCTCGTATAATTAGCCTAATTATCTTTGTCTGTTTTTTGGTCTTGGTAAATAGTAATAGGATTGCAAGGGGTGTTCAGGCACGAATGAGGAAGTTTTTCACCTCGCAAGATATAATTAAAATTATGAAATTATTTAATTTCCCAAAGAACTGATGTAAATTGTTATTACTTTTAACCAAAAAGATGGCATCCAAAATGCACCATTATACACACCCAAATAAAAAGTTCCTTAATTACAGCTTCTTCCCAGACCCCTCCCCTCAGAGAGGTTGGAATCTGCGTAATTTTGGGGAGGCTCTGGTTACGCCACTGCTAGATGGTGTTAGACTGTTAGTTTACCTACTATTAAACCTTGTACCTAAGTTATTATAATTTTTTAACTTAATAATAATATTTCACTGTTTTCATTTGCAATTTTTCGTTTCTTAGCCTTTCAGCGCTGTACGCACGTGCGTAAGTGCGTACGTCTACCGGCGCCCCTGGCTTGAGGTATGTCCCCCATGCATGAAATGATGAATCCATGTAATGTGATAAAACAGAATAAACTTTGATGGTCTGTTTGAGAACAAGAGCACGTTTCAGAAAACAAGGACACGTTCTGGAACCGAGGAACTTCTTGCATACTTCTTTGTCCGGTCGCTGAGTGACTGGACAATCTGAGAGATTTTCCTGATTATTTGAGAGAGATTTCGGATAATTTGAGAGATTTTCCGGATAATTTTAGAGATTTTACGTAGGCCTATAAAATGAGACATTTTCGGATAATATGAGACATTTTCCATTTCCCACACAAATTTATTATTTGAACGTTCATAGCCACATCAATTTATTTGGCATTGTTTACTTTTAAAAATCCATTTTGAAATTTATCAAATATATATCAGACGTTTTTTAAAATTAGCTTGCACAGCTGGCTGCGCAGACCCTCGGCGGTAAGGCTTGCGTGTTTGACGTCCATTAACTTTTCAGCACGAGACGCAGTTGGCGTTTTGCAACCTTACTATTGTCACAGAAGTCAAAAATCCAAGCGGCGATAAAACTTAAAATATAGATTTATTTAAGTCGCTTAAGTCAGAATGTCGATATCGTGAAGTCGCACTGAAAGTTAAAACCTGGCAGGTGGTTTATGCTCCGAAACATCGATTAGACTGCTTATTTATGGCTTCGCCATTGAATATTTGACGTCGGATTGTTTAGAATAGTAAAACGGTATTGATCCTGAGGGATTGCAGCGGTCTATATGGAAAGTCGACTTGAAAACCTTATGTGGGCATGTAAGAGCGAGTTATGCATGTATAGAGTTAGTTTGGCGTTCATTAATCAAGCATAATTTATTTTGTCTATAGAAGCGTTTCGATCACATGCATCGCAGCCGTCTGCTTATAAATAATAAATTTCTGTACGCGTTAACCACGCATCTGGCGTAGACAATAAACTCTGTGCGCGACAGACGCGCCCTGACGACAGACGGTTCATGCTCTAAGAGCGAGCACGTGTTATGGTCGATACTCCGCCACTGCTCGTACTCTGGCAGTGCCAGTCCCAAGTCTGGATGAAGGAGGAGGGCGACACTGATCATCTTTGCCGTGACACAGTGTCGTTAAACAGCAACAAACCATGGCCGATACTCTGTGACAGCGCATTGGGAGGTTAAAACCGCACTTTGTCCGGTAGGATTTCCTAATACGTGACGATGTCACGTCAGGAAAGTATGCTCTGGTGCACTGGTGAATCCAGAGGACTCATCACCAATCTGGGTTTAGGAACAGGGTGGTAAGTCCGAGGTGGACTCCTATAGCTACACCATCGCTCTGATGCCGAGTCTTATCGGAGGCGGATCTAACTATCTGTCTCCCCTAGGCCATGTGTCTTGACGCCCTATAATATGTATGTTCCGAAGTTTTAACTTTGACTAATATTAGATTAATTTATTTATTTATTATCGTATCTCTCGTATTTTTAAATTGAATTGAATCTTCTACCAACCACACACGATATTATATTACAGTCCTGAAATTTCACTCACCAGTTCAGTTACAGTTTGACAATTTGAGGAAGAGTGTGCAATTGCAGATGTCAGCAATTTTCGCCAAGAGACTACCGCCCCAGTCGGCAAATTTTGTCGAATTTTAAGTCGGGGTTGGGTAGGAAGCGCTCCTGATTAGATTATTATTATATTCGTTTTATTGGTAACAAAAACTGATAGTCACACCGCCATCAGGTACATTGCAATTTAACAAAAGTTATGAATGAATTCTAAGCAAGATTGTACCATATACCATAACAAGAAGCCAATGTTAGAGCGACAATAAGGCAACAAATTGTTATCAACTATTACCTGATGAATTGTTAAGTTAATTGAGAGAGTAACGTGGGATGAGTAATTTATCAGCATTAGTGGTTTGAGGATGGCTTTTTATACAGGACTCGTGAGATAAAAAGTTTATCATCTTTAGTGGGCAACACAAAGTTGTGAGGGCGTGGTCTCATTTTGTAATGACGATCAATAAAATCGGAGGAAATGCGGCCGAAGAACATGGAAGTCGTTTCTGGAGACAGCAGCCAGGAGGCGATCATCAGCCTGGTCCACCATTTCAGCAGCAGTTAATTTAATTTAAGATAATTTGAATAGGCGCTATATAAATCTCTTAAATGAATGAATGACCAGGTCGATAGTTTATTTGCCAAATCGATCGAGTCGATGAGAGGTCGATTAGTCGTCGAAGTCGATCGAGTCGATCGTCGGCCGAGCCAAGTCGATCGTAGCACTCGACTCGATCGATCACGGGATAGGCCTATATCGCCCACCAATGTTTACTTTATGTAGGCCTATTCTTTCGAGTCTAATAATTAATAACTAATAATTATTGCTGCATGATTCTATTCGAAACACGTCACCTAAATTGAATGAACCCTGGACAAACGTTGAGCCCTTCCGTTGCCAGTTGCCATGCCACTGTTAATCTTGTAAATGTAAAGTGTCATCTGTTGTGATAAGGATTATTGAAATCGGATTCAAACAATCATGGCAGCTCAAGTGCGCACGATAGCGTTACAACCTATACTTCATGCGATGCGATTGTCCATTTCCCGCTGAAGCGAATGTCCATTCGTGAATGATTTGCCATGGGTGGGCGTCGAAGATCAGGCGCTATATAACATCCGAAGGCTAATAACGGAAAGAAGCAGTATAATATATGAGGGGAATTTCGCGCGTTCAGTCAGCTGGAGCTATATAATTGCTGTCGTCGCCGAGTGTTTACAGAATAACTCACGGTGAGTGAGAGGAGAATGACAGGGCAAGTCTGCATCGATGCACTCGAGGTTTACACTGGCCAATGCATGCACTTGTATATACATCATATACATATAAATAGTAGGCCTACGTAAGTCTATGTATGTATATATATATATATATATATATATATATATACATATATGTAAATAGGCCTATATGCTTATGCCTATATATATATGCATGAGCACATAGGCTTATATAGTTGATTACTTGCATAGACATCATATACATATATATAGTACATATACGTCTATGTATATATATATGTATGTAAATAGGCCTATATGCTTATGCCTATATATATATATATATATGCATGAGCATAAAGGCCTATATGGTTGATTTTTGTATGTGTCGAATGTTTGGCTCATCGTGTTTCTTTCCATTGTTTGACGGATACTGCTTGCTCTGTTTGCTTTGTCCAATCCAATCGTAACCTCCAGATATTTACTTACTTATTTACTCGGATCCTCCGATTCTCTACACGTAATCATGCATCTGCTGTCGTTGCGTTAATTGAAGGAATAGCATTCTCTATCAGAGCACAATGGCAACGAACGGACGGACGGACAGACGGACGGGCGGACGGACGGACGGACGGAAGGACGGAAGGACGAACGGAAGGACAGACGGACGGACGGACGGACGGATGGACAGACGGACGGATGGAAGGACGGACGGACGGACGGACGGACGGACGGACGGACGGACGGACGGACGGACGGACGGACGGACGGACGGTCGGTAGGACTGACGGATGGACGGATGGACTGACGGACGGACAATCGGATTCAATCATGGACTGACGGACGAACGGACAGGCTTTTTGTGCACTAGTGTCATTACTTAGGGGACACGCGAGTGTGCACCGCTATGGTAAATAGGCGGACGAGACTGATAAAATAGTTAAGATATATGGTAATTGCAGACACTTCTGCGTGTATACAAAATGAGGACGAACACTGCTTACTGTACATGAAGTTATGCGGCTTTTGCTGTATACAGCCAAAAAATGAAGATTTCAGTTTGGGGGGCTAAAGCTCAAAAACATTCCCTTTTGTCCCCTCCTCGCCGTGATTTGCAGTGATTTCCCACTTTGGGGGGCTGAGCCGCAGTTAGGGGGCTAAGCACCTCCTAGCCCCCTGGCGCCGCCACTGAGGCTGTTCTTGTTATAGCTTAAAAAGACAGCGTTAGAAGAATTTTCTTGTGTATTACTGCCACCCATCCACCCATAGTTAATGGTAGACTCTTGCTGTAGTATACAGAGCACTCTGGATCACTGTTAATGGTAAGGTCCAAATTTCTAAAGTGCTACTCTAACGCTAAGTTCAGGGCACTAGCTTATTCTGTCTGTCTGTCTGTCTCTGTCTATTCTGTCTGTCTGTCTGTCTCTGTCTCTGTCTCTGTCTCTGTCTCTGTCTCTGTCTCTCTGTCTGTCTGTCTGTCTGTCTCTCTCTCTCTCTCTCTCTCTCTCTCTCTCTCTCTCTCTCTCTCTCTCTCTCTCTCTCTCTCTCTCTCTCTCTCTCTCTCTCTCTCTCTCTCTCTCTCTCTCTCTCTCTCTCTCTCTCTCTCTCTCTCTCTCTCTCTCTCTCTCTCTCTCTCTCTCCTCTCTCTCTCTCTCTCTCTCTCTCAAAATTACACTGGTTGCAAGCTGTGCGTTGTCTGCGCCTCGATGACAGACAGTCTTCTGTGCCTGTTCGATGTCTATACAAAGGAAATGTATAATATACAATTTGGTTGTTTGCTATTATATACGACCGAGCAGTGCTTTGATTAAGGATTACATCGAGAGCAGCATTCCAGAGCATCTAACGAGTCCTTAAGGATTAATAGTCTGTATGTTTACATGTGCAAACGCTGTTTACATGACCAGCAACGTATAGGGGTCTATACTGCTATAGCTGCCTCTGCCCTCTTTATCTAGGGCCGTGAGTGGGTAACCGAAACGGAACCCAGTTTTGGTTGAAACGTTATCGCCTTGATGGAACGCATTGGCTTTTCAGGATGCAGAAATGTAAAAACTATATTCGACTACTATTATTCAACAAAGCACTTACTCTCGTTGTTGATTTACTTTTGAGAACAAACACTTGCGTACTTTACTGATATACTGTTGTGAGGTGGCCGACTGGTTAGAGTGGTTGGCCTGTAACGCGAAGAGTACGGGTTCAATCCTCGTCCGGGGCGGTTACTCTGCATGGATCGTGAGCGAGACTTCGCGCACAATAATTATTGCTCTGCACTTGTAATTGCTTCTGCGCCGCCGAGGCGTGTGCACTTCTGAGCGTTGGGGCTTGGACCAACTGTGGAAGAAGGGCGATATCAAAGCACTTGTATTGTATAGATTAAAACACCAACGTTGCTTATTTACTTTAGGAATAAATAGGTATTTTGTTGAGGTTGTTTTAATGAATAAAAAGCTACGTCGTTGGAACAAACAAATTTCGTTGATTTACCGTTATGAATAAAACACTTACTTACTTGCTGATTTACTTGTAGGAATGACGTCGTACCGATTGTCATGGGAGGCCGTCAAGCAGACTATCTGAAGGCAGCGCCACCCAACTCGTACATTCACGTCGACGACTTCCCTTCTATCGAAGAGCTGGCCGAATATCTGTTGAAACTGAACGCCTCCGACCACCTGTACAACGAGTACTTCCGGTGGAAGGGCAGCGGGGAATTCATCAACACGAAATTCTGGTGCCGACTCTGTGCCTTACTTCACGACGAACAAAGACCGCTTATGTGGTACACGAAATTTCACAAGTGGTGGATGCATGACGGATCCTGTACGACGGACCGGTGGGAAGAATGAAGGATGCAAAGCATTTGACCGACGCAATCCGATGGTTGAAAGTTGAAACTGGCTTAGAAATTGTTAGCATACTGTGACTCATTCTACAGAATGTCCCTATGTAGGGGTATACAGCCTGAGGGAAGAGGCCCACGTACAGTGCTTTAGTTTTAAAAAAGCTATGGGGAAGGGGAGATACGGGCTTAGAAATTTTTAGCATACTGTGACTCAATCTAGGCTACAGAATGTCCGTATGTATGGGTAGAAAGCCTGAGGGAAGAGGCCCACGTACAGTGCTTTAGTTTTAAAAAAGCTATGGGGAAGGGGAGATATTGTATAAATTAGGCCTACCAATGTAGGTATATGCACGACGCAGGTAAAATACCGTAAAAATCTAATGATGTTAACATGTTGCACACGAAACATCTGACGACTCATAAGATATTTTAGTTTTCCGACACTCTCAATATCTTCAGTTACTTATAGCTGAGGGGGTTTAAAGAAGAGCTAAGGGGTTGAACCCCCAGACCTCCCCGACAACTAAAACATTGCCCAAGTATAGGAGTGAGCCAGAATGCTCATGGAAGAGGCCTGATGTATCAAAATCGGACAATGCTGGTTCTGTGCACACGGATGTGAATAACGTAAATTGCCACACTACGTATCTAGTTGTAGACACACAAAACATTCACGAACGATATTTTACTATACGAGTGTTCTTCTGTCTGGAGTTAGGATATCGTGGAATTTGATTCCCCTTGTAGGCTAAAAGTCAATCCTCGGCTGTGATAAAAAGTGGCCCTGGGTTGTTTTACGCCCTTGTCGGTTACCCCAGCCGTTTACACACGGTCTAAGTCCGGTGTCGGTAGAGAATTTCTAAAGAGACACTATCGAAATCGTTAGCGACCATGGAGCTTCATCCCATAGGCGTAGGCAATGCATGCCACTGGGGAACTTGCGACTATATAGATATGTAAAAGTAAGCCAACTTCTTAATCGAAGAGGTGGAGGCCGGATTTTGTTTTGTAATGTAGGTTATTTCGGTAATGTCGGTTATAACCCACCCTCCATCCAACCACAGCAACCATATTCGCATAGGCCTACGTACCAAGGTACCAGGTATAGGAACTAGGCCTATTAGTTAATTTGATAATCGATTAGAATTAGCTACTGAAATTTGTTAATCAATTAGAATTAGCAATAGCTTGTAGCTAATCGATTAGAATTATAATTAGCTGTATCTCTAATTGATTAGCTAATCGATTAGAATCTAACCGATTAGTTAGCCTAGGCCTACCCTTCTCTGCTACGTACAAACTACCTTTAAAAAATCGGTTCGAAACCTTGGGGGCTTTGCGTCTTTTACCCACGGAATTTTTGTGCTTTCTGAATCTTTTGTTATTGCATATCCTTAATTTCGTTTCTCTTTCAAAATTTCAGAAGTCCAGCTCTGTTTCTGCCTTTCAGAAGTAGGCCCTAATATTTTATGCGTTCAGGTCCGACAATAATTTTGGAACCATTTGACCTTCTATGGCAACTGATTGACGGCCCTATATAAATGGACCTAACTGAACTGGTGGAAATGCAACAAGGGCCCAGCGTGTCACTGTCTGTCATCGAATTCTCCCATGCACGTCTTCCACGAATCCATGCTCGATAGACGTATAATTATCACGGCTTTTCCACGAATACGTGAGCAATAGCACGACATAATAATAATAATAATAATAATAATAATAATAATAATAATAATAATAATAATAATAATAATAATAATAATAATTAAATAATAATATCTTTTCTTTATTGAAGCGCCTGACAAACGCACTGCGCTGTACATTTACATGTTATGCAATTTAAATCTTAACTACTAACAGAACAGACAGCCTGCAATACACTTCTCATGCACTCGGAGTTACGCCATTTTTTATCAGTGTTTGTTAGGGAGTGCTCGATAATGTAGTGGTTAGCGTGCTGGACTGTCGACCGAGAGGTCGGGGTTCAAATCCCCCCCAGGGTCGAAATTTGATTCGAGATTTATGCTCCACCTTCACCCCCAGCCAACTCCGCTATTATGAGTACACTGACTGTACACGACATGTAGACGGGAAGATGAGACGGCGAGGAAGAGGACTGGACACCCACCCTCAGATGCCAAGGGTAAGAATATGAAGTCGCCAACACTTCATACCCATATCCATGGCTGTCAGTCAGGCCGCTAGTTTAAGGGACTTCTGTTCGTCATTTTCTTCTTCTATAGCGCTGGTTAGCGTTAGGTTCAGAGTGGGTTGTGGTGTTCCTCAGTCTCACCAGAAGCATATTGTATTGTATTGTATTGTATTGTATTTGAACACTTGTTATAGCGCCCCTACCAGATTGCCCATTCAGAGGCGCTCCCGACTACTGCGCGGACGCTGAATCGGAGTTTCACGCCGAAGCGCATGAGCAATTGCGAGTGAAGGACTTGCCCAGGGTCCCTACGCGGCGGAAGCATAGGCCTACAATAGGGAGATTTGGGGATATGCGCATAATTTAGATTTAGGATAATGATTTGGAATAAAAATGCATGGTGTAAATGTTTTAATTTTGTAATTTAGTAAGAAATGTACGCAGCTTCAGAGTAGTTTAGAGAACTTGATTTAAGGTTAATGATAGATTTATAGTTACTTTTTGAAATTCGTCTGACAAATATGCAAATCAGTTGCGTTGAGATAGCCTAATTAATTTTTCTCGCGTTTTAAACGTTGTGTATGACCAACAGACAATGCAATAGATTTCACCAATTACTAATTTAAAATGTTAGAAGATGTAATTAAAGGGCATTGATTATACTTAATGGATTCATTTTTTTTGAACTGACGAACATATCGACAGGAACTAGGCTTTTTGAACGTCAACCATACGAAAGTTCATTGCAGATGCTCCTATATATATAGGGCCTACAGCAGGGGTGGGCAACTGGCGGCCCGCGGGCCGGATCCGGCCCCCGGGGACCTTTGAACCGGCCCTTGGCATGTCTTTATATTAGCACTGTACCGGGCACTTTGAGGACCTTTTATCCGGTCCCAGTTTGGGAACCTTTAATCCGGCCCCACACAAATGAATTTCTGTACATAGACCGACATTAAAACATCTGTTTCTTATTATATTAAAAATCCGGCCTCTAGTCTATAGTCAACTAGTTTACTACGGTACTCAGTCATCAATGTAATCTACTCTCTGCATGAAACAAAACCACAAGTGGGTAGGTTCGCCATACTTTATAAACTATTTATCTGAACTTTTCAAACGAAGTTGCTGCTCTGGGGAAATAAAATATCAAGCGGTAATACTGTGCATTTTCCATGTTTTACTGATTCTGCAAATGTCAAGAAGTGCACAGAACAAATAATTTTATTGAAAGTAGAGTTCCAGTTTGCTGATTCGCTGCTCATGGACTAGACTTAAATTGTTTGAATCTCCCTTTTCCATCGATGCCAATTCAGCACCAAACTCCATGCAAATGGAATTGATTGAACTCCAATGCAACAGTGAGTTGGAAAGGAAATTTCATGAGGTACCTCTGATTCAGTCCTACAAACTGTACAATTCTCAGGATTCTAACCCTTCACTTAAATTTTCATAGCCTGAAACTGGTTGCTCTGTTTCCATGCACGGTGCACCTATATTTGTAAACAGTTCTTCTTAAAGATGAAACTAACAAAGTGCAAAAACAGATGCAGATTAACAGATGACAATCTCTCCAATGAACTTCGAATTGCCACTTCCAACATTAAATCAAACATTGCGGATTTGTGTCGCGATTAGAAGTGCCGGATCTCACATTAGGCTAAATATAGCACACCAAGCAAATGGATACTTTGTACAGACAAACAGCTCTATGTATTTTTTAAAACTGAATAAAACATATTTTGTTTTTTTTTAATTTTTAGTGTAGGACTTATGTATTAGAATAATTAGATTTTCGTCATAAAATTTATCGTCATTTGCTTTAACGGTTATTCTGTAATATTTAGTCTGAATAAAATTAATAGCGTTTAATTTTCTATGACAAATGAATCTGCAAAAATTAGCTCGCGATTGGCATACGGCCCCTGAGCTGCCCTTAAAACCTTAGAGTGGCCCTCTGTTAAAAGAAGTTGCTCATGCCTGGCCTACAGCCTTACATTGTATAGGCCTACATGCGTGCTTTGAACTGTTGGCTGTACGAGTTATCGATTATTAGTTAACCCTGTTTGTCGAGAGTGTATACACGTTTGCTAATCGGATCACGACCTTGTGTGCTATAGGCCTAACTGTTGATTAGAATATAACATCTGTACAACGACATAAGTTAGGCCTACCCTAGAACAATATCACGCATATTTCAAAGCTCTGTTTTCGTCCATAGTCGTCTGATAAGTTAACGGCTACAAGCACTTCACGTAAGAACGTGCGGTTTAACGTCGGGTAATGGACTTCTGTATCGAGTACAGGGCTGTTAAAGGCTTGGTTTTTTTGTTCTTTTGTATTTTTTAAACCAAAACCCGCAAAATTTTGGTTTTTTACAATATTTATAAATTATAAATGCCAAAAATGGCGTTACTTCAACTCTCTTGGCATGCAATTGTTGCATAGTCTTTGTTAACTTCGTTTTATGACATTCTACTGTTCTACTGTTCTAGTTAATTTTATTTATAAGCATCTGATTACTCTGGACCGTACCGTATTATGCCATTTTTATTAGTTTTATGATCCGAAATAGGAAAATCTCAACAACAACAAAAACAAACAAACAAACAACAAAAACAACTTTTCATTTTGAAAAAGTTTTTTGCACCCCTGATAAAGTATAATATAGGCTACTCTATCAAGGGTGCAAAAAAACTATATATTATATATCGTCCTTTATCCACACCAGTCAATGTTACGACAGTTAGAGACCGTGCAGATCGCGATTCGCCTCCCGATGCTGCCATTTCAGATATTTTATATCTCCGGCTAAAACGGTTTAAGCACGGGAACCTTAAAGGGCATGGCGCCTATTAAAATGGGCAGCGGTGGTGAAGGATATCACCCGATCAATTCATTTTAAAATGAGCAGGGTCGAGCAGGGACGTAACTAGCGTTGGGCTTGGGAGGCTTAAGCCCCCAAACGACGTTGAAGCCCCCCAAATAAATCAAGCCTCTCGGCCTCACTATATAGGCTTGGGCTACTGCGCTCGCCATGTTCAAGGCTTAAAGTTAAAGCCCTCAAAACGAAAAGTCCTATAGTTACGTTACTGGGGTCGAGGCCATACAGTTGATATATAATATTAAAAACGTTGGTTACATTTAGGCTTAGGGCCTATTTACATTCTTGCTGGCACTATTGGAATATGATTCTTCAAGTTTGAGTCTGAAGCACGAAGTCATATTATGGCTCTTTGCTCGACTATTCTCGTGTATTTGAACTCGGCTTGACTTGCTGAGTTGGGCCTTAATCTTCGATTCAGCCTTGGATTATTTTGCTCTTTCGAACGACATTCTGACTAACCAACACCTAGGGTTAAACGTTAGCGGTTACGCTCCAACTGCTGAGCTTGTACGTCGACTCGTGCGTGTAGTTAGGCTTACAAGTGGCCTATACATGGCGCCCTTAGGCCTATTATGCTCCTAAGTAACACGTTACACGTACGCCGTCTGTAACCCCCAAAATCTGAATAGATTCGTGTTTTCAGTGGCATCCAGTGCATATAATTTATAGGCCTACTCTTACGATTATATCCGGAAGAATCGATCGAGGTGATTCCACACCATATATAGGCCTATATATACATGTTTTAACCTTTTTACTTAATAGTCAACGTCGAAATGCAGACTTAAGAATGGTTGATAATGATTGTTAGGGTGCCGAATCCATATTATTATGGGAGAATGTAGGCCTACAGAGGTCAACACAAAACAGGGACCTTTCAGAAGACTTTGGGTCGGTTTTGTCAGTAATTCTGGGGTTAGTGTAAACGCATATATACTATATAAGGAGGAAAGGGGTCAATGTATGAGCTCGTGGACAAAATATCTGTCTCCCTGAAAATTCTTCTATCACTTGAAACCTAAATACTGTCTATTCCTTGTCGCTTAAGATGCAAGCATCATGACCATATCTGCTTGTGTAGGCTATAAGTAGGCCTACTAGCCTAGGCTACGCGAATACGGTACGTATGACCTTTGATTTTTTTAATTAAAACACGAAACCGAATCAACCGAAGCTTACGCACACATAGGCCTAGGCATATGCAGTAATTAATCGATTTAGTTTCAAATGAGCTCCGGTACCAGTTAACCATTAGGCCTACCTACAGACGGTCCTAACCCGAGATTTAAATCTCTGAAGTCAGTGATGTGGTCTCGAGACCGCGGTCTTGGTCTCGAGACCGTCTCGAGACCGACAAAATGCGGTCTTGGTCTTGGTCTCGGTCTTGGTCTTTAAAGGTGCGGTCTTGGTCTTGGTCTTGGTCTTAAAGGTGTGGTCTTGGTCTTGGGCGTCTGGTCTCGGTCATTCGCCTTTGGTCTTGGTCTTACACCTTTGGTTTGGCCTTTGGTGGGAACTAGAGTGGGTTATTTGTTAAATGTTGTCGATATTTTCAGTTATTCAGGGACTTCTGTGATAGCTTCGAATTCATGCGACGATCCGCCTATATATGCCTATAGGACAAAGCCAGAGAGGACCGCGTTGTTCGCTTCTTATCAGAAGCGACAAGAAAACGTTGAGGCACAGTTAACCATGACCTCTGCAGGGTGCTCTAGTGACTAGTTAAGCTTACACTGATGCAGATTCTCGAGGCAAAATTAGTAGCCGGGTAAACAATGCAGATCAGGTATTTGGTGGGGAATTTTTCTCTATTGGCAAAGTTTTTTTTATTCCGCTGCACCTACTGAGAGTGTCTTTAGCTATAGTGTGCTCTTCATGAGACCTCGAAGACTTGGGGACAAAAACCATAACTATAAATATAATAAGCATCTGATCTGAATAATGGGAATATGTAACACTACAACTGAGAATTGCGTTAATGGTTTTGAGGCTTAGGTCTGGTCCTGGACAATGCGGTCTTGGTCTCGGTCTCGGTCTTGGACACGCGGTCTTGGTCTCGGTCTTGGTCTTGGACCACGCGGTCTTGGTCTCGGTCTTGGTCTTGGGCCACGCAGTCTTGGTCTCGGTCTTGGTCTTGGACCCCGCGGTCTTGGTCTCGGTCTTGGTCTTGGAATTTTGGTCTCGTGCACAACACTGTCTGAAGTAAACTATCATCTCATCGGTCATGATCGGTGTGCGTACCGACCGGGATCCTGCCACGCGCACAGATCGAGGTGCATATGGGACCTATAGCCTATAGCCTAACAAGAGTAGCGCTATAGGATTTCAAATAGGCTACGCCAAGTAGGTCTAGGACTCTATAGGCCTATAGGAATTGCTCTACAACCCGGTTTTGGCCTAGGACTAGGCCTATGATTGCTGTTAGAAACCGATTTCTGATAAATTTCATGCATAGGCCTATATATAGGCCTAGCGATCGTATAAGATCCATGGGTTGTCTTTGATAGATCTTTCGATTATCATGGACACAACACAATACAACTGGGGCGCGGTGGCATAGGGGGGGAAGGGCTTCTAATATGGGCCACCTAAGAAACTTTTCTTATTTCATAGCACAGAAGCAAATTAAACGTGTAGTTTATTTATTCCATGCATTACTTGGCATGAGTTGTTGCCAAATAGGCCTATGAAGGAATTATTCCTTAATCTGTGCAAATAAATTTTTAACGAATTTTTTTCAAAATACGGAAAATGGCTCATATTACACGACCGGGTGTGTAATATGAGCCACCATTTTAAAGATGGAATTGCAATGTTTCCGTGCCGCAGACTAATATTAAAACAGTAAAAAACGATTTTCTGAGATTAAACTTACTAGGATAACCATTAAGAAACAATTTGGCCTATGCCTAATGCAAACAACACTGAGAACCGGTTACATGGAAAAAATAGCCATTTCTACTGTCTCATTCCATAAAGATATGGCCCATATTACACATTCGATCACAGGACCGTATTACAAAAATGGTGTGCCTCGGGGAAATCTGTTATAGCGTGATCGACGAATTTATAGATCAACAAAGTTGTGTTTTTATATAATAAAGAAATTGTCTATCTTCTGAAACATCAGGGCATACCATAGATGAAATCCTAAACTATATAACACTTGTTGAAGTTCAGCAAGTCTTATAAGCAACATGTACCAAAACATAAACGTTGATCTTTTTCGGGCAGAAGTTATTAGTAACGGGACACATCCAGAACAGGAAGTTGAAATCAGTATACGGATGGTTTCCCAATGTAAGAGCTCTCCGCAGACATGATAGGTCGGAAATACAGTCGAGGCCCATATTACACAGTGGCCCATATATTACAAGCCTTTCCCCTATATTCGGTGCCTTGCAGCTGGAGGGTTGCGGGTTCGAATCCACCTCAAAGCCGCCGCGTATAGGCCTACAGGGACCCTGGGCAAGTCCTTCGATCACTCGATCGCAATTGCTCATGCGCTTCGACGTGAAACTCCGATTCAGCGTCCGCACAGTAGTCGGGAGCGCCTCTGAATGGGCAATCTGGTAGGGGCGCTATAACAAGTGTTCAAATACAATATAATACAATACAATGCCTACGCGGTTTGTTTCCATAGACATCTTACATTTAATATATGATGTCTATGTTTGTTTCACGGTCATGAGTCACTCGGGTCTTAGATAAACCGGATATTATGGTTGAGAGAGGGATTTTCGAACTTGGTAACGGGAGAAGTAGGCTACGCGTCGATTTTCTTAATTTACAATTAACGGATTTGCCTGATTACAAAGCGACTTTGAACGAGCAGTGTCTTTCGACCTAGCTTCACAGTAAAACTGATGTGAAATTTTCCAGATGGGTGTGAAGGGCCTGTGGCGAATACTTGAACCGGTGAAGCACCATAAGTCCCTGGCAGATCTTCGTGGTCAGATCATTGCCGTCGACTTGAGTATATGGATAGTCGAGGCCAAAACCGTTCTTCCACATTCAGTAACCAAGCCACATCTCAGGTTATTTGCGCATTTTCACTTTTTAACTGGTAATCTAGCGTTTTAGAATTTCAAAAAATTCCACCATTCCACATCTTTAAGTGTCACAAATTGATTTCAACGTTAAGCTATAAATTAACCTGTAAAAGTTCTCACGCTAGTTAAGTTTCTGTTATGCGTGTAAAAATGTGTGTGACGAAACAGTCATGCAAAATGCATTTTGCCACACAAACTCTTGCAGATACATTGAAAACAAATGGCGAATTTATGCCAAATTAGCTTGCAAATTTTCATTTGACATGCATCCACATGTTGTCCACACTTTGTGTGTACCTTAATGTCATTCAGATCTACAAGGTTGCATTATTGCACAACAGCAGAAGATGTATTGTAGTATTATACCATCCAGAGTTACGACAGTCCGTATTTTGAAAGGACTGAAAAGACTAGCGATTCAGTAATATGAAACTCGGTGATTCTACACTGATGAATATTTTTTGTGCTGCTCAGTTTCTTATGGGAATATCTTACTGTCTACTTAATTATGTATTCGATAGTCCTTATGGCAGTATGAATAGGCAAATTCAAAGCCATCCAATGTCGTCATCTTACCCGGATTTATTTTCATGGTTTTTAATAAAATTATGTTAGTTTGATTGAGCATTAATGTGTTTTAAGGAATCTGTTCTTTCGAGTGCTGCATCTGCTGCAGCTTGGCATCGTTCCCGTTATTGTGGTGGAAGGCGTGCCTCCAGATTTGAAGCAGGGTGTTATGAGGAAGCGCCTGAAACACCAGGGCCTGAAAGGGCCCACTGGAGAACTTCCAAAGAAGATTGGAAGAACACGGTTTCAGGCAGTCCATAGAGAGGTACGGTGATCGTCAACACAGTCTAGTGTTTGACTGGTGGGTTTAATTTTTACATGTACAGCGCTAGCTATAGGTGTCGCAATTGTATCTAAAGATTTATATTGCACCTCTCTCAGACTAACTATTCAGAAGCGCTCTCAGCACGAAAACCCCGGGGAAAAGAAACGTCTTTAAAGAACGAGAGACCAAAGAGGAAAAACTAGTAATTAGTTTAGCCCTTAATGAGGAGTTATGGTCATTCCAAGTAGAGGGACCAACCACAGCAAATGCCCAGCGTTGAGCCAAGGCAATGTAGAGAGAGCAAATTTAGTAGGCAAGTGGTAGGCACAAATCTTATAACAAGATGATGTTTTGCAATGGTGCATTTCGGGGATGGTGCATTTTGTTGTTCTGATTCTTTCAGTGTTGTGAGATGCTGGAGCTGCTTGGCGTTCCGTTTATCCAGGCTGCTTCGGAGGCAGAAGCCATGTGTGCTTTTCTCAACAGACACCATGTAGGTCTTAACTCTTCAATGCTATATCAGTTTGATGGGTTATGGGTTAGGTTTTGAACCCTTGTGCTTCTTCTATGAATACCTACAACATTCATACAAAAGGACAAAATGTTTGTTAGTTGGGTTGGGGGATATGGTTAGTATTTCAACTCTGTGTCAGGTTAGGGGTTATAGCCTATTACATTAATGCAGACTAGATGAAAATGTTTTTAGGGAGTTGTGAGGGGTATAGTGTATTACTGGCTGGTTAGTGTGGCCAGTTTCAGTCAAGAGTTAAGGCATAGTGCAAATAAGGGCCATCCATTTAGTATGTATGCAGAAATCCACAACAAATTGGCCCTTCCCCTCCCTGTTCGCACATGTTTTTTTACGCCCCCACCTGTGTATGTACGCTTGACGTACCCCCAAATCCTGAACTGGGTGATGGTTAATAGGAGTCGGAGGTAATTTGGCATGCAAGTTACGCTTCTCCCACAGTCCTACTTCTCCCGGTAGTACTTGTCTGATAGCTGTTCAGTAGCTTATGTGAAGGCCAATTATAGACAAATTATTATCAAAGTTTCACCTCCCCCTCGTTTCCTATACATCATCAGTAGGCCCCCATACACAAGCATATGCATTTGGGTTAACCCCCCCTTTCCCTTCATGCTCACTTATGAATGGATGGCCCCCAATAGAGTTTGCATTGGAAAGAAAAATATCAAATATGATATTTTAAAAATGTTATTAAAAAATGCATCAGACTTTCAAATACAGTGTTTTTTTCATAGCATAATATAGCTACGTGCAATGTTCAAAGAGAGGTCATTGAAATAAGTAATCTAGAGAATTGATGTACCTCACAAGAGCTCTGCTTACACTTTGCTTAAATGTTGTGGAAGTTAATATAGAACAAAGCGTTCAACAATAATCAATAGTGGTAAGATGACTAGAAGAGCGCTCGTGAATAAGCTGGTGCCCTGCGCTTGGCTTTCGAGTGGCGCTTTAGAAGTTTGAAGATTACGATTACGATTACGAAGAGTCACTGCTATTTATGTTATGATATGACGTGTTATATCGGTGCTATGTTATGCCATTTATGTGATATGCTCTTTAAGTTAGGTTGATGAATTGTTGAACTGTGTTGTGTTAGATTGTTGATGGTTGCATAACAAACGATGGTGATGCATTTCTTTACGGAGCAAGAACTGTCTATCGCAATTTCACTATGAATGCTAAAGTAAGTTGTGATCCTGCATGTGCATCTGGAAAAATCTTTCACTGTGTTCATTCTGTTCCAACTGCATTATGTTACATTACAAAATTTAATACAGGGTTGCAACTTCGTGTCTTTGACACATGGCTGGCAGAGGCATTGAGGTTAAGCAATGCTGAGTTCAGTTTCGGGTGGTCATGTTTGGATGAGTGACTGGATTACCATGTCACGTGGATTACCATGTACCATGTGGATTACCATGCCATATGGATTACCATGCCATGTGGATTACCATGCCAGCTGGTGCCAACTCAGCCACCCATCCTTTCTGGGACAGTTATTGATCACTAATACAAGTTGTGAGGTTTATGAAGGTGTGCTCTTGAGTAGCTATGGTCGATCTTGTGCATTGGGCTAAATGATCCTTTGTCTTTAAGGTCATGTAAATCAAGTGTGTTGTCAATGTAACCTTTGAGACATGACTAGACTTGTCTAACAGATTGTGATAATGCATTGTTTTTGTCTTCAAACTAGTCATTGTTTGATGTCTTAGGGGTGTGATGGTAGTAGTCCCCAGTTTAGATCTGATTAGGGTGAAATGCCTGTGTAAAATGCTGGCTGATTATGAGTGGGCTGGGTGCCTGGGTCTCATGGTTAGCCAGGCCCGTAGCCAGAGTCAAATTCAAGACGAGGCAAACCCCCCTCCCATTCCCGTTCTTTGACCTCCGCTCCCATCCTCTCCGCTTTCATACCCTTACCTCAGTGCATATTAAATCTGTTAAAATTTTTAACAGATTTGGACTACTGGGACAAAGTCTGCCCCGACTGTACTTTAATGTAAACTAACATCAGTGGCGTAACTAGGGGTTCGTGCGCCTGAAGGGCAAGACTTTCCGGAAAATTTTCTTTCTTAGTTCCGCCAAAATTTCTAATGACATGATATTTGTTTTAATTCTCATGTCGACGTACGACGAGGATGCCTCGTCTTGAGAATTACGCCGAGGCACTCGCCTCGTCTTGCCTCTTACTGGCTACGGGCCTGTGGTTAGCATGTTAAATTTGCAATCCAGAGATGATCAGCTTCATGAAATGGAATTAAAGAAAGATATCTGCTCTGCATGTGCACTTGGTGAACTCAGCCATTTATGAGTAGTTGTGTGGAATTCATTTTACAAGCCTCTTGGAGTTACATTGCAACACATGACAACTGTATAGTTGTGATTGACTTGATTGCAGGATCGTCATGTCGACGTTTACAGCATGGATGACGTTGAAGCGACCCTAGGCCTCGATCGAGAGAGTCTTGTTGGATTGGCCGTGCTTCTCGGCTGTGACTACCTGCCAAAGGGCGTTGCTGGTGTTGGAAGAGAGATGGTGCTGCGGTTTATCTCGGGTCTAAATGGTGAATCCATGTTGCAGAGGTCAGTTGTGGTTATACAGGGACTTTGCGAGAGATAAGCAAATGGGCAACGGAATTACGACTGTGTTGCATTCGAGTCTGAATCATTTTTTTACATTAGATCAGTGTTAAATAAGTGTTTGTATTTGGCTTAATTAAATGCAATTATACACAGTTTTCTATAGTGACCCCATGTGGTCTTGATCCTGCTCATTTTTTGTGAATTCATTAAGTGAGGTCCTTCACCACTGCTGCCAGTTTGTATGTATGTAAGTAAGTATAACCATGACAATAACCATAATTTTGGTGTCAGTCATTGCGGTGAAGTTGAAAATTTCTGTTTGTAATAATACTTTGTTTTATATTATCTTTCAACAGGTTTAATCTGTGGAAAACTGGAGGCAATGGCAATGGTATAGGATCCACTTCACTCACAGGTATTTGCTGTCTGTGAGCATTTGGCAGGTTTAACCCCTTTACCGTGGAGCCCGAGTTAACTCGGGCTGCGTAATCCGTTCTCATACCGTGGAGCCCGAGTTAACTCGGGCTACGATAGTTAGTCCAGGCAATTTGTAGTTAGACCTGGGCAATATTGCTTCCGAAGCTTTTTAAACGGTTTCCTGCTCGGTTTCCATTGCTGAATAACATATCCAAAATCCGACAAAATCCGACCACGGGATCACCCCCCAAAATGCATTTGAAACCAAGATGGCGGACAATATTGGCGCCAACACAGAAAACAGTATATATCAGGTCACAGGTAAGCTACAATAACAAATGAAGTACTAAATTTAACATTATCAAGGTCAAGGAATCGATCTATCGTAGTGGCGATAGTGTCGGAATGTTACTATCCAAGATGGCGGCCAATATTGGCGCCAAAACAGAAAACAGTATATATCAGGTCATAGGTAAGCTACAATTACAGTTGCAGTGTCGAATATAATATTTTCAAGGTCAAGGATTCTATTTATCGTAGTGGCGATAGTGACTGAATGTTACTATCCAAGATGGCGGCCAATATTGGCGCCAAACCAAAAAACAGTATATTTCAGGTCAGAGGTAAGCTACAATTACAGTTGCAGTGTCGAATATAATATTTTCAAGGTCAAGGATTCGATTTATCGTAGTGGCAATAGTGTCGGAATGTTACTATCCAAGATGGCGGCCAATATTGGCGCCAAAAAAGAAAACAGTATATTTCAGGTCAGAGGTAAGCTACAATTACAGTTGCAGTGTCGAATATAATATTTTCATGGTCAAGGATTCGATTTATCGTAGTGGTGATAGTGTCGGAATGTTACTATCCAAGATGGCGGCCAATATTGGCGCCAAAAAAGAAAACAGTATATTTCAGGTCAGAGGTAAGCTACAATTACAGTTGCAGTGTCGAATATAATATTTTCAAGGTCAAGGATTCGATTTATCGTAGTGGCGATAGTGTCGGAATGTTACTATCCAAGATGGCGGTCAATATTGGCGCCAAAAAAGAAAACAGTATATTTCAGGTCAGAGGTAAGCTACAATTACAGTTGCAGTGTCGAATATAATATTTTCAAGGTCAAGGATTCTATTTATCGTAGTGGCGATAGTGACTGAATGTTACTATCCAAGATGGCGGCCAATATTGGCGCCAAACCAGAAAACAGTATATTTCAGGTCAGAGGTAAGCTACAATTACAGTTGCAGTGTCGAATATAATATTTTCAAGGTCAAGGATTCGATTTATCGTAGTGGCGATAGTGTCGGAATGTTACTATCCAAGATGGCGGTCAATATTGGCGCCAAAAAAGAAAACAGTATATTTCAGGTCAGAGGTAAGCTACAATTACAGTTGCAGTGTCGAATATAATATTTTCAAGGTCAAGGATTCTATTTATCGTAGTGGCGATAGTGACTGAATGTTACTATCCAAGATGGCGGCCAATATTGGCGCCAAACCAGAAAACAGTATATTTCAGGTCAGAGGTAAGCTACAATTACAGTTGCAGTGTCGAATATAATATTTTCAAGGTCAAGGATTCGATTTATCGTAGTGGCGATAGTGTCGTAATGTTACTATCCAAGATGGCGGCCAATACGATAAATCGATTCCTTGACTTTGAAAATATTATATTCGACACTGCAACTGTAATTGTAGCTTACCTCTCTGACCTGAAATATACTGTTTTCTGTTTTGGCGCCAATATTGGCCGCCATCTTGATAGTAACATTCCGACACTATCGCCACTGCGATAAATCGATTCCTTGACCTTGATAATGTTAAATTTAATACTTCAGTTATTATTGTAGCTTACCTATGACCTGATATATACTGTTTTCTGTTTTGGCGCCAATATTGGCCGCCATCTTGGATAGTAACATTCCGACACTATCGCCACTACGATAAATCGATTCCTTGACCTTGATAATGTCAAATTTAATACTTCAGTTATAATTGTAGCTTACCTATGACCTGATATATACTGTTTTCTGTTTTGGCGCCAATATTGGCCGCCATCTTGGATAGTAACATTCCGACACTATCGCCACTACGATAAATCGATTCCTTGACCTTGAAAATATTATATTCGACACTGCAACTGTAATTGTAGCTTACCTCTGACCTGAAATATACTGGTTTCTGTTTTGGCGCCAATATTGGCCGCCATCTTGGAAAGTAACATTCCGACACTATCGCCACTGCGATAAATCGATTCCTTGACCTTGATAATGTTAAATTTAATACTTCAGTTATTATTGTAGCTTACCTATGACCTGATATATACTGTTTTCTGTTTTGGCGCCAATATTGGCCGCCATCTTGAATAGCAACATTCCGACACTATCGCCACTACGATAAATCGAATCCCTGACCTTGATTATGCTAAATATCAGAATATAACGAAAAAAAATTTTTGAAAATAATTCCACGCTGGGTGAGAGTTAAGAAAAATTTAATTCCACGGTAAAGGGGTTAATGCAATCAGGTACAATGCCCCTTCAAGGAAATATGTCTCTCCAGTGGGTCTCAACATTTCTTTCTAATGCAATATTTCCTGCAAACAGAATAATTTGACCATGGTGGCAGCAATGCTGCATTCGGGGTTAAGTTACTGAGCAGAGTCTTTTGTGACCTATGATGAAGGGTCAAATTTTCTTTATGCTGCTATTGTCCTGTCTGTGTATTGGCAGGAACTTAACGTCAAACCAAGACCCAGCTTTTGAGGATGTGCTGAATGGATATCTCCCCTGATATGATGCAGTGTTTGTGGTGCCCTACACTTGGCTTTTAAGTAATGTTTAAAAAATTTGAGATTACGATTACAGATGATTTTATCAATGCATTTTTGTTTAAACCTTTTCTTATTTTTGTTGAGTAAGGAAACAATGGAGATTACACAAGGATTGTAGTCTGATTTCAAGCAGCTCGTTTAGTCAATGCTTGCAGTCCATGCAGGTCATTTACCAGTAGTAGGATTAGCTGAATAGCGAGATTTTTGAATTTTAGAGAAGCCAGGTGAAGTGAATATCTGCCGAAGAGCTCTAGCATCGCCTGGATTTCCATACAAAGAGGTCTAGTATTCGTGTCTTGGTGATCATTCTTTATCTCATCTCTATATACCTCACAAAAGTCATGTTTGAAAAGCTGATTTTGTGCTGTGGATGATTAAAAGGCTCTGCATTCCAGTAACTAAATCTGAGTGTTGTCAATCCTTTTTGGTTACATTAGTGCACTTGTGGTATTCAGATGGATGAACTTTTGTGAAGCTCTACTTTGTTAACTTCTTAAAAATTTCTTTATTTGGAGCTTTAGATGTTCCAAGACATTATGCATGACAAAAAATTACCAGTAAATAATTCCATTTTAATTACCTCAATAGACTGGAGTTGTGTAATCTTACGAAGCCAGAAGATTAGATTAGAGCAATCTGTTCTTGTGACGTTAGAAGATTGAGTTGAAACTAGTAATCACCCACGCTTCGTTTGACTGATATTTATTTTCTGTTTGTTTTACTATCTTCTTTTTGAGGTTGTTGATGAATTTCTTGTGGACAAAGATAAAGTTCCCCAACAGCAGAGACTCATTTGGAAACGCCCGAAAATGTTTAAACTTGTGGTAGGTAATCTTTCATTTATAGACTTTCCAAGGCCTAAGAATATGGTTCTACATAAATATCAAATTATGTTTTAATATATTATGAGACTCATGAAAAGACCCGTTCTTCTATTTACCTGTTAGTTACCTCCAAAAGAAACTTTTGGGTTGTCCTTTATTTAATCTAATTTGAAAACTTTTCTGGTACCATTGCCATGTACAAAAAGCATTAATTGCTTCTAAACAAAACTGCATTCCCATATCAATCCATTGGGCAAAATTAGTCCGTGACACCTCTGAGACAGGATGTCAGATGGCCCGTAGGAGAAACTTCCATTCTTTAGACTCGCATTTTTGCATGTGGTTTTTCCAGTTGCTGAAATCTTTATTCTTTAGCCGTGGCTGGGCCAGGAGCGCCTCAGAGTATGTTTCAGTCTTTCAGAATTAATGAATGTGATGTGAAAAGTTGCTGCATTGCAGATAACAATGTATGCATTTAAAGCTGGTTGTTTTCAATGTTCAAACAGAACTATGCTCATGGTCGCTTGGAATGGCCAGAAGAATACACTATGAGTAAGATGCTGCCACTCCTGACGCTATTTGATATGGATGCATTGATTCGTTCAGGTATTCCTAGCAGCCAGAGCCTGCGTCCATTTAGGTAAATGTTTAATTTCAGATATGTAAAATAGTGTCTGTCCCTCAAGCACGTGGGTGACTGGGTGAGGGCATGGTTATTTCAGTAAATTTAAATAAGTTATGGTTATACTCACATGAATTTGAAAGTACAGGTATAGTAAGGTAGGGAAATCAGTCTATCACTGTGCATATATTAAAGTCCTCAGGTGTATGTATGGTCTTTTATCGGAGCTGCACTGTGACAACAATCCAGTAATTAGCTAGATTTCTTCTTACAGACTATATTGTTATAATAATATTCGTGTTCATTGACAAGCTCACTGACAAACTGCAGTATGTAGCACTGAAGTATGATGGTACAAATGTCATGATTTTATTGAACACATGTTCAATGGAAAATTATGTAAATGACTAAAATGACTATGAGTGGAACCTCAGATGGAGAATTGAGAGGCCAACACGTTTCTGTGGTGGGGCTAAGCACCCAGGATGAGTAATATTGCATTGGTAAGCTGCTTGCACCAGTGTTTGTGCTCAGGAAAGTGGATTGTGCTCTGTGGACATGGGTAACCAATAGAAAGCAGCTATCCAGTTAACACTTTAACGATAAGCTGCATTGGTTTCCCAGTCACTTTTAGTACACTCTCGTCGTTGAAGTGTTAAGTATTGTTGTCCAGTTGCATTGTTACATTAAATTGCATTTAAGTATCCAGTATTAAATATTTTTCAGTTGTGTAGTGTTATTACATCTGAGTAATGATTTTCTGCTTTACAGAATTGTGAAGATGCGCACTAGACAGGGAGTGTCTTGTTTTGAGGTAGAATGGCACAAGATAGGTTAGTACTAGATCAGGGTTTTAACCACAGTTAACCGATCGTTTAAGAAAATAAATGATCGTTATTAGATTAAACTTACATGTTGTTACTGTTTTTTAATCGTAATTTCAATGTAGAATTTTATGTAAGCTTAGTATATATGAAGTCCTTAGGGAGTGAAGTCAAAAAAGTAATTGTTTTCTTTATTAGTGTTTTATTTTAGTTAGGTTATTTTACTGGTCATTTATTTTATTTTATTGTTTCATTATGTCAGTACTTTAGTTTTTATTTTAGTAGTTTTTTAGTAGTAGTTTTTTTAGTTTGTCAAAGTGCTACTTTAAATTGGTTTTGATGTTATTCTGTTCTGTGTGTGCTTTGATTGGCAGATGGTGACCCGATGACAACCTCAGAATATTACACGACAGTCGAGGAACAGGAGATGTTTAGAATTGCTTTCCCTGACATGGTTGCTGCCTTTGAAGATGAAAGACAGACAAGAGGAAAAGAACAAAGGCAAAAACGTAGGTAGATTTGTGTTTAATTTCAACCTGAATTAGCATTGTAGTACTTACTTATTAGATTCATATTACAAATAAACTTCCTGTAGAGTAGTTTTGAAGTCTGCTTACTGTGCCAGTTTGTAATCGTAAACTCTAAATTCCTAAAGCACCACTTGAAAGCTAAGCGCAGGGCACCAGCTTATTCACGAGTGCTGCATCAAGTCAGAGGGGTTGTCCAGAGATATAAAATGGAGGTCCAAGTGCAACCTTCTGACCTAACGTATGAAGTTGTGTGATGTCTGTAACAGTTTCATTATCAGTTCTATCAAGTTGGCACACAAAGCCTAGTTACAAATTCAGTAAAATTCCAGGCATTTGTTGATATGGAGAGCAGTCTAAAGCCTGCGTAGAGTTGAGTCTTTGCCATGCTCAGAACGACATTACGGACTCCACTCAGTAAACAGTGAAAGGCAGTTTTGATTACTTAGTCCAGTTATCAAAATA
Organism: Aporrectodea caliginosa; assembly: GCA_020284085.1. Lineage (NCBI taxonomy): Eukaryota > Metazoa > Annelida > Clitellata > Crassiclitellata > Lumbricidae > Aporrectodea > Aporrectodea caliginosa. The sequence continues at coordinate 2,296,125 of JACEVL010000415.1, read as the reverse complement.
TAATTATGTTATTTGCACATCTGTTCACATAACATTATTAGTCTAATAGATGTTGCTGAAATGGCCATCTGTTGTGTCTAGTCAGTCGTTTTTATTTATTTCTTAACAGCGAAAAAGATTCCTTCTCCACTTCAATCTGATGAAATTTCCAAACTTACAGAGCGTTTTCAGAACCTGCCAATGTTACAAGAACCAAAAGGAAAAGAGATTAAACAAAAGCATAGTAAAAACCTTCCTACTTGTCAGCCTGGAAAGGTATCGTCACCTCATTGTCTGCCCAAACATATACATACAGGTGTGACTGAAGCATTTGACGAATTTGATCAGCTTGTGAGGAGCAGCCTTAGAAAGTCAAAGTCAATGGCTTCCATCAGCGAAAAATCAGTTTGCAAACGCCAGAAGCCGCCGCGATTTGTGATCAGTTCTGATTCGAGCGATGATGACTGCTATTGGTTTGATAAAAATGTGGATACTTCATCATCACAAGAAAATAATGAGAATGCTCCATCATCTGGAGCCGTCTCTAAAACGTTAAACGGTGATACCGGCTCTGTCATTGCAAGCACCATTCAGGAGAAGCAAGAGTTGTTGGAATTAGATGATAGTGACTCTTCTTCTGAGTTTTACTTGCCCTTGGGGCAGAGATTAGCCCTCCAGCGTCAGGGAGGGCTAATACATTGCAACCGCAAGTCAAATTCTAGAAAAGGAACTAAGCAGAATTCTGGTGTTTCAGATAAAACTATTTGTTCAGCTTCTGAAGAACCAGATCAGAATCTGCAGATATCTGCTATAGATACGTTCACCATTTCTAGATGTGCAGGAAAATTAGCATGTAAGGACAACCGGAAAATATCCGACCATTTGAAGGGCTTGTCTTTGAAATCGCTGGATCACTCTGACAGCTCAGAGGATTTGGAGAAATTGAATTGGATGCCAGATTTTTCTTTGAAAAAATTCGATAACAATGAGGATAGTAATTCTTTGAAATTTTGCCACACACAAAGCCAGAAATTCTTTGAAAATTGTAGGAATTTGTCTGACTTTCCCCCCAAAAAAATTGGATGCACAGATAGTAAGGTGGAACCACAAAGTTTGTGTACCGGTAATACTGCTTCTGACTTGGAAAGAAAAAGTGATCAGAATCAAGATAAGAATGATCATCATTTAGAAGACCAACTTCTACCAAGAGCAGCTGCAGTTACGAAACTTCATTGTATCAGCCCACTTACTTCATTACCAACAGTGTGTCCATGGAGTGACAGTCAATATGGAAATTTTGGCATTGAGACGTCAATATTGAATGATCTAGATTCATCGTACAATGCTAGCTATCGAGAAAGTGTACTCTACAAAAGCACAATGTTGGATGATAGTCAAGCAGACTTGTTTGATTATCTTCCATCTTGTGCAACATCAGAATGGGTAGATGTGTTGAGTAAAACGCCTGAAGGGGTTGCTTTTGTTGACGTAACAAGCTCTCCCACAATGCAGTCTACCAAAGGTGGATGTAATTTGGAAGCGTCGTGCTGTGAAAGTGACGAGCCTAGATTGTCCTGTGTTCAAACACCGTCAATCGCAACAGTTTCCCTTGCAGAGAGACTCAGGTTAAAGTTTGCGAATGGGACAAAAATGGAAACACTGGCTCATTTAGCACCGACAACGATACAGTCGTCCGTCCATGAAGGCTACAAATGATTAACTTAGTTAGTGACTCATGTGACAGTTGTTTTTATATTTGGAACCAAAATCTGCATGAAACAAACACGAACTTTCTGTGTTTTAAAAAGGTGCTGACTCTCGCCACTGAATTATGTATTTCTAATTTTATTCAGGTGAACTTTTTAATTAGGTGAACAAGCATTAAAGAAGAGGAGTATCTTGAACGATTATGAGTTATTGTTCACTTTACGTTAGAACAATACAGAAACTGTAATTTTTTAATTTTCCTATTTACACAAAAAAGGGTCCTGCAAATGAGAGTTTAGAACTTTATTGTGAAAAGGGAATATAAAGTTTTGACAGAATTAAATTACTGTAAATAATATATTCCTACAAAAAACCATTTACAATGTTACAGTTTTGTCACAAGTGCTTTTCATTTCTCACATAGGATGAACTGAGTAGAGTTTTGCTAGTAGATTTTAAATTCAGCCAAGTACTGTACTTTGTAATCCATATGTTATTTATTGCTCAGCATGTTTTCTATGCATTAGTTTACATTTTAATGAGTTATTTTGCAAGTGAATAATAGATATTTTTAGCCCACACAGATGTTTTCAGCACTATTTTGTTACATCTTGCTGCCAATCAAATTATGTATTGGAGAGTAACAAAGCTAAATACTGAAAGGTTTTGTTAGTCGATACAGGACTGATACAGTTAAATCCATCATTATCAGTACTCAGTACTTGTTTTGGTATTTAGTAGTTTGGTATTCAGTACAGGATCTGCATGAAAAATTCATTGCACATGTATTTCAACACCAGATATTATATTGCTATTCAGTACAGACAGGGCCGGATTTAGCCAAACAGTATGGAATACTTTTTTATAATTAACTATTAACTAATAACTAATGTACTGTAGTCTGTAGGTAAGTTACATCTTTAACTGTACTACAGAGTACAGACAGACTCACTTGAAGTCACTTCACTCACAGAGTCACAGTCACAGTAATGACAGTAATCACAGTATGATCAACTTATTGACACTTTTCTTGCTTTGCTATTAGCGAAGTCTTTAATGATGTCACGAAAGTCAATGCTTCGCAAGACATCGCTTTCAATGCTCATCAGTGACAGCCAATTTAACTTCTCCTGGTCCAAAGTTGTTCTAAGACGATTTTTTATTATTTTAAGCTTGGAAAAGGATCTTTCTCCACTGCAATTTGAGACCATCATACATAGATATATTGACACTTTTCTTGCAATTTGAGACCATCATACATAGATATATTGACACTTTTCTTGCTTTGCTATTAGCGAAGTCTTTAATGATGTCACGAAAGTCAATGCTTCGCAAGACATCGCTTTCAATGCTCATCAGTGACAGCCAATTTAACTTCTCCTGGTCCAAAGTTGTTCTAAGACGATTTTTTATTATTTTAAGCTTGGAAAAGGATCTTTCTCCACTGCAATTTGAGACCATCATACATAGATATATGCGCAGCATGATATCAATGTTAGGAAACACAGACTTCAAATCTTTTGTGGCCATCATCTTGCCGGAAATCAACATCAGACTCAGTTTATAATATATTTATATAGCGCTTACATTTTTATATCGCGACGCTGACAATTAGTTACAAGTAATATGACTAATATCTACTATTTTTAGTTTTGTAGGTCTATTTACAATATTTATTACATTTATTTCTATTTATCTATTTTTTGGTGTTTGGTGGAATTGGTGGGGGCCCTGAGGCAGCTGCCTCATTTGCCCCATAGTAAATCCGGCCCTGAGTACAGAAGTATATAAGAAATTTGACTTCTGCTCAAAAACTATGAATGCAATTTATTGGGTTTATTTTCTCCAATTATTTACTTGATGAGAAACGAAAAATTTCTTTAGTGTATACTGATAACAATAATCTTCATTCTAACAGTTCTGTCTATGTTGAGCAAGCTAAAGAATTCTGTTATGTAGATATCATCCGCCATAGTCATAATTTTTCACACCATTGGCTAGATAACAATATGATTCATATTATAATTCTATTCTCAATACAAACTGGAATCATGATTATAACTGCAAAATAGGCCACTTTCAGTGGCTAAGTTCTTAAATTCATTCATTCCCAGCATTTATGTTCAATTGTACATGTAGTGCCACTCAAAGATATCTACTCCAAGGTGCTACCATCAACAAAGTTTCAAGATTTGGTCAAATTCGCATGCCATGTCCCTGGCCAAGACATGCAGATAAACGAGCCTTGAATTTCTTCTATCTTACCTACTTTAACAAACAATTCATTTGATAAATATGCCAAAACAAGCAGAAATTCTTGAACAAACATCTGTTGGGATGTTGAACTCGACTTAATTGTGTTCAACTGTGTCAGTTCAGAGCAGAGTACAGCATTCACAAATTTTAAATTTCCTTTAACCAGCACACTAGCCCCAACCTATGCTGAGGAAAATGGAATGACATCGAAGGCTCACCATTGGAATAAATATGCCTCAAGTCAAGATCAGAATCCCAGCATGAAATTAAATATTCGAATATTTAACTGCACTGACCAAACTTGGAATAACTCCAAACTGCATTTCATTGTGAATATATTAATAATGTGTTCCTTAATACAATTTAAACCTGAATGACATTGTCAAACTGGGTACCAAAATGGGGTTCAACCCTCCTAGAACTTCACATGGCATGCGAGAGATTCAGTCTGTAAAGTTACATGGGGAATACTTTATACATCACACATCCACTACCCTAGGCGTAGCTACATTGAGGCACGAGGAGGCAGTTCTTGCTTTTTTTATATACTGGAACTTCGATTGACCAATGACCAGGATTTTGCCAATGGTCTGTGAAGTTGTCTCCTCTTGAATTTAAGTCTCGCTACGTGCCTGTCCACTACACGATACACGAAAAACCAGATTTATGGACACTTTCTCTCGATGCAACCTTTTCCTGTTTCTTCATACTCGAGTTTTGAAAACCACAGTTGCTGAAATGAACCCTGCAAAACAGAAAACACCGTCATAAAATATAATTTTATTTACCATTGCTAGAAATTTACAGTGCCTTTTCAGATTTATTTCAAAACACCACTGACCTAAAAGATATGAAAAATAAGGCCCACTCAATACCAAGTCTTGTCCAAGAATAAAATATGTTAGAGTCAAGAAGTATCTTTACAATCTCCAGCTAAGTTGCAAAATTATGCAATAGATAAAAGAGAAACAAAGTTTATACAAAACGTTCAAATTGTACTCCAAAATGTGCTACAGAAAAACCTGTACTGCACTCAAAAAGGGTTTGAAAACGAGGCATTTTTCTATGAACACACAGGTGCGCTTAGAAAATGGGGGCTAACTATCTGCAGAGTACAGCATTCACAAATTTTAAATTTCCTTTAACCAGCACACTAGCCCCAACCTATGCTGAGGAAAATGGAATGACATCGAAGGCTCACCATTGGTGTGTGCATTACAAATTTAATAATAAATAAATTAAAACAAACTCCACCACCAGTTTTTTGTCGTAAGAAGAATCTGCTACACAAGTCATGTAAATCATTCGCTCCCAGGAAGAATAAAATCCAATGGAGTTTCTATTCACGAACAGGGAGTGTTTTAGTCCTAGTAACAGTACACTATATCGGTCAATTAGCCCTAGTAAGAATCAAGTCCACAGTCAATAATCGTATCTGAGAATTTGTAAAGCACTTCTTACAGTACTAGCTACTCATAGCAATAGCCGGAGGAAATTCTTTAAGCAACGAAGGGACGAGGGTGGGACCCGACTAAAATCTTATCCTACTACAGATTGAGGGGAGGGGTGATTCCACTTGGAAGGGACCACTATGGCAAAGGCACGGTGTTGGGCCGTGGCAGTCCTTGCCCGGGCTACTAATTGATCAATTCGATCCGCAGACCGGAGAGGGCAGGAAGAGATAGCACAGGTGTGCGCATTAAGTCGCAGATATTGTTTGGTTTTGTTTAATTTCGTAAGACGTACAGTAACAATGATCAAATAATACACAGAAACACAGAAAAATAACAGAACTCATGTCCTAAATACAAGCATGTAATGCACTGTCTTTAAGTTTCTAGTGTAAACCTGAAAACTGAAAAAAAATCAAACGAAATACGAGGAGAAGAAGCTGCAACAGCTTATCTAGTCGTCCCCGTTAGGATATCAAGGAAATTACTCAATGAGATAACTGTAGTGACAGTTAATCAAAGTGCTGTTAGGACACTCAGATAGCATCAAACCTCATGAGAACAAATTAGTAATATTGATCAAGCAAACATGATTTAAATGCAGACTTAAACACATTATAAATACGCAAATCACGAATTCTAGCATCAATGGAGTTCCATAATTGAGGGCCTTTAATTCTAACAGTGGATTGTCTTATATTAGTCCTACAGATCTCAGACCGGTAATTATGTTTATGTCTAGTATTATAGTCATGCACAGTAGCATTCTCAGTAAAATAATCAGCAAATAAAGCTGGAAGCGTCCCAACATGATGTTGGAACATAAGAAGTCCAAGCTGGAGCTTATAAATGTCATATATAGTCAACAATTTTAATGACTTAAATAAGCTCGCGCTCTTCGTAAGATAATGAACTCCACAGATCACTCTTACGGCCCTTTTTTGAAGCAATAACAGAGGTTTAAGTTTTGACCTATATCCACCTGCCCAAACGACATTACAGTAGTTTAAGTAAGGTAAAACAAGTGCAGTATATAACAGTTTGAGGGATGAGGCTGGTAATAACCATCTTAATTTAGATATTATACCGATAACTTTGGATACCTTATTGGTAACAAGCTCAATGTGCATGTGCCAGGAAAGATTTTCGTTAATAATAACACCCAGAAACTTTACATTAGTTGCACGACATAATTCAGTGTTATCAATCCTGATCATAGGAATAGAGGATTCAGGTACTTGTTTACCACGACTTTTAAATAAGACATAATTGGATTTCTTAACATTCAGAGATAACAAATTTACATGGAACCACATGGACAATTGCTCAAGTTCATGATTCATACAATGAAATAGGTCCATAAAATTCGTTCCAACTAAAAAGGCAGAAGTATCATCAGCAAACAAGGTTAAATTCAGTTTGGAGGAACAATTGATTACATCATTAATATACACCAGGAATAATAACGGGCCCAAATTAGACCCTTGAGGAACACCACACAGAATAGGTGCAGGGCCCGAAAAAGATCCAGCAAAATGAACCTGTTGATGCCTATCAGACAAGTAAGACCTAAACCAATCCAATGCGACACCACGGATACCATGGTGTTGGAGCTTAGCAAGTAACTTCTCATGATCCAAAGTATCAAAGGCTTTGGACAGATCCAGAAATATGCCTAAGGTATAATTACCATCATCCAGAGCCCCCGATATTTTATCAATTACCTCAATTAAGGCAAGATTAGTAGAGTGATTTTTTCTAAAACCGAATTGCTTCTCAAATAAAATCTTATTGTCAATGAGGAAATCATATAATCTTTTATACATAATTTTTTCAAGAATTTTTGAGAAACAAGGTAGTTTTGAGATGGGACGATAATTCATCATATCATAACAATCCCCTGTTTTAAATATTGCAGATATTTAGGAGCTATTAGATATTGCCTTGACGTCTATCGGTGTACTGCTTATTCATGTGTTTATTTGTTAATTATATTCGTTCGGGTCTGACTTAGAAATCAAATTTGGGAGTCCGGCCGAGATTGGGGCCGCACCACACCAGCTGCACGTGGATTAGCATTGAGCTAATTATCACGCGTACCGCTAGGAGCGCTGCGGTCGCCATAGACTATAACGGCATTACAGCGTATACCATTGAAAAACGGCCGAGTTAGACTTCTGGCTACGCTTTATCTATTCTGTGCTTAAACGCGGTACTTTTTCTATTAGTTCGACCATTTGTGCGGATTTTTTGGGCTATAAACAGACATGTTTAGGCGACAGCTAGAATTTCTTGTCAATAAGTCTTCATTATCGGCGATCGTCTTTAACATATTTCACTTTAAATTGTGCAAAAGTGTCTATTTTCTATATTTTTACAACGTATTTCTATTTTGTATCACTTGTAATTTAATGTTCGTTACGCTGTCAGTTTTTTCTACCACTTTGGTAATTTAATGTCTGTTGTAATGTTTCTCTGTGAAGAGCTTCCAGTTAGTCACGATCTGTCTGTCGGATCAAGTTTACACTGACACACAGTAATAGTGACCAAGTCCTCAATGGTAGAAAAGAGATGGTTAACTGGAATCCAGCCGCCATCCCAGCGTCTTGGCCACAAATTTGACTTTTCAGGACCTTTAGGCTGCATAGGTTTACCAAAGCATCATGATTTTCATGAAATATCTCCATAATGCAGCCTCAATTGTGTATACTTTCAGCACAAGATAATCTATCTTCTATCTATTTGCCTCTACCTGACTCGCCAACAAAATTTTTTTATTCCTAACAAGTTAGCATCAGTGGCGTAACAACCTAGCTGGGGGCCCTTGCCCTTGGACACTCTATGCTTGGGGCCCTTACCCATTAACGAGACTAAAGAGTGAAAATAATGAGGAAGAAGAAGGAGGAGGAGCAGTCACTTAAGCTAGCCATGGGTATAAAGTGTTAGCGACTTCATTTTCTTAGCCTCGGCATATATGCGGGTGGATAGCCAGTCCTCTCCCTTGCCATCTCATCTTCCCACCGACAGTGTACGGTCAATGTACTCATTGTAGTTGAGTTTAATAGGGGCGTACATGGAGCAGAAATCGTGAACCAAATTTCTTCCATGGCGGGGATTGATGTCAACACGCTAACCATTACACCATCTATAGCTATTTAAATTAGCAGTTAGGTAATAAAAACGAGAGTGTTAACCATTATTATCAATAATCCATAGTTCAAGTCACATTAACTGGTCTCTATTCGAACCCGACCAGGGCAGGGTGTGTGTGTGTGTGGTTTCTGCTTAAAGGACTCTGTCTTTACGGAGGTAATTAGCGTCGCCCTCCTCCTTTATACAGGCTTGCGACTGGCACTACTCAAACACGGCAGTGGTGGAATTTAAAGTGGATCAAGCAAGATATCAAAGACCAATATATAAAGCTTGAAAAGGCATTCTAAAGGTGTGTTCTCCCAACCGCTTTTTTATATATCAATGACATCTGGCGGCTGCAAAGGCTGTTAAGGTCGACATTATCTGGAACTAGTTACCATGCTTACATCTACCGATTTGATGCAGTCGACAAATATGTATTTTCGTTTGAATGTAATTTAAAGGTGTCTAATCTCAACTGCTTTTTATGTCAATGGCATCTTGTGGTTTCAGAGCTGTTAAAGTAGACATCAACTGGTCACATTACACACGTTGCACATCGTCAAGCCTAATCAAGCCAAAAAGAATATTTGTCGGCGGCAACGGCCTATGTTGTCATAAGCTGCCGTTAAACTCTGGATCCAATCCAAACGGCGACTCACTCGGTAGTGTCTGGTTGGGCAAATGTACCTCGGAAGGCAACAGCATATTATTATTATTATTATTAATAATAATAATAATTATATTATTATTATTATTATTATTATTAATAATAATAATAATAATAATAATAATAATAATAATAATAATAATAATAATAATAATAATAATAATAATAATAATAATAATAATAATAAGTTCTTACTCACTTACAATCGCCGCTAGCCTTTGGTTATTTAGATGATCTCACCGTGGGCGGCGGGTACAAGAAAGTGTGCGAGGACGTCATGGCAATTAAAGAAGGTTGCGCACGTTTGGGCTTATCGATCAACAGCTCAAAATGCGAAGTAATATCCAAGGACGCAAATATCGACCTACCAGAACCGGTGAACCAATTCCTGCGCGTAGATCCATCATCAGCAGAGCTGCTAGGCGCACCACTATCTCCACGTGAGGCCCTCAACGATACTTTAAACTCAATCGTATCGAGGTTGGCAAGTACTATGAAAAAGCTGGAACAGATACCAAGACAAGACGCAATCCTGATACTACGATGTTCAATTGGGGCTCCGAGGCTCATATACATTCTCCGCTGCACGCCTTGTCATGAACACCCGGGCCTCTTGAAATTCGACGAAGGATTACGTGATGGCACCGAGAGCATTCTTAACATCGCTCTCTCTGACGATCAATGGTCACTCGCTTCCATGCCTATCAGGAAGGGCGGGTTGGGAATAAGAAGAGCATCTTCGTTGGCACTTCCAGCTTTTTTAGCCTCAGCCGCAAGATCTCAGCTCACCCAATCGCTCATCCTCGCCCTGACACAGGTGCCTGAGGATTCTATCTTGGAAATAATGAGAACGAGATGGCAGCAGAGCACCGCTGAAACGTCCGACTTCCCATCTTCAGACTGCAAACAGTCTTCATGGGATACACCGCTGCTGTCAGCGGCCATGTCGGGGATCGAATCGCGCGCCCGGGACTCGTATGACCTGGCCAGGCTAAACGCCATACAGGCCCCACACGCTTCAGACTGGCTCTTCGCCCTGCCGCTAGCAGCCCAAGGCCTAAGGCTGAACGACGAGGAGATGAGGGTGGCAGTGGGCTTGAGACTAGGGGCGGTCATCTGTGCCCCACACGCATGCGCATGTGGAACAATGGTCTCAGCCAGAGGCTCGCATGGATTGGCTTGCTCACTGGGCTTCGGCAGACAAGCAAGACATTCTACAATTAACGATATTGTGCTGCGCAGTCTCATCAGGGCAGGCATACCATCGATCAGGGAACCGGTTGGCCTTACCCGACTGGATGGGAAAAGACCGGATGGCCAAACCTTGATTCCTTGGAAAAGCGGGCGTTCTCTGATTTGGGATGTGACAATCATTGACACTTTCGCGCCATCGTACTTGGCCGAGACATCAGCAGCGGCAGGAGGAGCGGCGGAAATAGCCGCGACTAGAAAGCAATCCAAATACGCTGAGCTTCAGACGAGATACTGTTTTACCCCTATCGCGATAGAAACGATGGGGCCTATGGACCACGAAGGCCTGGCCTTCATCTTGGAACTCGGCCGACGATTGACAAGAACAACGGAAGATCTTCAAGAAACTTTCTTCCTGTTCCAAAAGATTTCAGTTACAATCCAGCGGTTTAACGCTATCGCGTGCCTGGGTTCGATGAGGCCCTAGAACCATGATTTAAGAACCATGATTTTAAGAACTCTGATTTTATAATAATAATAATAATAATAATAATAATAATAATAATAATAATAATAATAATAATAATAATAATATCTTTTCTTTAATCAAGTGCCTGACAAACGCACTGCGCTGTACATTTACATGTTATGCAATTTAAATCTTAACTACTAACATAACAGACAGCCTGCAATACAACGGCGCTAATAGCAACCTACAAAGCACATCCGCCCTACAGAACTCGATCTCGGTACCTCTCGCTCTCTATGCCAGTGTGTTATCCAATGCGCTATCGACGTCTACAGAGCTAGTCAGTTGCTGTTTAACGACACCGTGTCATATCAAAGATGATTAGCGTTGCCCTCCTCTTTATCCAGGCTTGGGACTGGCACTGACAGAGTGCGATCAGTGGCGGAGTTCCAGCACGCCTGCTGCCAAGTCATGATTTAAGTTATTTCAAACAGTTCTCACCGTTCCTATCGCATAGTCTTTTACACCAGTTAACTTAAGTAGAATACTCTGACTTTTATATATAGCACGATGTGGCGTCTTATAGTGGGTGTTAGGATGGATGGATCCACAGTTTAACGGCAGCTTATGACAACATAGGCCGTTGCCGCCGACAAAGATTTTTGGCATTTTACAGCTCTATGTTAGGCTGTGGTTTTTCTGTTTAACGACTAGCTGTGTGGTAACAAGGACCATTAGCATCGCCCTCCTCCTTTATTCAGGCTCGGGACTGGCACTGTCAGAAAGCGAACAGTGGCGGAGTTTATGTTAGGCTAACGGCATACTTCATCTTATAAGTCGATTGCAAACTTTAAAAGAGGTGTCTAAACGGCTGCTCTTTTCATAACGTTACATTAGTATTAATTAGTTATGTAAAATGCGAGAAAGTCTGCTTTCCTGCGAGTCTGCCTGACTCACTGTGTCCGTCTCTCAGTCGCCGCCTGAGAATTATAGTGTTCTATCTGCAGTTTTGTTTACATTGGAGTTAGACACACTGTCCGATTCAGGGTAATTTGTTCTATCTTCGTGCAAAATGGCGCTTGTTGAAATGGCGCCTTTGCTTGGAAAAGAACAGAATTATTTTATTCTATTTGCATATTCTTACCAACTGATAGGCATTATAATATTCTATGTGAACCACAACCAATTATATTCCAGAGATTTAATCACGTGGATATTACAGAACACGCTGTTTCTTGATTATTATACACATGGTCCAGGATTATCTTGTTCTATTACGGTCACGTGGTCTGAACGGCAAACTGTGATTCGCACATGCATATAGAACATTATAATAGTAAGCGTGTTCCGTTACAGAAGGATAACAAAAAAAATATTACATAAAGAGACAAAATGGAGAGACTAATTCGAAAAAAATGCACTGCTGCTTCAATCTTTGTCAACGATTAATTCTACTGCTGCATCAAACCAATGGCTCTCCTAGCAGAGTCGTTCATAACTGTCATGACTGACGCTGCCTTTAGGAGGTCCTGGTAGGAGTGATCATCGCATCATTCTTTAGGAGCCTTAACCCTAGGGCTACCAAGCTTTTTTTGTGACATCGGCTACCAAGGAAGGGGGGGTTGAGACGACCCCCCCCCAGGATTTTGTGTTTGGTTTCACATATCATAACTTGTAATACAGCATTGGATTGCGTACATTTTGTACTTTTTGGATAAACAAATATAAAATTATGTATGTTTTGAAACTGATCTATGTATTCAAGATACACATACATCCCTACATATGTTTATATACGTATAAATATACATCCATACATATATATCCATACATATATATCGATTTACGTTGTGATGCTGTATTCAGCCGTTTTCACAGAGATTACGCGTATTATTATTTATTTTGATCACTTCCGGTTTTCAAAAGACAAACATTTAAGTATGCAAATGAAGCCCTACATTCTCTCTAAAGAATGGTATATTTGTTTCTCTTCCAGGAATATAAATGAATACGCTACCGACAAAAAACTAAGGGGGGAGTCCTTCCATTCAGCCATTTTTCACGCATATTACGCGTATTATTATTTATTTTGATCACTTCCGGTTTTCAAAAGACAAAGGTGTAGGTATGCAAATGAAGCCCTACATTCCCTCTAAAGAATGGTATATTTGTTTCTCTTCCAGGAAGAAAACTGAGTACGCCATAGACGAAAAACTAAGGGGGGTCGTATCAACCCCCCTCTGGTACCTGGGGTATATCGGGTGTAACTTTTGAATGGCGTGAGATATCACAATGATCTTTACCTCAAAATGTGCGCAAATGATCCTGCTACAGCTACCTAAATTATCAAAATTATATTCCAAATGGAACAAATTTTTTAATCAAAAAACCTAGGGGGGTCGTAATAACCCCCCCTTGGTAGCCCGAGGGTTAACCAGGAAGCCTTGGGCCTTCTCTTTTCCATTCAAGTTCAGAATGTCAACGATGACAGTATTTCTCTCGGTGACGGAAGATGCAAGGCCAAGGGAGCTGAGGGGTTCAGGAGGACGGTCGAGGCACTTCACATAATTGATGGACTGTGGAAGGTGGAAGTTTGTCACCATCAGTGTTTCACATCCACTCCAATTATGTCGTCAAACAAGGACGTGGTGACGAAAATTTCTTAAGCGTACCAGATATGCCTACCGAATGCGGTCGAGGCAACCTTTGCCACTCTCATATTTAGATATTTACTGAGCTCTGAGGCAGAGGAGCTTCATGCCAGAACAGAACATAGACAAGGCTCACAAACAGTGCCAGCTCCATTACACTGTGCTTCTCTTTGGCAGTTGGAGAGAACAGCTGCTGGGAAAGAAATATTTTAATGCTAAAAATAACTTTCACCATCAAACGTGCATGATGGAATGCTCCTGGTTCCTGAAAGGAAACTCTTGCTCCCTTTGCACCACCCTGAAGATCAAACTGAGTTTCAAGAATTCCTCGAAGTCTTCTCTCTGATGTGACCCTTCAAGAGATGCCTTGAAGAATTTCACCATTTCTTCTCGAAGAGCAGAAGTGTGTGCATCAAAGATGTCGTCGGAAGCCATTACATTTGTCGCCTGGTCAATGTGTGGCCAGCTTTGCTGGAACCTGCTGAGCATAGGAATGGCAGACCCTCCAGTAGAGCCGAAAACAGCAAGAGGAAGTTCCATGACATGATGGCGGCAAGTCATCCAGGTTAATTCTTGCTAAATTCGAATTCTCAATAAAAGTGCAGGCATCATTCTTCAGGCGAGTATTGCTGGCAGTGATGTCATAGACCATATACCACGAACCGCGCACGCATCTGTCGATGCGTTTTACGTGTTGGTAACTTGGTTCCTGAACCACCCAATTTTATAAGGGTATTTCCTCGTTACCGTTGCATCAATTTTAATAAAATTTTCAGGGTATAGATCGAATAGACTGAAGTTCATGTGCACCAAATTTAGTACCTATAATAGTACAATTGACCAAGATATTTAACAAAGTCTAGTGTTCTACTTTATCGTGGACACAGTGTAGACTCAGAAGTCCGAAGACCCCAGTCATTCAGAGTCCTCAGGCAGGCTTCAGCTTGTTCGTTACCAGTTCTGCAGCTAATTTTTGGAACTCCCAGTATATATCTCTTCTCCGTCACCTATGATTAGTATAGTGCAAGTCTGTCACCTACTCCTCATGGTTCTTGTAGTATGATCGTCGGATGGAACCTTTGTTGGAAGATGGGACCCAGACAGTTTTTTCTGTGCCTTTCTCTATAAGCCAAGCTTCAGCACTGCTTCTTGTCTTTGCCATTAGTGTGTTTATGAGCTATGTCAAAACTCTACAGTCAACTCTCTTCAATTCCTAAAATTCACCAATGTACTAATAAATCTGACTAAGTACAAACGGCTTAGAGTTCTTGAAAGCAATTTTAAAAATTCCAACATTTGCATGCTACAGCAAAGGATAGTTAATAATGTTAGATTGGTATTTCTAAACTTCAGTTTAAAACAACAGTTCAAAATTAAGTAGCAAGAGGTTCTAATAACATTTTCTTGAGCAGATAACAGTCAATAACTTTCACTATGCCATGGTATTATCAAGAGAATGTTTGGCGACCTTGAGCGACCTCTAAAACTGCTCCAATCTGCTTCAGAGTTGGTCCACATCTTACTTAGGAGAGGTAGAACAGAACGAAATGTTACTGATTACACATAAAGTCTGTAATTTCGGTTACAGGGAAACTTGTAATTAGTAACTTATATCGCGTTTATGTCTACTTAGGCCTACATCAAAGTTACTTGCATCAACCTTCACCTTTGGCGCTTGCTTTTCGATAATTTTTATGGCAGTTCAAATTGGTATTTATTGCGTAGTTGTCGAATATGGTTGGCGTACTTAGCTGTAAGCCGAGAGATGTGGGGTTCAAATCCTCGCAATGGAAGAAAATCGCTTCAACATTTTTGATCCACTTACGCCACCTAGCCAAATGAGCATGTTATTTGAGTACTCTGATCTTGCACATTTGATGGGAAGATCCGACGGCGAAGGACAGGATTGGTCACCGGTCCTCATATGCCAAGGTCAACAAAATGAAATTGATAGCACTTCACTCTCATGGCTGCTTTTTGTGTCTAGCTTAAGTTCCTCTTCCGCAACAATGTGATTTAATGTCACGGTAACCAATTCCTTTAAAAGACAGTTACTGTGAGTGGCATGTTCACAATAGCGTTACTTTTCGTCACAATAACGTTATCTTTCGTCACAATAACGTTAACTTTCGTCGCAATTTCGTTAACTTTCGTTAACTTTTGTTTTAATAATGATAAATTTCGTCACAATAGCGTTATCATTCGTCACAAAAACGTTAAATTGCGTCGAAACTTCGCTAAATTTCGTTCTTATAATATAAAAATTCGTCACAATAACGTTAACTTTCGTCACAACGATATAAATTTCGTCACAACAATATAAAATTTTGGCACAATAACTTTGACATTCGTCACAATAACGTTTTCTCTCGCAGTAGTTTCGTTAACTTTCGTCCTAATAAAGTCAAACTACGTCACAATATCGCTTACATTCATTACACTAACGTTGACTTTGATCGCAAATTCGCCAACTTTCGTTCAGGACTATAGTGCAAAATTTCGTCACATTAGCGATGACATTCGTTCAAAATAAGATTCACTTTCGACAAAGCTTTCGTCACAATAATATAAAATTTCGTCACAATATAGCGTTAACTTCTGCGCCACAGTAGCTAATGCCTTTTTCATTAGACAGAGGACAATAATAATATTATAAGGCCCTATTATTATTCTCATCATCATTTTTAGTATTAATTGTTGCGTTCTTCTGCAACTTTTCAACCGATAGAACCATTTGCGACGATTAGCCATTCTAGAACAATGTTCCTCTGATCTTTGTGCTCCTGTATCATTTGCACCTCGGGTAAAAAAATTGTGATAAAAATTTAAGCAGCCGGTATCTAAAGCATATTAGTTTCTGTTTAAATAACACTAGAGTAGCTGTATATTAGTTGCCACTCTGCCAGCATGTCCACAAGGAGTCCATGTAAGCCCATATTCCCCTATGGAGACCATGTGATCCAAGGTATATCCAAAGAGGTTCACCAAAGATATCCTTCACTCTCAGCTGGTTCTTAACCCTCCGTCTTCTCTTGACGACCTCCTGTCTTGCTACAATTCCACTCTTTCTGACCTCCTCGACATCCACGCACCACTCAAAACCACGGCGTCCATGTAAGCCCATATTCCCATATGGAGACCATGTGGATCAAAGCTAATGCCTATGGATATGCTGGCAGTGCAATAGCTGAATGCTAGCTCGTGTATATGATTTATGGCTCACTCCTAGAATATGACGACTTACGAGGTTCTACAATGCATGCAATGAAAGGTTCATACAATTCCATACAGTGAAGAGTTTCATACGATGTGCCCGGGATTTGAATTCGGATCGCAGCGGTTAAAAGACGATGCGTTTTCCGATCGCTCGCCGTGATATCTACCGGCCACCTCTAGTTTTTGACTTTATAAATGACACCTGCGGTGCCACCCAATAGAGCTACACCGACGACGACGCCGACTATGATTGCAGTGCGAATGTAAGCGCCATACTTCGACACAGTCACCTCAGCTGAAACAAATATAGGAAATACAATAGAACATAATAATCTGGGTTATGTGGCCATGTGGGTCATAATAGAATATACGAGAATAGAATAAGGTGGTGTTAGAATTACACAGCAATATGACAGAAAACACTAGAATCGAATAAAATAGAACAGAATAGAGTGGATTTGATAAGCTAAGTCGATCCGGTCATGGATGTAGAATTGGGGAGACGTACTTAGGCTGTGTCATGTATGCAGATGACCTCATGTTAATGTCAGCATCTCTGTGTGATCTCCAAGCTATGGTTGACATTTGCTCTGTTGAGCTAGAGGGTATTGACATGAAGTTAAATATAGCCAAATCTCAAGTGATAAGGATTGGATCACATTTCCGTAATGCGTGCAAGAACATCAATGTCAACGGAGTAGATATCAATTATGTGGACAAGCTAAAATATCTTGGTTGTTTTCTGGTTGCAGCCAAGTCATTTAAACTTAGTCTGCATGAAATGCGTGTGAAGTTTTATCGGTCATTTAACTCATTGTATAGCAAATGCTACAAATTTAGTGAGCCTGTTTTGTTGTATTTGGTTAGTGCACACTGTAAACCATTTCTCCTGTATGGAATGGAGGCTATCAGCCCTACCAACAGTGAGCTGAACTCCTTAGAGTACACGTACAGCTCTGCTATATGTAAAATTTTCCAAATATGTCATAGGAGTGTTGCATCGGTACTGCAATTCATGCATGAAAATACTATTAAAGACTGTTGGTTTTCCAGAAGACTGCGTTTTATGCACAAATGCCGTTCGCATGACAAGGTTGTCAGGTTTCTGTGTTTTTTCTCATACACCATAAGTGGATGAGATTTCTTGTTTTGCTTTTCATGTTCATTTTTTGTTGTTGTGCTACCAATGTTTTGGTGAATTAAAGATTGATATATAAACTTTCTTAGCAGAAATTCCATAATACATCACTTCCAATGATTTAACCAAGGGCAGATGATTTTACCAGTGCTTGATTAAATTGTTTCTTACGTACTCTCGATTAAAAGGGCAAATCATATCCAAGCCTACTTATTTGTCAAGGAATTCCCATCAATTTGTTATGAAATTCTGCATTAAAATTCAAAAGATGTTACTTCATCTGAACGGATTTCTAAAGCATCGGCTTAAAATATTATTTTCACTTAAATCACTGGATTTCATAAGTAACATTGTCATGTGCCGCACGCTGCCAATGAAGTCGCGCTTAGATCGCGATCGCTCATCATGTCTCTGAAACCACTACAAACAGATTCTGACAGTTGTAGCATTTGTTCTGCTGATAAACAAAAAGCTTTGAAAAGAGGTGCTTCTGGAAAGTTCTGGAAAGGGAATACAAAACCATATGAAACGGCAAAGAAAACTCACGAAAACACAGCTGACTAATATCTAACATCAGCAAACAATCACGAAAGCCAATTAAACACAATGCAACACAGCTCTAGTGATGAGTGTTCATAAGTACAGCACATAATTCTATGCTAAATTCAACTCAGAGACTAATTAATTAAAGCAACACAACACACAGTCTTGTGCTAAACTGAACCACTTAATATGTACACTGGTAACTATTCGCTTCACGATTTCCAATTTGTTTCAAAGCCATTTACATCTGAAAAGGATTTTAAATAAATCACATAAACATCAAAATAAAATATATGTGCTCATCCAGTTCATTTGACGAGACTTGCATGGCCATAAAATAAACCCATATGGAAATATGGACCCAAGTGACAATGCTGGCCAGGTTGGTAATAAATTATCAGCATATATAATAATAATCTTTTCTTTATTAAGCGCCTGACAAACGCACTGCGCTGTACATTTACATGTTATGCAACTTAAATCTTAACTACTAACAGAACAGACAGCCTGCACTACAAATATAAATAATACGTACCATTAATAATATATATATATATGTATATATATATATATATTGCTACATATTACCTTGTTACCTTGTGCTGTCAGTTCTTCGAACTCTAGTGACCGTTCTGATCAAGCCTCTCCATTTCTTTCTGTCCGCCGTCGCATCTCTCAGTTCTGCCAGATTCATTCCAGTTGTATCATGTATCTCATCCATCCACTTTTTCCTTGGTCGTCCTTGTTTTCTCCTTCCCTCTCAATATGCTAACATCATTTCCTTTTCCAATCCATCTGATCGCATGACATGTCCAAAGAACCTCAACTTTGCTCTTAACACGGTTTGTTGTAGTGTCTCTTCCTTCTCAATTCCGATATTCATGCGTACCCAATCGTTAGTCCTTTTCTCTTTCCATGATATTCTTTGCATCTTTCTCCATATCCACATTTCACATGCGTTAATCTTTTTCTTCATTTTCTTGGTCATTGTCCATGTTTCACTGCCGTATGTTACTGTTTGTATGATTAGAGCCTTAACCAATCTCTTTTTCGTGTCTATACTCACATGTTTGTCCTTCCATATTTTTTCATACATATTGGTTCTCAAAAGGTTCTGAAATTGTTATACATATATAATTATATATTTGCATTGAATCAATTCATTCTTTGGTGGTCCAACAAATTATTGTTCGAGGTTCATCACTGTATGAGCACGATCATCCTATGCAGGACTTACGATAATATGAACATTTACGAATTTTTCGCAAATGGGTACAATTATTCATCTTAATGAGAAACTCTTATTGCTATTAATAATCATGCAGCTCTGCAGTGGACAGTTGGGCCGCAAGTATTGATATCGATTGATCGAGATGTACCAGAGGCGCTCAAATCCTAAGCCCTGCAAATAAAGAAGTTCTACTGCATGATCCCAGCAGGCCACATCAAATCTTGAGTGCTGCAATTAACGTAATTCTACCGTACGATTTAAATCAAATCTTAAGCAAAACAATTAACATAATCAACGGTGTCCAATATCTTGCACAAGAACAATTGACAAATAGTTATTTTCCCACAAGGACTATCTTCACGACGAGTGCACAAAAACTCAGAAATCAAAAGTAACAATTTCGATGGGGAAATGCTCATAATATGCTCACTCACTCACTCACTCACTCACTCACTCACTCACTCACTCACTCACTCACTCACTCACTCACTCACTCACTCCATAGGACCATTTACGAATTGTTCGCAAATGGGTACAATTATTCATCTTAATGAGAAACTCTTATTGCTATTAATAATCATGCAGCTCTGCAGTGGACAGTTGGGCCGCAAGTATTGATATCGATTGATCGAGATTTACCAGAGGCGCTCAAATCCTAAGCCCTGCAAATAAAGAAGTTCTACTGCATGATCCCAGCAGGCCACATCAAATCTTGAGTGCTGCAATTAACGTAATTCTACCGTACGATTTAAATCAAATCTTAAGCAAAACAATTAACATAATCAACGGTGTCCAATATCTTGCACAAGAACAATTGACAAATAGTTATTTTCCCACAAGGACTATCTTCACGACGAGTGCACACAAACTAAGAAATCAAAAGTAACAATTTCGATGCGGTAATGCTCATAATATGCTCACTCACTCACTCACTCACTCACTCACTCACTCACTCACTCACTCACTCACTCACTCACTCACTCACTCACTCACTCACTCACTCACTCACTCACTCACTCCTCATACTCACTCACTCACTCACTCACTCACTCCTCCATAGGACCATTTACGAATTTTTCGCAAATGGGTACAATTATGCATCTTACCTAAAGTGCAGACTGCTGCAGACCTAGGCTAACCGGGCTGCTTGGTCAAATACAGGATTTTAGCATGGATACCAGTTACTGCAAAACAGAAAATTTATGATGAAGTAGACAGTTTACGATTAATGCTTAAGTGACCAGTGAATTTTTGTATATTTGGCTAAACTAACGGCACCCATCTAAACATGGAACAGTGCAGTTCAAGACAACTTTTAGTTCAAGAAACTTTTATAATTGACGATCAACTATTGCAGTTTCAAGTAGCTTTCAGACGACTATGAATGCGTTCAAATGAATTGCTCCAGTGCCTCGATCCCACCACACGCCTCATTCGCCACTTTACAAGGACAAAAAGTGGGAAATCTCTGCAAATCACAGCAAGTAGGGGTCAAAGTTTCGGCATTTGTAGGTCATACTGCAAAAAACAATAATATTCAACAATTGGTAGGTTAAAATACATATATGCATCAATACTTTTAAGTGCCATTTGCAGTCATCATCAGTGGCGGCGCCAGGGGGTGCTTAGCCCCCCCCTAACTGCGGCTCAGCCCCCCAAAAGTGGGAAATCACTGCAAATCACAGCGAGGAGGGGACAAAAGGGAAGGTTTTTTGAGCTTTAGCCCCCAAACCTGAAATCCTCGTGCCGCCACTGGTCATCATGTGTGAAGTCCTCTCCTTCAGCCAGAGCAACACCTTTTTAAATGCTGTTGGCCTGGTGCCAGACACTGTAGACTGGAATACCAGTCAGATGTGATCATAATCTCAAGATTTTTGCAGCACTCAAAGAAGCGGAGAACCAGCTTATTCACAGGTACTCGGTCAAAACAAAATCGATAGACAGATAGGGTAAAAATCGTAGCTAAGATGCAGTTTGAGTAGAGTTTAAGTTAAGGTCCTGAATTGCTGACCAGGACACAATTAGCAGAAATAAGCAAGAAGGATTCTACTACTGAATCGGGAAGCCATGTAGTAATACTGTAGTTTTTTTCAAGGAATAAAATATTTGTACAAATATTATATTAAAAGTAGATTATACTCACAATATGATAGTATCATATATCATGATTCATAATAGTAAATAATATTACGATATCATATAGCAGTAAATAATGTCATTATATATTATGTCAACAATAACTCAAAACAATTATTATTTTGTAACCATTCTCTGGGGGAGGGGGGAAATAATCCTGGGTGTGTGGAAATTCCCTCCAAGAGGTGCCTAGATTAAACAGTCGCTAAGGTGTTTAGAATTGTAGCGGAAAGGGGTAAAGTGAAGAGGAGGAATCAGGATAGGATTTGTGAAAAAGCAGTGTTTTCAGTTTTGGTGAAAGACCTGCAGACAGATAGCAAGTCAAGGTTTTGGTGAATTCGCAGGATGGATCAGATATGTGTATTTGTCGTAATTCAGTCTAGTTTAGCATCTGCTAGGGATGTCTGCCCCTAGATCTTGGCTCAGTTTTGCTATGCACAATGGGTCTTTCGGCACGCGTTTTAAAGTCTTATAATTCCAGAATCCTAAAATCAGCCTAGTCAATAGTAGTCATCACTAGTATTCACCAGAAGGCACTGTCCTCACCTTCAGTTTCTTTGGTGTGTGTTTCGATCTGCTTCATCACCACTGTCAACACCTTCAGTTTCTTTCGGTCTACAGCTGTCAAGGTTGGTGTGTGTTTCGATCGGCTCGATGGAATTTTCTGTTCCTTCATCGCCACTGTCAACACCTTCAGTTTCTTTCGGTCTACAGCTGTCAAGGTTGGTGTGTGTTTCGATCGGCTCGATGGAATTTTCTGTTCCTTCATCGCCACTGTCAACACCTTCAGTTTCTTTCGGTCTACAGCTGTCAAGGTTGGTGTGTGTTTTGATTGGCTCGATGGAATTTTCTGTTCCTTCATCACCACTGTCAACACCTTCAGTTTCTTTCGGTCTACAGCTGTCAAGGTTGGTGTGTGTTTCGATCGACTCGATGGCATTTTCTGTTCCTTCATCACCACTGTCAACACCTTCAGTTTCTTTCGGTCTACAGCTGTCAAGGTTGGTGTGTGTTTCGATCGACTCGATGGAATTTTCTGTTCCTTCATCACCACTGTCAACATCTTCAGTTTCTTTCGGTGTACAGCTGTCAAGGTTGGTGTGTGTTTCGATTGGCTCGAATAAATTTTCTCTTCCTTCATCACCACTGTCAACACCTTCAGTTTCTTTCGGTCTACAGCTGTTTGTGTGTTTCGATCGGCTCGATGGAATTTTCTGTTCCTTCATCACCACTGTCAACACCTTCAGTTTCTTTCGGTCTACAGCTGTCAAGGTTGGTGTGTGTTTCGATCGGCTCGATGGAATTTTCTGTTCCTTCATCACCACTGTCAACACCTTCAGTTTCTTTCGGTCTACAGCTGTCAAGGTTGGTGTGTGTTTCGATCGTCGATGGAATTTTCTGTTCCTTCATCACCACTGTCAACACCTTCAGTTTCTTTCGGTCTACAGCTGTCAAGGTTGGTGTGTGTTTCGATCGGCTCGATGGAATTTTCTCTTCCTTCATCACCACTGTCAACACCTTCAGTTTCTTTCGGTCTACAGCTGTCAAGGTTGGTGTGTGTTTCGATCGGCTCGAATGGAATTTTCTCTTCCTTCATCACCACTGTCAACACCTTCAGTTTCTTTCGGTCTACAGCTGTCAAGGTTGGTGTGTGTTTCGATCGGCTCGATGGAATTTTCTCTTCCTTCATCACCACTGTCAACACCTTCAGTTTCTTTCGGTCTACAGCTGTCAAGGTTGGTGTGTGTTTCGATCGGCTCGATGGAATTTTCTCTTCCTTCATCACCACTGTCAACACCTTCAGTTTCTTTCGGTCTACAGCTGTCAAGGTTGGTGTGTGTTTCGATCGGCTCAATGGAATTTTCTGTTCCTTTATCAACACCTTCAGTTTCTTTCGGTCTACAGCTGTCAAGGTTGGTGTGTGTTTCGATCGACTCGATGGCATTTTCTGTTGCATCGTTCAGTGAGATCGCATCAGTCTCTTCATTACTCCTGTTATGGACTGGTGCGTGCGGTGTATTGCTGATACCTGAATCATAAGAGAAAAAGACCTTATTGACTTTTCATAGCTATACATCAAAGTAACTTCTGTAAATCTTCCTTGAGATTTTGTAAAATTTAGGAGACAACAGAGTTTATAGTCATCACAAGATGATTATCATATAAGTCATTAGAGACAGACACTTGCAACACCGCACATAGCACTATGACTGCATAACGAGTCAGCTCTAGTCTTTCTTATAACTCAATTGTTATATTTGAGCATCAGATTTTGACCTGGCTCTTCCAGTTTGATTGCGATTTTACTCGACATATCAACGTGATCTGTTGATATAGTGGTGAATTCATAAGAAATTTTTAAAACTGCACATACTGCAACATTAAAATTTTTGTCAATTTCTTAACCATAAATCTGTCGTCAAACACACTTTTACAACAGCATCTATAAGTCAATATAGATCAAACTAGTAGGAAAGAAAGTCAGTTTATAGTTCATCTTGTCTTTAGAGTAATTGACTTTGCCACCATCATATTTGTTATCTCCTGATATTGCTCCTAAGATTGCCCGTTGGCAATTAATTATGCCATTGATGAACATCTGTGGTGCAAAGATCATTGTTGTCAGCCCAAATCTATTGCATACTTCAGAAATCTTGAGGAAGATTTGAAAATTATCAATGATATTGGCAATGTTACAGTCACCATAAATTTACCCGCAAATAACCTGTAATTAATTGGCAAATAACTGGTCACTTATGAATTACTCAATGCTATTTACCTATTAACTTTTTTAACAGTATGCACACATGCAACCTTCTGTTGGACAAATCATCCGAGCTCAACTAATACCCAGTAAATTAAAAAGGAAGTAAAATAAAGTTACAAGGGTAAAAATAACAAACTTCTGGAAAAGCCTATGTATTAGCTCCAAAAAAGCAGATGCTGAATGGGCTTTTGTGGACTTTTGTTCCCCATGAACTCCACACAATCAGAGGTTAAATGGACTTTTTGTTCTGTACGAACTCCACACAATCAGAAGCCAAATGGACTTTTGGCCAAGACATAAATACGATAGCAACAATCCAAAGACTGGACAAATTGTAGATACTCGTTAAGCAACTTGAAAGGATGGAAGGCTCAGCGGACACCCGGTAGTATGAAAAATCATGGATGGCATCCCCATACAATGCAAGTGAGCATTTTTGCATTGCCTTTTTATAAAGAACGCACTCACTTATTTAATTATTTGAGAGTTCATTAGGAACAAGCTCATTTACAGCTGCATCACCCAGCCGATAATTCTACTGACATGCATGAAATTTGCAACTATTATCAACCTGCTTACCTGATGTCTTCCTCACAGCATCTGTTGTCATCCAGAATTCATTATTGAAAATGCTCAACCACCCTTAACATGTAAAAAAATACATTACTTACTGAATTATTTACATGATGCTATTCAAAACTCAGTCATGCATCACTTAGAGGTGTCTGAATACCATCCTTTAGCTGGAACCATCTCCAGCAGGAACTGCAACTTGAGCTCCTCAGCCTACCTCTTCCCCTATTATTTGTTAGTGACAGCACTGACTTGGTGGGGAGCACCTCTGAATCTGAGTGGCACTTTATACATATTCAATTAGAATTAGAATTACAATCCAAAACAACATGAAGACTGAAGCAGACTCAACAAATAACTTCAGAATGTGGCTTTGACACAAAAATTGTCTAAGCATGCACAAATTGTTACACATATTCTACATTGGCATATCAGATGTTAAGTTGGCATTGTGGCAGAGCAGCTAACTTGTTAACTTTTCAGTTCTGGGACACAAATTTATATCCCAGACCCATCACATGAAAATGACATAAAGTAAGTAAATAAGCAAGTATCCTTTTAATAATGCAAGACAAATGGTCACATTTAATACATACAGTTGACATTAAACGCTACTCTCGCTGGATCAAGATTCAAGAAAAGCCCCAAAACACCGGTCAGCTACTTTCAGCACTACAAGTGCTTCCGACACGCACTTCATGATGGTAAACGGTAGAGAATGTTCAATTGGCATTTTTTGCCGTTTTCCGAATCTGGATAGTAACCAGATATTTGGCCTGCTTTTTCGACCAAATGCGGATTCGATCCAATTAATTGGCAATATTTATTTTCATTTGCAGATATAATAATTAAAGACAAACCAAGAGATGTAATTCAAACGAGAGCTTATTCACTTAAATATTTCAAATAAATTAACATTTGAAACCGTGTGGTTTAAGAAAAAGCCTGACTGTCCGCCATTTTGTTGATGCGTCGAGTCACAATTTCATTATTTTACACGGACTTCAATGATAAACATTAAAGATTACCGCAAGAGGTCGCCAAAACAGGTTACTGATTTTGTATGAAAGAACAAATTGTTTTTGGTCAAAAATTTTGACATTTTTGCAAAACCAGCCTGAACGGATTTCCAAATCAACATTTGGCACAACCCTAGACAACTGTATGAAATGCTACAAGTCAAGTTTTATTCTGAGTTTGTTGATATGAAGTAGGTATATTTTGCAGGATTAGTGTCTACATATAAAATGTGCACCCATTTGTAATTAGGGTGTGGCCGATTGGCATTATTTGCTGATTACGAATCCAGATATTATACAGATATTTTACCTGCTTTTTGCCGGATCCGGATTCGATCAGATTAATCGGCAATATTTATTTTCATTTAGGCACCATTTGTTACTCCATGATCTTGTGGCTTAAGAGAAAAGCCCTGCTGTCTACCATTTGTTGATGCATCGACTCACAATTTTATTATTTGACACGGACTTTCAATGATAAAGATAAAAGATTAGCACAGGAGGTCACCAAAACAGGTTACTATTTTTGTATTAATAAAAAAAAGTTGTTTTTGGTCAAAAATATTACTTCTTTTGGTATTTAGATCAGTAGTCCTGCGACGTGTCAGTTCCGATTAATCGGTCTCGGGCAAAATCCGGTGCAAACCGATTTCCAGATCAAGATTCGGCCACACATTACTTGTAATCATTAGGTGACGACACCCATACTGGGTTGCTGTGTTGGACAAGTGACTTGGTATTTTTAATGTAATGATGTTCCAAACACAAAACCCAGCATGAGTGTCACCACCTAATGATTACAAGCGGATGCACATTTTATATGTAAACACTAATCCTGCATAATTTACATACTTCATATCAACAGATGCAGAATCAAACTTCACTTCTAACATTTCATACTGTGTCACAGCACTCCTTTGACAAACTGCAACTGGTGCAGCGTCAGATGATGTTTTTACACTAGGACTGAAACAGTCAGCACCTTCTATTACGCCCAGATGATCTGCAGAGGGAGACTGTTGAAGCAATGTCGGCAATATCGACTCCAAGATGTCTGTAGTCTTTAAACATTAAAATACAAGCATAATTATACAATGTCATGTAGCTGCAAATATTTAAAATTACATGGAAAGAAATTAATATTAGCAAGCCACATGAGTAAAACAGTGTTCTGGAACTTTAAATAATTGGAAACTAGAAATAAGAAGTAATTAAACTACGAAGTAACATATTGAGAATATATAATTACAGAAATTATTATATTTTCTGGACTACAAGTCACGGTCGCTACATGAGCTTCAAGGGTAGCAGTGAAATATAGCAAGGTGCACCGCAAGTTGAAAACATTATGTTTATTCGCTTAGTGGATCAAATCGCAATCAGTTACAAAGAGACGATAGGAGCTTATTTAACGTTTATGTAGAATCCTAGGGATATAATTTGTACAATCTTTTTCACGAAGTTATGAGACCGAGGACGAAGGTTGTATTGGCAATTGACTGTAGGGTGAAGAGACTTCGTAATACGTGAGTGTCATTACTCACAACTGATCGCAAGAGTTGCATCTCTGCTGCATCGACCATTGCCTCGATCGGCTACTGTTCAGACGGTAAGTAGCTCAGCAATTGCATTTTGTTCCAGTTGGTTGCAATCACTGGCTGAAGCCAAACACCACCACGCTGGGGCAGCATCGACTAGGCGTGATATTGTGGTTGCATTAGCCATGCCGTGCAGGGTCGTCTGAGGCAGACCATGGACACGCGGCATACTGAGGGCATGAAGGGAGCTGGTGCATGTACCCAAAAATCACTAAATATGCATAGAGGCCCGAAGGTCACTACTTAGTGACTCGTGGCACAACCATGGAGTCGACCCGCTCAATGCCAGGATAGGGGATGGCATAGGAAGGCCGACTCTTCCAAATCGTCGCTTAAATAGCATCTCCCTCAACTTGGTTGGATTTCATTTAAGATTATCCTTAGCTGCCCATAATGAGATTCATTTCATTCATTCATTTCAGAGATTTATATAGCACCCCTTGAAGGTTATCTACTCAGGAGTAGTACGGCCAGGAGGTACATCTTTGTTTCATTGATTACAGCAAAGCCTTTGACTGCATAAATCATTCAGTAATGTGGAAAACCTTAAAGGAGATGGGAATACCAACGCATCTGATCATGCTGCTTAAAAGCTTATATGAGAATCAGGAGGCAGTTGTCAGGACGGAGCACGGTGACACTGGAAAATTCAGGATAGGGAAAGGAGTGAGACAGGGGTGCATACTATCTCCAGTCTTGTTCAACCTATATGCTGAAAGGATAATTCGAATGGCAGAGCTGGAAACGGCGGATGAGGGAGTGAAGATAGCAGGACAAATACTGAATAATCTAAGATATGCGGACGACACAACGCTTTTGGCTGGGAGAAAGGAGGACCTCGCAGAACTAATAAAGAGACTGAGGAGGGAAAGTGAGAAGGCTGGATTATACTTCAATATCAAGAAGACCAAGATCATGACAACAGCAGAGTGGGAAACATTCGAGATAGATGGAGAGGAAATACAGGTTGTAACGAGTTTTTCGTTTCTGGGCTCAATGATCGAAAGAGAGGGTAGATGTGAGGCAGAGGTGAGACGCAGAATAATACTAGGGAAATCAGCAATGCATGGAATGGGAAAGATATGGAGAGACAGGCATGTGAGTATGGAGACAAAAGCAGGGCTGGTGAAATCAATGATTTTCCCGATAGTGTTATACGGATGCGAGACGTGGACAAAAACAAAAGCGACAGAAGATAAGATTGATGCGTGCGAAATGTGGATATGGAGAAGATTGCTGGGGATATCATGGACAGAAAGGAGAACAAATGCATCTGTCATCTAGGAGATAGGTCAACTAAGAGGAGACTTCACACTGCAACAAAGGACTATCAGGTCTACAGAAATTGATGTACTTTGGACACGTAATGAGAGCAGAGGGATTGGAGAAGGAGATGATGCTGGCGTGCGGGGAGGTCGGCCGAGAACTCACTGGATGGAGGAGATACATAGGAGGACAGCGATGAGCCTTCCACAACTAAGGAACGCGGTACAAAGCAGGCAGGATTGGTGGAAGCTGGTCACGACGGTCGCTAGAGTTCCACGAACTGACGGCACAAGGTGACAAGGTGACTCAGGAGTGCTCCCGACCCAACCTATGCTAAAGAGAACAGTCTTGAGGTTAGAGAAGAACTTCGCTGCAAGGGCTGTAGGCATTAGGCGTAGATCCACAGGAAGCCTATTCCAGATTGCAGGGCCAGACACAGAAAAGGCACAGCGCTGCATAATAGATGTCCGCGACCAGGGAACAAGAAGCTCAGCCTGCTTAGAGGAGCAAAGAGCATGGCGCTGGAAGCTCAGGGTGGAGCAGCAGAGCTCCTGTAAGTAAATAGGGGCCACACCCGCTAGGCAGCGCCAAAACAAAGCAGAGATCCGATACGTGATCCGCTCCAGGAAAGGGAGCCAATGCAAGACATCCCGCATGGCCGAATCTTGGGATGCGGCCAACGAGGCTTGCCGCCATGCACACGACCCGATCCAACCACCCAACCTGAGCCACCGGAAGACCCACATTGAGGGTGCAGCGGGTGCTGCAATAATCGAGATGCTCGCAAATTCCTCTCTTGGAACATGGGACAATCAGGTAGATGTTGTCGGCAAATTACACTAACTCGTTTTGGTCATGGACAGGATGGAGGTCAGAAGCACCGACTACATAAGAAAAATTTGAATGTGCTATATTCACCAAAGTAGTGATGAGTAATTAAGACTTTGTAACTAATTAATTAGAATTAGCATTAGGTCGACTTTCTCTTAAATTAGAATCAGACATTTTAAAGAGCTAATTAATTACAATTAGCGCTCAACTACCTAATTAGAATTAGTTGCTGACATCAGAATACAAATTGACAAAAATAATTAAAATCTAATTTTTGCAGGATGCTTTAAAGAAATAAAATTTAATATTTGACCAGTTTAACGTACAATCTTTAGACAAATATTTCAAATTATGAAGAAACCTAAATTTCAATGTTCTTCATCCAATTTCTTTCTTCTTATTACTGTGGAAAATCTTTGTACTTGTAAGAGACGGAGTTGCACTTTGGAATTATCATGAGTTCTACAGTATTGTCTTCAAGCCAATTTCGTTGCTCATTTGTAAAAAAGTCCTACAACGCTAAATGTTCGCTACATTGATGTTGATGTTGCAGGAAAGACACAATGTTTCAGATGCACCTGGAAAATTTTCATATCGTTCAGTTACCAGAAGCTAAGAATGTTATTGCTAAAACAAGCAATTAATTTAAAAGATGTTATACAAATAGCCACACACACACACAAACATATATACGAATACAGTGGTATTATGCCAAGGTAGTATGATCACAGTATGAGTATCATGTGCTATACCAGTATATTAGCACCATGCAGAGTTGCAGACTAACTGGAACCAAATAAGAATAAGTAATGATATCAGTGGGTAATTTCAAAGCTTACACAAACTGCTACTGCTAGGTCCTCGAGGTTGACTTGTACACTTTGTTCCTTCCTGGTGGTGGATGACATCATTGGCTCTACCTGAAACAACAAATAAGTCAATGCACCTTACTACCTCAACAACACTGCAAAAACCATTCATAGTTTATGTTGTTGGGTAGTTTTCAAATGAAAATATTGGCAAAAACGTACAGAAACCACCTATAAATCAACCAATCTGGTAGTTACTGAATCAACTATCTAGGTTCTAAATATAGAATAATTCACTTCAAACAATCTGTAATTAGGAATAGTAAAAAATTTATACATAACCAAATTGAAAGAAATATTTAAATATTTCAAATTTCTATGCATATGCTCAGCTTGTACTAGGAGGAAAAGAATAAAAGAATCAATTTTAAGTCCCATGATCTTCTGTAAGCTTTCGTGACTTTCCCTCTCTGTCGCTGGAATTACTTGGTGGAACAGTTTTCCCACCATTTGAAAAATGTGCCATCTTTGGAGGCATTCAAATTACAGCTCAAGTACTATCTTTTTAAAATTACAATACGACTGTCATTGTTTTTTTAACTCATGCAACAGAGCTTTATAAATCGTCTTTATCATTATTATTACATTTATTGTATAAATCTTTAGCATGCTATTCTGGCCCATTGTATGAGTTCTCCTATCACAGATACATAGTGTGTGGGAGTTCCAGAGGAACTATACAGCAAGTCAGTGAGTGCAGTGAGAGTGGATGGTGAATTAACAGAGTGGTACGAAATCATGGTGGGTGTAAGACAAGGATGCGGGCTGTCACCAGACCTCTTCAACTTGCTCCTGGAAGCAGTGATGAGCCTTGCACTGAGATCTGTAGAGGCT
Source organism: Aporrectodea caliginosa (assembly GCA_020284085.1). Taxonomy (NCBI): domain Eukaryota; kingdom Metazoa; phylum Annelida; class Clitellata; order Crassiclitellata; family Lumbricidae; genus Aporrectodea; species Aporrectodea caliginosa. The sequence continues at coordinate 2,264,598 of JACEVL010000415.1, read as the reverse complement.
GGAGCCTCAACAATCTGCGCTTTGCCGACTATAATTATCTGGTTGCGGAGTCATGGAGCAACTGCAGGAGCTGACGGACAGGGTAGATGACAGTAGTAAAAGACTGGGCCTTTAAAATCAATGTGCAAGAAACCAAAACAATGACTATTGGAAAACAGCACGAAGATCTGGAGGTTAGACTACAGAATAAAGCACTGGAACAAGTGACAGAGTTTGTGTACTTGGGAGGTCTGATAACAGAGGACGGCCGATGCAGGGACATCAAACGCAGAATTGGTTTGGCGTGTGCGATGTTCGGCAAACTGAACAAGATATGGAAAGCAAACAGCATATCAATAAGAACCAAGATGAAACTGTATGGAGCTTTTGTCATCTCAGTGCTGCTGTATGGATCCGAGTGCTTGTGCATGCGCAGAGAGGATGAGAGGAGATTGCTGGTGGTGGAAATGAGCTGGCTGTGAAGAATACTGGGCAGAAGGAGAGACAAGATCCGAAATGAGGTTACGCAAGAGGAGCTGGGACAGAGGGAGACAGTGGTGGACAAGATCAGGAAAAGAATGCTCACATGGTTTGGGCATGTGACAAGAATGGATGACAAAATTTAAGGCTTCCAGCCGCGGCAATGTACGGACATGTGGAGGGAACATGAAGCCGAGGAAGACAAAGACCTGGATGGACAATATAAGAGAGGATCTGAGGGCACAAAACATGGATATGAGGGAAGCCCTTGATAAAATCACAGACAGAGCGCTTTGGAGACGTCATATTAAAGACTCATCGTTGGCACATGCCTGATGGAGGAGAGAGAAGAAGTGTGTGGGAAGATTTTCCTGACTGGCTTCCTGTAACTCCACACACCAAGTTCAACCAAAAACACCAGTCTTAGCCACCAGGATGTCACAGCCAAGTACCTTCACGGATAAGTGAATCCAAGTCAAATATAAGTATGGGGCACTAAAAGTTTGATAGAATTATCGAAACCTAACAGAATGCTTGAACAATTTTTCACACAACACGATAACCTTGCTTTGCTTAATCCATCACACTCAAATCAGCAGGCGTTAATAATAATAATAATAATAACAGTAATGTAGCTTTTCCGGAAAAGTATTTTGCGGAAAATTTTCCGGAAATTTTCCAGAAATTTTCCGCAGAACCGGAAAAATACATTTAACTCATAATGTCAAATTTTTAGTATGAGATGACACTAGAAATTTTTTTAAAGTTCCTTTTATTTACAGTATTTCTGTCAATGTGGGCAATGTTCACCTTAAAAAATTAAAATAAACATTAAAGACTGTTCATTAGCTGTACAGTCTTTAGATTAGCCTAGTTTGATATGTTGTTAGTGTTATAAACTCAGTATATACTGTCTGGCAATTTGACATTTTGTCAGCTGCTCAGCTTTGCCCTTAGTCAATACACTGCTCACTGAAGGCAACAGCTCATAGACAAACAATTAAACTAAGACATATTCTTTTGAGAGAAAAAATTTCATCATTAGGATGATATATGGGATCTCGGATTTAGGATAATATGTGTAATTTAGAATACTTGACTGTCTTCATCTTCTTAAGTATTGATGTATTTTTATCCATCTAGATTAACTTGCGGGAATCTTGCTTGCTTGATTGCTTGATTGCTTGCTTGCTTGAGCCACAGGCTAAATAGTCAAATCTTGCGACGACTAGTTCGATCACTTACAATCATTCAATCGTCGTGAAACTTGGCAGGTAGACTCGCCCTCGCACACACTTCATTCTATCAAAATATCAGCTCCCCCAAAAAGGCTAGCTTATAGAATCGGGGACTAAACTTTTCGAATCGGGGAATCCCCTTTTCCGATACGGAGCGCTGTCATTGGCCAGCGTTGTGATTGGCTGCAACAATAATGGGTGCGCTGCCTCGTTAAGCGTGCTATGTTGTAAAATGAACGCGGACTATTTTCAGAGTACACGTTATAGGATACTAGATGGATATAGTAAAAACTTTGTTTTTACGGGCTGTATTTTATTATCCATCTAGTTTAACTTGCGGGAATCTTGCTTGAATGTAACTATGTAACTATGTTTGAGCCACAGGCTAAAAAGTCAAATCTTTGGACGACTAATTCGATCACTTACAATCATTCAATCGTCGTGAAACTTGGCAGATAGACTCGCCCTCGGAGACATTTCATTCTATAAAAATTTCAGCTCCCCAAAAAAGGCTAGCTTATAGAATCGGGGACTCAACTTTTCGAATCGGGGAATCCCCTTTTCCGAAACGCAGCGTTTTCATTGGCCAGCGTTGTCATTGGCTGCAACAATAATGGGCGCGCTGCCTCATTAAGCGTGCTATGTTGTAAAATGAACGCGGACTATTTTCAGAGTACACGTTATAGGATACTAGATGGATATAGTAAAAACTTTGTTTTTACGGGCTGTATTTTATTATTACCATGTCCGTACACCAAAATATTCTTATCTTATCTTTTTGATACTTACAGATTTGAAAATAGATTAGTGTCAGACTGCAATGGCAATGCCAATACAGTGGCGTAACGAGGGGGGCAGGGGGCGGCCGCCCCCGGGCGCAGGACGGGGGCGCAAAATTAGGTCTGAAAATGTGTTTTTTTTAAAGAAATCAGGTAAAAATTGAGAAATAGGTTCAAAAAGTAACTTTTTGTAAATGAGTCTGGGGGGGGGGCGCACGGGCAAAGGGGGGGCGCAAATGATATTTGACAAGTTTATTGTTGAAAAACAGAGAAACAGAGGGAAAAGCAAAAAAAAAAAAAAAAAAAAAGTCATCAGAAATTTTGGCGGAATCATAAAAAAAATTTCAGGAAATTCTTGCCCCCGGGCGCACGAACCCCTAGTTACGCCACTGTGCCAATAACACTATATTTCAACACGTAAAATAATAGTGTAATAAGAATTAATCTGTTGCAGTATTAGAATTGTCTGTACTCTGTAGTACTACTTCATCAATTGCTGTTTTTGTCTCATATTTTCATAACTAAAAAATATTAAGGAGACCAAATCATAAAAAATATTTTCTCTAAATTAACGGTGAAGTTTAATTTCAATTAATTCTTAAATGTATTGATGTTGTTGAGCCTTGTGAACACACTGAACAGTAAAAGATAAAAATTATTCTTTTGCAAACTGCAAACCTTAGTTACTAAAAATAAAACGACATAGTAACTTCATTTCCACTTAAAACAGATGATAATAAAAAAAACGCTTTCAGTAAAGACGATTTACGTTTGATTAAACTTTTAAGACAAGAAAAACATTAAGGTTTTTAAAGGAATTTTAAAAGAATTTCATAACAGAAGCTGGTTTATTGCAGCCCTGAATTGATTGATTGCAAAAATTGATAATACCAGATAGCAGAAAAACGACATGGAGGTAGTAGACCAAAGCAAAGCTCGTACAATGGAAAATTTTGTTTCTGCGTTGACCCTCTGATTTTGAGCTAAGAAGACCTGGCACCCAGAGAACAATTTGTCAAGTATCCCGAGAAAATGGTATTTTACGGAAAATGGAATCGTTTTGATCAAGAAATTGTTGATTGTGCAATCAAAGAATGGCGAGAACGCCTTAGAACACGTATTCGAGCTAACGGTGGGAATTCTGAACATCAGCTTTGAAGAACAACATAGGACTCAAAATAATTTTAAATGTTGATGTCTTAATGTTTTAGCCGAATTGAAAAGTTTAATAAAAAATAAAAAAATCTTGGACCCTGTTGATAGAATTTGATGTAATTTAAAAAAACGATGAAAATTTATCCCTCTTTGACCACTTACTAATTCACTTTACTTCACAAATAACTTCTTCAAATGCAATTGTAAATGTTTTCCTACTGCAACTGTGTATGGCACAGTTTATGGTCTCAACCCTTCTCCGTTTTCAAGGTTGGGACCTTTAACCACTGCTGCCTGTTTGAAAGAGTGCCACTTCATTATCTAGGGACCAACCTTCAATCGATGGCGATTGGCAATTGTGAGTGTAAAATTCCTTTAAAACCTTCTCAAGGTCCCTACACAGTAACCCTCTTAGGGAGAAGGCTCGAAACCCTACTCCACGCATTACAAGAAACTGCTCTAATAATTGCAATTTTAAATGTTTTACTACTGCGACTCTGCATGGCAACCTTTTTATGTCAATGAATTTATTGGGAGGGACCTTAAACCACCGGTGCCCGTTTGAAAGGGTGCCCCTCCATTTAAATTCCCCATATGTGGACCATACCAGCCTGAGATTCAAATCGCTGAAATAAGCCACTATCTGTACGCAAACCTGCATGCAAACGTAGAGAGGCGCATGGGATGTGCACTCGGACTGATGTATCTAATAAGGCCAATTTGGCTAATAAAAAGTAAAATTTTGATGACTATCCGAGAAAATAAAAACGTACATTTTGTCGAAGACGTGACTGAAGTAGCTCTTCACCGGAATCAGCTTCTTGCTCCTCTGCCTGAGCAGAACATACTTGTGAGCGAAGCGATCGGCCGGCTTGTCCTTCTCGCAAGGTATGAGCTTCCTAGATGAGGAAAACATCAGATGCAACCGCAGATCAGACAAAGATTAGGTTAGGTAGAGTCAAGAAGAGTACGGCAAAGTAAATTGAGAATTAGGCAAAGTTAAGGGAGTGAGATAGTCCAGTGGTTAGCATGTCAGTGGATAAGGTCAGATAAAATTAGGTTTGAAGTCGTGGGCAGGTGTCCAAAGTCGATCTATCCATTCTGCAGCACAGTTTTCCTGGTGTCTCTTTTTCTACCTGTGTGCGGGATTTGTGTGACCATTGACCAGGAATTGACCCTTTTAGAACATGTAACGAATGCTTCTACCACTGCTCGCCAACATCCAAAGCTGCCATGTAGCTAATAAGGCCAATTTGGCTACTAAAAAGTAAAAATTTTGATGACTATCGGAGAAAATAAAAACGTACGTTTTGACGAAGACGTGACTGAAGTAGCTCTTCACCGGAATCAGCTTCCTGCTCCTCTGACTGAGCAGAACATACTTGTGAGCGAAGCGATCGGCCGGCTTGTCCTTCTCGCAAGGTATGAGCTTCCTAGATGAGGAAAACATCAGATGCAACCGCAGATCAGACAAAGATTAGGTTAGGTAGAGTCAAGAAGAGTATGGCAAAGTAAATTGAGAATTAGGCAAAGTTAAGGGAGTGAGATAGTCCAGTGGTTAGCATGTCAGTGGATAAGGTCAGATAAAATTAGGTTTGAAGTCGTGGGCAGGTGTCCAAAGTCGATCTATCCATTCTGCAGCACAGTTTTCCTGGTGTCTCTTTTTCTACCTGCGTGCGGGATTTGTGTGACCATGGACCAGGAATTGACCCTTTTAGAACATGTAAGGAATGCTTCTACCACTGCTCGCCAACATCCAAAGCTGCCATGTAGCTAATAAGGCCAATTTGGCTACTAAAAAGTAAAAATTTTGATGACTATCGGAGAAAATAAAAACGTACGTTTTGACGAAGACGTGACTGAAGTAGCTCTTCACCGGAATCAGCTTCCTGCTCCTCTGACTGAGCAGAACATACTTGTGAGCGAAGCGATCGGCCGGCTTGTCCTTCTCGCAAGGTATGAGCTTCCTAGATGAGGAAAACATCAGATGCAACCGCAGATCAGACAAAGATTAGGTTAGGTAGAGTCAAGAAGAGTACGGGAAGTAAATTGAGAATTAGGCAAAGTTAAGGGAGTGAGATAGTCCAGTGGTTAGCATGTCAGTGGATAAGGTCAGATAAAATAAGGTTGGGAGTCGTGGGCAGGTGTCCAACGTCGATCTATCCAATCTGCAGCACAGTTTTCCTGGTGTCTCTTTTTCTACCTGTGTGCGGGATTTGTGTGACCATTGACCAGGAATTGACCCTTTTAGAACATGTAACGAATGCTTCTACCACTGCTCGCCAACATCCAAAGCTGCCATGTAGCTAATAAGGCCAATTTGGCTACTAAAAAGTAAAAATTTTGATGACTATCGGAGAAAATAAAAACGTACGTTTTGACGAAGACGTGACTGAAGTAGCTCTTCACCGGAATCAGCTTCCTGCTCCTCTGACTGAGCAGAACATACTTGTGAGCGAAGCGATCGGCCGGCTTGTCCTTCTCGCAAGGTATGAGCTTCCTAGATGAGGAAAACATCAGATGCAACCGCAGATCAGACAAAGATTAGGTTAGGTAGAGTCAAGAAGAGTACGGGAAGTAAATTGAGAATTAGGCAAAGTTAAGGGAGTGAGATAGTCCAGTGGTTAGCATGTCAGTGGATAAGGTCAGATAAAATAAGGTTGGGAGTCGTGGGCAGGTGTCCAACGTCGATCTATCCAATCTGCAGCACAGTTTTCCTGGTGTCTCTTTTTCTACCTGTGTGCGGGATTTGTGTGACCATTGACCAGGAATTGACCCTTTTAGAACATGTAACGAATGCTTCTACCACTGCTCGCCAACATCCAAAGCTGCCATGTAGCTAATAAGGCCAATTTGGCTACTAAAAAGTAAAAATTTTGATGACTATCGGAGAAAATAAAAACGTACGTTTTGACGAAGACGTGACTGAAGTAGCTCTTCACCGGAATCAGCTTCCTGCTCCTCTGACTGAGCAGAACATACTTGTGAGCGAAGCGATCGGCCGGCTTGTCCTTCTCGCAAGGTATGAGCTTCCTAGATGAGGAAAACATCAGATGCAACCGCAGATCAGACAAAGATTAGGTAAGGTAGAGTCAAGAAAAGTACGGGAAGTAAATTGAGAATTAGGCAAAGTTAAGGGAGTGAGATAGTCCAGTGGTTAGCATGTCAGTGGATAAGGTCAGATAAAATAAGGTTGGAAGTCGTGGGCAGGTGTCCAACGTCGATCTATCCAATCTGCAGCACAGTTTTCCTGGTGTCTCTTTTTCTACCTGTGTGCGGGATTTGTGTGACCATTGACCAGGAATTGACCCTTTTAGAACATGTAACGAATGCTTCTACCACTGCTCGCCAACATCCAAAGCTGCCATGTAGCTAATAAGGCCAATTTGGCTACTAAAAAGTAAAAATTTTGATGACTATCGGAGAAAATAAAAACGTACGTTTTGACGAAGACGTGACTGAAGTAGCTCTTCACCGGAATCAGCTTCCTGCTCCTCTGACTGAGTAGAACATACTTGTGAGCGAAGCGATCGGCCGGCTTGTCCTTTTCGCAAGGTATGAGCTTCCTAGATGAGGAAAACATCAGATGCAACCGCAGATCAGACAAAGATTAGGTAAGGTAGAGTCAAGAAAAGTACGGGAAGTAAATTGAGAATTAGTTAAAGTTAAGGGAGTGAGATAGTCCAGTGGTTAGCATGTCAGTGGATAAGGTCAGATAAAATAAGGTTGGAGTCATGGGCAGGTGTCCAACGTCGATCTATCCAATCTGCAGCACAGTTTTCCTGGTGTCTCTTTTTCTACCTGTGTGCGGGATTTGTGTGACCATTGACCAGGAATTGACCCTTTTAGAACATGTAACGAATGCTTCTACCACTGCTCGCCAACATCCAAAGCTGCCATGTAGCTAATAAGGCCAATTTGGCTACTAAAAAGTAAAAATTTTGATGACTATCGGAGAAAATAAAAACGTACGTTTTGACGAAGACGTGACTGAAGTAGCTCTTCACCGGAATCAGCTTCCTGCTCCTCTGACTGAGCAGAACATACTTGTGAGCGAAGCGATCGGCCGGCTTGTCCTTCTCGCAAGGTATGAGCTTCCTAGATGAGGAAAACATCAGATGCAACCGCAGATCAGACAAAGATTAGGTAAGGTAGAGTCAAGAAAAGTACGGGAAGTAAATTGAGAATTAGTTAAAGTTAAGGGAGTGAGATAGTCCAGTGGTTAGCATGTCAGTGGATAAGGTCAGATAAAATAAGGTTGGAGTCATGGGCAGGTGTCCAACGTCGATCTATCCAATCTGCAGCACAGTTTTCCTGGTGTCTCTTTTTCTACCTGTGTGCGGGATTTGTGTGACCATTGACCAGGAATTGACCCTTTTAGAACATGTAACGAATGCTTCTACCACTGCTCGCCAACATCCAAAGCTGCCATGTAGCTAATAAGGCCAATTTGGCTACTAAAAAGTAAAAATTTTGATGACTATCGGAGAAAATAAAAACGTACGTTTTGACGAAGACGTGACTGAAGTAGCTCTTCACCGGAATCAGCTTCCTGCTCCTCTGACTGAGCAGAACATACTTGTGAGCGAAGCGATCGGCCGGCTTGTCCTTCTCGCAAGGTATGAGCTTCCTAGATGAGGAAAACATCAGATGCAACCGCAGATCAGACAAAGATTAGGTTAGGTAGAGTCAAGAAGAGTACGGGAAGTAAATTGAGAATTAGGCAAAGTTAAGGGAGTGAGATAGTCCAGTGGTTAGCATGTCAGTGGATAAGGTCAGATAAAATAAGGTTGGGAGTCGTGGGCAGGTGTCCAACGTCGATCTATCCAATCTGCAGCACAGTTTTCCTGGTGTCTCTTTTTCTACCTGTGTGCGGGATTTGTGTGACCATTGACCAGGAATTGACCCTTTTAGAACATGTAACGAATGCTTCTACCACTGCTCGCCAACATCCAAAGCTGCCATGTAGCTAATAAGGCCAATTTGGCTACTAAAAAGTAAAAATTTTGATGACTATCGGAGAAAATAAAAACGTACGTTTTGACGAAGACGTGACTGAAGTAGCTCTTCACCGGAATCAGCTTCCTGCTCCTCTGACTGAGTAGAACATACTTGTGAGCGAAGCGATCGGCCGGCTTGTCCTTTTCGCAAGGTATGAGCTTCCTAGATGAGGAAAACATCAGATGCAACCGCAGATCAGACAAAGATTAGGTAAGGTAGAGTCAAGAAAAGTACGGGAAGTAAATTGAGAATTAGTTAAAGTTAAGGGAGTGAGATAGTCCAGTGGTTAGCATGTCAGTGGATAAGGTCAGATAAAATAAGGTTGGGAGTCATGGGCAGGTGTCCAACGTCGATCTATCCAATCTGCAGCACAGTTTTCCTGGTGTCTCTTTTTCTACCTGTGTGCGGGATTTGTGTGACCATTGACCAGGAATTGACCCTTTTAGAACATGTAACGAATGCTTCTACCACTGCTCGCCAACATCCAAAGCTGCCATGTAGCTAATAAGGCCAATTTGGCTACTAAAAAGTAAAAATTTTGATGACTATCGGAGAAAATAAAAACGTACGTTTTGACGAAGACGTGACTGAAGTAGCTCTTCACCGGAATCAGCTTCCTGCTCCTCTGACTGAGCAGAACATACTTGTGAGCGAAGCGATCGGCCGGCTTGTCCTTCTCGCAAGGTATGAGCTTCCTAGATGAGGAAAACATCAGATGCAACCGCAGATCAGACAAAGATTAGGTTAGGTAGAGTCAAGAAGAGTACGGGAAGTAAATTGAGAATTAGGCAAAGTTAAGGGAGTGAGATAGTCCAGTGGTTAGCATGTCAGTGGATAAGGTCAGATAAAATAAGGTTGGGAGTCATGGGCAGGTGTCCAACGTCGATCTATCCAATCTGCAGCACAGTTTTCCTGGTGTCTCTTTTTCTACCTGTGTGCGGGATTTGTGTGACCATTGACCAGGAATTGACCCTTTTAGAACATGTAACGAATGCTTCTACCACTGCTCGCCAACATCCAAAGCTGCCATGTAGCTAATAAGGCCAATTTGGCTACTAAAAAGTAAAAATTTTGATGACTATCGGAGAAAATAAAAACGTACGTTTTGACGAAGACGTGACTGAAGTAGCTCTTCACCGGAATCAGCTTCCTGCTCCTCTGACTGAGTAGAACATACTTGTGAGCGAAGCGATCGGCCGGCTTGTCCTTTTCGCAAGGTATGAGCTTCCTAGATGAGGAAAACATCAGATGCAACCGCAGATCAGACAAAGATTAGGTAAGGTAGAGTCAAGAAAAGTACGGGAAGTAAATTGAGAATTAGTTAAAGTTAAGGGAGTGAGATAGTCCAGTGGTTAGCATGTCAGTGGATAAGGTCAGATAAAATAAGGTTGGAGTCATGGGCAGGTGTCCAACGTCGATCTATCCAATCTGCAGCACAGTTTTCCTGGTGTCTCTTTTTCTACCTGTGTGCGGGATTTGTGTGACCATTGACCAGGAATTGACCCTTTTAGAACATGTAACGAATGCTTCTACCACTGCTCGCCAACATCCAAAGCTGCCATGTAGCTAATAAGGCCAATTTGGCTACTAAAAAGTAAAAATTTTGATGACTATCGGAGAAAATAAAAACGTACGTTTTGACGAAGACGTGACTGAAGTAGCTCTTCACCGGAATCAGCTTCCTGCTCCTCTGACTGAGCAGAACATACTTGTGAGCGAAGCGATCGGCCGGCTTGTCCTTCTCGCAAGGTATGAGCTTCCTAGATGAGGAAAACATCAGATGCAACCGCAGATCAGACAAAGATTAGGTAAGGTAGAGTCAAGAAAAGTACGGGAAGTAAATTGAGAATTAGTTAAAGTTAAGGGAGTGAGATAGTCCAGTGGTTAGCATGTCAGTGGATAAGGTCAGATAAAATAAGGTTGGGAGTCATGGGCAGGTGTCCAACGTCGATCTATCCAATCTGCAGCACAGTTTTCCTGGTGTCTCTTTTTCTACCTGTGTGCGGGATTTGTGTGACCATTGACCAGGAATTGACCCTTTTAGAACATGTAACGAATGCTTCTACCACTGCTCGCCAACATCCAAAGCTGCCATGTAGCTAATAAGGCCAATTTGGCTACTAAAAAGTAAAAATTTTGATGACTATCGGAGAAAATAAAAACGTACGTTTTGACGAAGACGTGACTGAAGTAGCTCTTCACCGGAATCAGCTTCCTGCTCCTCTGACTGAGTAGAACATACTTGTGAGCGAAGCGATCGGCCGGCTTGTCCTTTTCGCAAGGTATGAGCTTCCTAGATGAGGAAAACATCAGATGCAACCGCAGATCAGACAAAGATTAGGTAAGGTAGAGTCAAGAAAAGTACGGGAAGTAAATTGAGAATTAGTTAAAGTTAAGGGAGTGAGATAGTCCAGTGGTTAGCATGTCAGTGGATAAGGTCAGATAAAATAAGGTTGGGAGTCATGGGCAGGTGTCCAACGTCGATCTATCCAATCTGCAGCACAGTTTTCCTGGTGTCTCTTTTTCTACCTGTGTGCGGGATTTGTGTGACCATTGACCAGGAATTGACCCTTTTAGAACATGTAACGAATGCTTCTACCACTGCTCGCCAACATCCAAAGCTGCCATGTAGCTACTAAAAAGTAAAAATTTTGATGACTATCAGAGAAAATAAAAACGTACGTTTTGACGAAGACGTGACTGAAGTAGCTCTTCACCGGAATCAGCTTCCTGCTCCTCTGACTGAGTAGAACATACTTGTGAGCGAAGCGATCGGCCGGCTTGTCCTTTTCGCAAGGTATGAGCTTCCTAGATGAGGAAAACATCAGATGCAACCGCAGATCAGACAAAGATTAGGTAAGGTAGAGTCAAGAAGAGTACGGGAAGTAAATTGAGAATTAGTTAAAGTTAAGGGAGTGAGATAGTCCAGTGGTTAGCATGTCAGTGGATAAGGTCAGATAAAATAAGGTTGGGAGTCGTGGGCAGGTGTCCAACGTCGATCTATCCAATCTGCAGCACAGTTTTCCTGGTGTCTCTTTTTCTACCTGTGTGCGGGATTTGTGTGACCATTGACCAGGAATTGACCCTTTTAGAACATGTAACGAATGCTTCTACCACTGCTCGCCAACATCCAAAGCTGCCATGTAGCTAATAAGGCCAATTTGGCTACTAAAAAGTAAAAATTTTGATGACTATCAGAGAAAATAAAAACGTACGTTTTGACGAAGACGTGACTGAAGTAGCTCTTCACCGGAATCAGCTTCCTGCTCCTCTGACTGAGCAGAACATACTTGTGAGCGAAGCGATCGGCCGGCTTGTCCTTTTCGCAAGGTATGAGCTTCCTAGATGAGGAAAACATCAGATGCAACCGCAGATCAGACAAAGATAAGGTAAGGTAGAGTCAAGAATAGTATGGCAAAGTAAATTGAGAATTAGGTAAAGTTAAGGGTATCGAAAGAAGCTATCAACATAGCCATGGACAGAAGGGAAGCAAAAAGAGAAGGAGATAAAGATAAAGTAAGAAAACTAAACAGAGCATTCCAAAAACAAGCACGCATGGACAAAGAAAAACATCTAAATGAATTATGCAAAGAAATGGAGGATGAGGGAAGAAAAGGAAGAACTAAAACAATGTTTTCAAAAGTGAGGGAAATAACAAGAAAAAACACACCAAGAATGGGGTCGCTGAAAGCAGGTGATGGACACATAATTGCGGATGAAGAAGGAATGAAGAAAAGATGGAAAGAATACACAGAAGAGTTGTACAACGAAGATAAAAGAGTAAAGGTAGAAAAAATGGATGAAACTGAGTATGAAAATGAACCGGAAGTCATGGAAGCAGAGGTAGAATGGGCTATCAAACAATTGAAAGATAATAAGGCACCGGGTCAAGACAGGATACCAATAGAAATGGTAAAAGGTGGGGATGGCGTGATGACAAAGACAATAACAAAAATGTGTAATAACATATGGACAACTGGAAAATGGCCAGAAGATTGGAAAAGTTCAGTTTTTATCCCTTTATTTAAAAAAGGAGATGCGAAAGAGTGTGAAAATTACAGGACAATAGCAATGATATCGCACATAAGCAAAATATTACTTAAAATAATACATAAAAGAATGGAGAGTACAATAGAGAGAGAGCTTTCTGATAGTCAAGCAGGATTTAGGAAATATCGTGGAACACGTTATCATATTGCCAATATGAGGTGGATAATGGAGAGACAAAGGGAGTATGGACAGAAAGTATACATATGCTTCATCGATTATAGCAAAGCGTTTGACTGCATTAATCATGAATTGATGTGGAAAACCTTGGGAGAAATGGGAATACCGAAACACTTGGTACAACTTCTTAGGGGTCTGTACGAAGATCAGATAGCGGTGATAAGGACTGAATATGGAGATACTGACAGATTTAGGATAAGGAAGGGAGTGCGGCAAGGTTGCATTCTGTCTTTTTCCTATTTAACATGTACGCTGAAAGGATAATGAGGCAGGCGGGAATGGATGAGGCTGAGGAAGGAATAAAGATAGCGGGAAGAATAATGAACAATCTGAGATACGCTGATGATACAACATTATTGGCGAGTAAAAAAAAACGATTTGGTAGAACTGATAAGAAGGCTTAAGAGTGAAAGTGAGAAAGCAGGACTCTACTTCAATATAAAAAGACAAAGATCATGACAACAGAGGAAGAGGACAGTTTTGAAGTAGACGGAGAGGAAATAGAAACGGTAACTAACTTCACGTTTTTGGGATCAGTAATAGAAAAAGAGGGAAAGTGTGATATGGAAATAAATCGTAGAGTGGCGATAGGAAAAGCTGCAATGAATGGTCTGGAAAAAATATGGAAGGACAAACATGTGAGTACAGACACGAAAAAAAGATTGGCGAAGGCTTTGATCATACCAACAGTAACATACGGCAGCGAGACATTGACAATGACCAAGAAAATGAGAAAAAAGATTAACGCATGCGAAATGTGGATATGGAGGAAGATGCAGAGAATATCATGGAAAGAGAAAACGACCAACGATTGGGTGCACTGGAGTATCGGAATTGAGAAGGAAGAGACACTACAACAAACAGTGCTAAGAGCAAAGTTGAGGTTCTTTGGTCATGTCATGCAATCAGATGGACTGGAAAAGGAAATGATGTTAGCATATGGAGAGGGAAGGAGAAAACAAGGACGACCAAGGAAAAAATGGATGGACGAGATACATGAAACAACTGGAATGAATTTCGCAGAACTGAGAGATGCGACGGCGGACAGAAGGAAATGGAGAGGCTTGATCATGAAGGTCACTAAAGTTCACAGAACTGACAGCACAAGGTAACAAGGTAAGGGAGTAAGATAGTCCAGTGGTTAGCATGTCAGTGGATAAGGTCAGATAAAATTAGGTTGGGCAGGTGTCCAAAGTCGATCTATCCAATCAGCAGCACAGTTTTCCTGGTGTCTCTTTTTCTACCACTGAGCGGGATTTGTGTGACCATGGACCAAGAATTTACCTTTAACCACCGCTGCCTGTTTGAAAGGGTGCCGCGCCTGTTTGACAAGGTGCCGCGCCTGTTTGAAAGGGTGCCGCTCCATTTAAGTTCCCCATGTGTGGACCGTACCAGCCTGAGATTCAAATCGCTTAAATAAGCCACTATCTGTATGCAAACCTGCATGCAAACGTAGAGAGGCGCATGGGACATTCACTCGGACTGATGTAGCTAATAAGGCCAATCTGGCTAATAAAAAGTAAAAATTCTGATAACTATCAAAGAAAATGAAAACGCACGTTTTGTCGAAGACGTGACTGAAGTAGCTCTTCGCCGGAATCAGCTTCCTTCTCCTCTGACTGAGCAGAACATACTTGTGAGCGAAGCGATCGGCCGGCTTGTCCTTTTCGCAAGGTATGAGCTTCCTAGATTAGGAAAACATCAGATGCAACCGCAGATGAGACAAAGATTAGGTAAGGTAGAGCCAAGAAGAGTACGGGAAGTAAATTGAGAATTAGGTAAAGTTAAGAGAGTGAGATACTCCAGTGGTTAGCATGTCAGTGGATAAGGTCAGATAAAATAAGGTTGGGAGTCGTGGGCAGGTGTCCAAAGTCGATCTATCCAATCTGCAGCACAGTTTTCCTGGTGTCTCTTTTTCTACCTGCGTGCGGGATTTGTGTGACCATGGACCAGGAATTGACCCTTTTAGAACATGTAAGGAATGCTTCTACCACTGCTCGCCAACATCCAAAGCTGCCATGTAGCTAATAAGGCCAATTTGGCTACTAAAAAGTAAAAATTTTGATGACTATCAGAGAAAATAAAAACGTACGTTTTGACGAAGACGTGACTGAAGTAGCTCTTCACCGGAATCAGCTTCCTGCTCCTCTGACTCAGACATCAGATGCAACCGCAGATCAGACAAAGATTAGGTAAGGTAGAGTCAAGAAGAGTACGGCAAGTAAATTGAGATTTAGGTAAAGTTAAGAGAGTGAGGTAGTCCAGTGGTTAGCATGTCAGTGGATAAGGTCAGATAAGATAAGGTTGGGAGTCGTGGGCAGGTGTCCAAAGACGATCTATCCAATCTGCAGCAGTTTTCCTGGTGTCTCTTTTTCTACCAATGAGCGGGATTTGTGTGACCATGAACCAGGAATTTACCTTTAACCACCGCTGCCTGTTTGAAAGGGTGCCGCTCCATTTAGGTTTCCCATGTGTGGATCGTACCAGCCTGAGATTCAAATCGCTGAAATAAGCCACTATCTGTATGCAAACCTGCATGCAAACGTAGAGAGGGCGCATGGGACATTCACTCGGACTGATGTAGCTAATAAGGCCAATCTGGTTAATAAAAAGTAAAAATTCTGATGACTATCAAAGAAAATGAAAACGCACGTTTTGTCGAAGACGTGACGGAAGTAGCTCTTCACCGGAATCAGCTTCCTGCTCCTCTGACTGAGCAGAACATACCTGTGAGCGAAGCGATCGGCCGGCTTGTCCCTTTCGCAAGGGACGAGTTTCCTAGACGAGGAAAACATCAGATGCAACCGCAGATCAGACAAAGATTAGGTAAGGTAGAGTCAAGAAGAGTATGGCAAGTAAATTGAGAATTAGGTAAAGTTAAGAGAGTGAGGTAGTCCAGTGGTTAGCATGTCAGTGGATAAGGTCAGATAAAATAAGGTTGGGAGTCGTGGGCAGGTGTCCAAAGACGATCTATCCAATCTGCAGCAGTTTTCCTGGTGTCTCTTTTTCTACCACTGTGTGACCATGGACCAGGAATTTACCTTTAACCACCGCTGCCTGTTTGAAAGGGTGCCGCGCCTGTTTGACAAGGTGCCGCGCCTGTTTGAAAGGGTGCCGCTCCATTTAAGTTCCCCATGTGTGGACCGTACCAGCCTGAGATTCAAATCGCTGAAATAAGCCACCATCTGTATGCAAACCTGCATGCAAACGTAGAGAGGCGCATGGGACATTCACTCGGACTGATGTAGCTAATAAGGCCAATTTGGTTAATAAAAAGTAAAATTTTGATAACTATCAGACAAAAATAAAAACGTACGTTTTGACGAAGACGTGACTGAAGTAGCTCTTCACCGGAATCAGCTTCCTGCTCCTCTGACTGAGCAGAACATACTTGTGAGCGAAGCGATCGGCCGGCTTGTCCTTTTCGCAAGGTATGAGCTTCCTAGATGAAGAAAACATCCGATGCAACTGCAGATCAGACAAAGATTAGGTTAGGTAGAGTCAAGAAGAGTATGGCAAAGTAAATTGAGAATTAGGTAAAGTTAAGGGAGTGAGATAGTCCAGTGGTTAGCATGTCAGTGGATAAGGTCACATAAAATAAGGTTGGGAGTCGTGGGCAGGTGGCCAAAGTCGATCTATCCAATCTGCAGCACAGTTTTCCTGGTGTCTCTTTTTCTACCTGTGTGCGGGATTTTGTGTGACCATGGACCAGGAATTGACCCTTTTAGAACATGTAAGGAATGCTTCTACC
The DNA here is from genome assembly GCA_020284085.1 of Aporrectodea caliginosa. NCBI lineage: Eukaryota > Metazoa > Annelida > Clitellata > Crassiclitellata > Lumbricidae > Aporrectodea > Aporrectodea caliginosa. The sequence goes on along the minus strand of JACEVL010000415.1, from coordinate 2,247,988 downwards.
ACTGCTCGCCAACATCCAAAGCTGCCATGTAGCTAATAAGGCCAATTTGGCTAATAAAAAGTAAAAATTTTGATAACTGTCAGAGAAAATAAAAACGTACACTTTGACGAAGACGTGACTGAAGTAGCTCTTCACCGGAATCAGCTTCCTGCTCCTCTGACTGAGCAGCACATAATTGTGAGCGAAGCGATCGGCCGACTTGTCCTTTTTGCAAGGTATGAGCTTCCTAGATGAGGAAAACATCAGATGCAACCGCAGATCAGACAAAGATTAGGTTAGGTAGAGTCAAGAAGAGTATGGCAAAGTAAATTGAGAATTAGGTAAAGTTAAGGGAGTGAGATAGTCCAGTGGTTAGCATGTCAGTGGATAAGGTCAGATAAGATAAGGTTGGGAGTCGTGGGCAGGTATCCAAAGACGATCTATCCAATCTGCAGCAGTTTTCCTGGTGTCTCTTTTTCTACCACTGAGCGGGATTTGTGTGACCATGGACCAGGAATTTACCTTTAACCACCGCTGCCTGTTTGAAAGGGTGCCGCTCCATTTAAGTTTCCCATGTGTGGATCGTACCAGCCTGAGATTCAAATCGCTGAAATAAGCCACCATCTGTATGCAAACCTGCATGCAAACGTAGAGAGGCGCATGGGACATTCACTCGGACTGATGTAGCTAATAAGGCCAATCTGGTTAATAAAAAGTAAAAATTCTGATGACTATCAAAGAAAATGAAAACGCACGTTTTGTCGAAGACGTGACGGAAGTAGCTCTTCACCGGAATCAGCTTCCTGCTCCTCTGACTGAGCAGAACATACTTGTGAGCGAAGCGATCGGCCGGCTTGTCCTTTTCGCAAGGGACGAGTTTCCTAGACGAGGAAAACATCAGATGCAACTGCAGATCAGACAAAGATTAGGTTAGGTAGAGTCAAGAAGAGTATGGCAAAGTAAATTGAGAATTAGGTAAAGTTAAGGGAGTGAGATAGTCCAGTGGTTAGCATGTCAGTGGATAAGGTCAGATAAAATAAGGTTGGAAGTCGTGGGCAGGTGTCCAAAGTCGATCTATCCAATCTGGAGCACAGTTTTCCTGGTGTCTCTTTTTCTACCTGTGTGCGGGATTTGTGTGACCATGGACCAGGAATTGACCCTTTCAGAACACGTGAGGAATGTTTCTACCACTGCTCGCCAACATTCAAAGCTGCCATGACCCTGGCATTTATATACATCAGTTGACTTATAACTGGTTCTAACTCTAAATCACTTAATTCCTTTACTTCTGTAGAATCATATTTTTCAGATCATGTTGCCATTTTCTAAGAAAGTTGACTTCCCATTTAAACTGCCACCAACTTATAAAATCGTAAAAATTTCGTCCCTAGCATAAAATTGATTTAAATAAGCTAAAGAACGATATCTTGTCATCTTCGCTGTGGCTATCTCCTGCACAAACAGCTACCGAGCTGGCTCTGCAGTTCCATTCCACTCTAAGTGAGCTGGCTGATAAGCAATTTCCTTTTAAACTTAAGAGGGTTGTAGAGCACACTCCACAACCTTGGTTGAATTTAGCCATTTCTGCGGCTAGGTGTCGAAGCCGTCAACTTGAGTGTTGGTGGTGCCACTCTTGTCTGCCTTCTGATCACATTAGGTTTAAGCAACAATGCAAACGTGTGCGGAAACTTGTTTCATCTGCAAAATCTGCATAGTTAACTAATTTAATCGCTGAAAGTTCAGAAATCATCAAAAACCTTGTGGTTGGCCTTAAATAAATTGTTACATTGAGAGAAGTTATATGTATCCCCTACTGTGTTCTTAGCTGCCCATGATCTTGCAAATAAATTCTTCACCTTTTTGCAGAAACCATTTCTGGTATACGTCTTAAATTGGTTAGTTCCTCTCCATGAGACAAATGCCTCCATCCATATTGTTCATCCCTATCACGGACTACTTTCTGCCAACTATTCTGGAAGAGGTTTGAACACTTATCTTTCCTCGGCTAACAAAACCGGTCTCCTTAACACCATTCCTACTTGGTTTCTCAAAGAGTGCTTTGATGTCCTAGGTCCCACCATAACATTGATTTTTAATTTCTCATTGCATGAGGGATCCTTCCCATCTGCTTTTGCTCATGCCATAGTTCATCCACTGCTTAAGAATCCATCTCTTGATCCTGATAACCTGTCAAATCCCATCTCAACCTTGAATTTTATATCTAAAGCCCTTGAACGGATAGTCATGAATCGCATGCAAACTCACCTGTCAACAAATTCACTAATCTCCCCTTTTAGTCTGCCTATCGTAAGTTTCACTCAACAGAATCTGCACTTCTTACTGTTTATATTGATAATATTATATGCTCAATGGACAGGGGTAATGTAACAGCACTTCTTGACTTGTCTGCTGCTTATGATACTGTGGTTCATTCTATTCTTCTTCATCACCTCGAGAACTGGTGCGGGATCTCTGGGCCTGCATCAAATTGGTTTAGTACTTACCTTGATCGATGAAATGATCTGTGGCCGACTTTTAAAGACAGAGAAGGAAACAGGTCACGATGACCTTTTTAAGTGCAGCTGTTGACTAGAACTTTGGCCAAGATATTGATGGGTGATGAGCAACGATGGGCGCGTGGACAGCGCCTGTTGCAGAAGCAGGCCAAGGTTCTGTATGTATATATAAATAAAGAGGCTGCTGAAGCTTAGTCTCTCCAAATACGTCTCTCCAAATACGCTGACGATTCTTACCTATTCATCGGATCTAACTCCCTTCACACCGCAGAAACAGAACTTCAACATATCCACAACTGGTCAGAGGAAAAGAACTTAAAAATCAACTCTTCCAAAACCCGTGAAATGGCAGTCATCAAGCATAACCAATCTTCACTCTCCAACAAACCCTCAATCACCGGTATTCCTCGCTCTACCTCAATTAAAGCCCTAGGCGTCACCATCGATGAGAAACTTTCAGTCACGGAACACATCAACAAAGTCGTCAAAAGTGGCTCTGCTTCAATCTTCGCCCTTAAAACACTCAAAAACCATGGTGCATCTGCAGATTCTCTACAACTGATCACCCGCGCCACCATCATCGCCAGAACAATGTATGCTTCCCCCGCCTGGTGGGGACTGGCGAGCGAAAAGGACAAATCCCGCATTGAACGTCTTAATAACAGATTAAAACGCTCTGGTTTTATTCAGTCAGATTCACCTTCTACAAATGTTCTTGCTAATAACGCAGACACTTCACTCTTTAAGACCGTCCTCTTAAATGAGAATCATTCACTCCGATGCCTGTTTCCTAACCAACATTTTACGCCCTATTTTCTTAGGATCAGACCACATAACTTTAACCTTCCTGACAAGGACTCACGAAATTTTATATCTCGTATGTTATTCCTGAACTCTTACTAAGCTATTATTAATTCATACTATAAGATCTAGATGTATTTTATTTTCTATGTACACCTACAGCGTTATGTCTGTTATTAACAAATTAAACGAATATATGATGATGATAGTCGGTTGCTCTGTCGGCGTTCAACGGATTGGTCGCAAAGTTTCTTGGGGCGCTGAGGATTTGAGTTCTTCTAGAGTAAAGTAATTTGCTCAATCGAAATATCCACCGATTAAGCGTAATGTCTTTTGAGAGAGAAGGTAATCGTTAGCGAAACGGGATTTATTTGCGTTACGTCAGTTGAATTCGTCAGTAGTAATGTCGTAGAAGAATTGAGAAGTTAAGAATTACACTTGGATTGCGAAATACTTCAATCTGTGGAAATTCTTACGGAGCTGTACTATTCTGGAGCGTTATTATTCTGTGAATGGAATTCTTCTGTAAGAAAGAGATGATTGCTACTCGCTAGAAGCAGGTTTGAACTTCGATCTGCCAATTAAATTCCTCTGGCCTATAGTAATGGGAAAACGTTAGAATTCGCTTCCTTTTTATATTGTCATATTTTGAAACTGATTTAAACGGGGAAATATGATTGTACAATTATAAATAGAATCTGTTTGTATGATTACTCTGTTCATTGAATGTTCTGGTAAAAGTCTAGTCATGTCTCAAACTTCTATTAGTGAATCTGAAGATTTAGAACAGTGCCAACAAGATATAGGCCCGACAAGAGATGAGCCTGTTGAAGCTTTATCTAGGCCTACCTCGGCAATGGAGATGGCTTTTGAAAGGTTAGAAAGAATGATGAGTTCATTTATATCGCACCAAGTGGAAACATCGGCTAGACAAGCAGAAGTCCTAGCGTGACAATCTGGAATCATAGAAAGCCATGGGAATGCATTAAGTAGACAACAAGAGGAACAGCGAACATTTATATCGCGCCAATCAGAAACGTCTGCTAGATTGCAAGAAGATCAGAGGACATTTATATCGCGCCAGGCTGAAGCCTTAGATAGACAACGGGAAGAACAAAGATGGTTCATGGATCAACAAACAGGAATATTAGAACATCAGAGTGAAACCGTTGGATTAATTTCAGAGCGCCTTAGTAAATAAGAGGATTCCGTCAATGAGGAGTCTGAACTAAATAAGACTTTCGCTCAATCCAAAACGAACCCTGATTATGTAGAGAACATGGTTACGACCTGCTCGGTTGTCCAGGGAATCCAGCCATCGGGCCAAGAATACCTCGTAAGTAAAGATTTGGAAGCCAGTGATTCTGGTCGTAGACTTCCGGTCCGTCGCAACGAGCGTTTGAGCCGGAAGGTGAGACCTGATTATAGGGAACCAGCCGCAAGGTTCCGCCCCACTTGGGATTTGAACCCGTGGCTGGGAAGCACCAAATTGCCTCTTTCTTCATCCGGGATCGAGCGACATCATGGAACACCTCCCCCATTGGACAAACCAATTAAATCATTTGCATTGGCCGGAAGTGACGTCACAATGATACTCAAATCTACCTTTCATTTGACAGTCTGTCATGTGACTCATCAATACAGCTGTTGTGTGCCGTCTTTGATAAAGTAAAGTCCTGGATGGTGGCCAATAAACTCCTTCTAAACCCATCAAAGACTGAATTTCTGCTACTGGGCACTCCACAGCAACTGAAAAGTTTTATCAGCTTAAGCTATTGAAACTGGGTGACTCAATTGCTGAGTTAGCCGATGCTGCACGTAACTTAGGCATTGTTTTCAATTCTACCATGTCTCTCACTGACCATGTTAACAGTATCTGTAAGTCATCATAATTATAAGTTCATTCGTGACATACGCAGAATTAGGCGTTATGTGCCCATATCTGCAAGGATCTCTCTAGCAAATGCATTGGTTTCCAGTAGCCTAGATTACTGTAACTTGCTCCTTATTGGTATCAATAAGTCAAACACACTGAAGCTGCAGAGAGTTCAGAACTCTTTGGCTAGAGTCATAACTAATACATCTAAATATGAACATATAACTCCTGTGCTTAAATCTTTGCATTGGCTTCCTGTTCAGCAAAGAATTTGTTTCAAACTGGGGCTTATAGTTTTTAAAACTGTGGACTCCGGCCAACCAGAATATTTAAAATCAGTGCTTATTCCCCAGACTTATCGATATTCAATGAGGTCATCTAATTATCTTCGTCTGGTCATGCCTAAATCAAGAAATGTTCTAGGTGAACGAGCTTTTTCGGTTGATGGGCCTACTTTTGGAACTCTCTCCCTGTGTCTGTGCGCTGTGCTCAGTCACATGTGTCATTTCGTTCTCGGCTTAAAACTTACCTCTTAAAAATTGCTTACCCACCGTAGGCTGTCTCTCTGTCTCTTATGGACTGATCTTCTGGATGTTGACCTCATCACGGCTTGCTTTTATGTGCCATTGGTTGATGCCTTGTGCATTAGACACCGGCACAATAGAAGTTACTAACTACATTACAGTACATTACATATGACCATGCTACCTATACGGGCTTAAACCTATCACACATCAGTCAGCTACAATTTGTTCTAAAACCAGAGTTCACCTGATCGACTGCATAGCTAAGCTCATGCATATATCTAGCTCTCATGCCTCTGAGTAGCTCTTGAAGTCGTGTTGAAGAGGTGCTATAAATTCTTGGAATGAATGAATGAATACGGGTGGAACTGCACTGGTTGGCTTTGCAAGAATGCATGGAGTTTCAGGATCCTAATGCTTATGAGTAATTGTCTTGCAGCCTGTGCCCCTGTCTATCTTAGGGAGCTTTGTATGTCGGTGTCATCCATACCATGTCGTTGCCATCAATCTCCTTGTCCGTAAGGCAGTGATGTAGGTAGAATGGTGAAACCAGGTCGTGTAGGCTTTGCGACATTTGCGCTCCAAGATGACGTTCACTGGCGGTCGCAAATTTATCTTTCGCCTGAAACATAACCACATTTTCACAACTTCTTATCTGTATGACTTCTCAGCTGAAGAAGTGTGTTCCATGTCATTAACTCACAGTTTATTATATTTTCTGGACTAAAATCAGTTTTTAATATTTACCAACAGTGCAATGTAACTCTAAGAAACCCCTGTTTGGATTCTCGAAACACTTTTAATGATAGACCTGCTAATACAGATATATATTATATATATGTCCATATATGTTAAATGATGATATATAAGATATATGTCCCTCTACTCTCACCCCATTCACAAGTTACGTGGATGGAAATCCCTTGATCGTCGTACTCTCGGCAACGCCATCCATAGCTCTCAGCTCATGTCTCCTTCCTCGATGCTCAATGCCCTATCTATCCCTCAATAATTTCATCTCTACACCTCTACCCTAGATCAACTTCTTGACACCATCTTACCACTTCGAAACGTCAAGACTCGTGTTCGACCTTTGGCTGTCTGGTTTGACTACGTTGACGCTCTCGCTGTCTCGAAAGATGATATCGTCGATCCAAGGACCCAGCAAACTCTATCGTCATAAAGAGGCTGGCTACCTATTGGGAGCTCCTCGTCATTCGAAATGCTCATAATACTAAACGCTTCTGGACTCCTCGGTCGCTCTTCACGTCCACCAGAGACTCCTTCTTTAGCGGCGAATGATTTCCTAAAGATGCTAACAGGTCAAATGGACGGTCTCCGTGCGTCAACAGTTGATTCTCCTCCGCCTCGATTCCTTTCTTCAGAATCCGTTTTTGATGGCTTTCGCCCCATCACTTACCATCTCTGACGCCTGATAACAACCAAAGAAGAAACAGATCATCGGATTGCCATCCCATGATCTGTTTCTCTTTGGTTATTACCTCAATAGTTCATGCCTTTATTTGCACTCGCATTGACTATTGTAATTTCCTCTTTGTTGGCCTCCCTAAAGTGCACCTCTCCCCTCTCCAATCGGTTTTTAATGCAGCTACCAGACTTATTGCCCATCTGCCGCGATTCTCCCATATCTCTACATTCATGTTTGAACAACTACATTGGCTTCCACTTACTGGTGCCCGCACATAGGGGCAAGAGGGAGCACTTACCCTCCCCTGGAAAATTGACACCTACCTTTTTAACTACTACTTTTTGGTGTTTACTAAATTTCCTCGCACAAAAGCACTAATGATAGACTTACTAATGATTCACAAAGTGAAACTGGGAAATTTCACTTTAAGTAAGAATAAAACAATTTTCTATTAAAAATACCTCTTTTTAAAATTCCTGTCTTGCATTTTGAAGCTCTTTCTACAAACTTTAATAGTGACCAAAGTGTTTTGCCCCTCCTGCAAAATTATCTGCGGGCGCCCATGCTGCACGCATCTAGTTAATGATACTTGTCTTCATTTGCCGATCCTACCTAGGTCTTGCCCCGAAATACCTCTGTGACTCGATACGTTGGCCTACCTCGGCTGCTTCCCTTCGTCTGCTACGCTCGGATCGTCTTGACCTTTTTATTCCTCATGTGAGAACGACCTTTGCCCAGTCCCGTGCCTTAGCCTGCATTAGCCTTTCACTATGGAATCAACTTCCCCCTTTGTTCGCTCTGGCGGTCCTGCTACATTTTTTTACTTCTTCAAAACTTGTCTTTATTCTCGAGGACTTTCGCACTTGGAGCGCCTATGATTGGTGTGCACTGTGAGGTACTTTATAAATCTTTAAATACAATACAATACAATGTCAATGGCTGGATGATTCATTACAATATACAAACTTTCTATGGAGACTATTGTCTAATATACTTCTTTAGCAGTTTCATGGAAAATTATCTGTTTCTCATTCAGCCAAAACTAACAAGAAAAGACTTAAATCCCATTACATTTATATACAGCTTGGCGTCATGTATGCCCAAACAGTGTTTGAATTGTAGTAAAATGTGTCATGAATTGAACGAAAAAGTGTGAGACATTTATATTACTTTCTGACAAATTATTGTTGAACAATAGTTCAACAATAATTTGTCAGACTTTTCAGAGCCATCAGACAGTATATTTCCAGTGATGATTGTATAAAAAGACTAAGAACTGTGCTCTGTCGGATGCAGATTCGAGTTCGCCTATTTTTTTGCAATGGTATTCTCAGGAAATAAGAAAGTAATATAAATGTCTCACACTTTTTCGTTCAATTCATGACACATTTTACTACAATTCAAAAACTGACAAAACCTAATGCTTCAGAGTTTAAAGTAAAAAAGCTACTTTTAGGGAGTTTGTTCACTTTGGGATGAACTGGGTTGCCCCAATTTTTTCCTGCACAAAATGTAATGGACTGTCTACAAGACAGCAAGAATACTGCTTAGGCCAAAAGAAAATAGTGTTGTGTTTCCGGTAACCCGACCGAGTCACTTTTTTAGGCCCGACTGTGAAAATTTTGTGAAAATTTTTTATAAATTTAAAAAAAAAAATTAATTGTTTCCAAAAAATTTTTTTCACACATTCTTTTTATTGACACATGAATTTAACCTTTGCGTGCCAGAGGTGCACATTTGCGACATTGATAACATTGCTTTCCTTGCCAGAGGTATGTGAATAAGGGCACCGTTACGTAGAGCAATAAACGGGCTAAAGTTTCCCATGGTCATTGTTAACATGCGTCCGATGGTTGAAGGGGTGGGGAGGGTAATACATCGCAGGCAGAGGAATTAATTTTCTCACGGTAACTTGCAAGGGCTATTTCCCAAATCCCATCACTGTATTCAATGTATCAGCAACATCTACTGGAAAACAGCCTCCAAATTTGGTATTGATTCCTAGAGACTAGTTAAATGTACATTGATTGACAGCTGTCACCGACCAATACCGGATGTGGGATAACTTGCGTGCGGACACATTTTCAGAGGGTGCAACTTTCTGCAGCCCTCGTGAACGGGTCTGGTCTGAAGGGCACCGGCATCTTATATTATAATTCTTAAAGTTTGTCCTTCCGTATGTATGTATGTATGTTTGCAATGCATCGCTGTCCGGCTAAAGGCTCCGAAACGGAACGGTTTAGCGAGTTGAAAAAAATTTACAAAGCATTATTACGCAACGTCTAGGTCAACGCGACTATTTTCAGTTCGCAATTTTATTTAAACGCCGATATATGGCCATTTTAAATTTAACTTTTCAGCGAGCTTATTTCAATACCGCCCATAGTAAGGCCATTTGTTCACGTCACGCATGCTTAATAAGCAATCTTACGTCACACGGAGCATCTAGCAACCAATCAGAAGTCGCCACGGGCGAATTTCTAGGTCAGCGCAACCATTTACAGATTTGGTGACCTAATTACACTAAGCTCACATTTTTTGCAACCACGGCCATTGCCGATTTTCTAGGTCAAAGCAACTCGAAACTTACTTTAGCTATTCGAATTTCTATCTCATCCCAATTACTTTCAGCTCATAATTTGCTTTCAATTCCGATTTATGGACATTATAAGCATGCCCATTTGTCCACGTCACTAAAATTAATATGCAATCTTAAATTACGTCACGCGGCTAAATATGCAATCTTACGTCACGCTGGCCAACGGCAAATAATACGCCTATTATAATTTAGAAATAACCCGTGTAGTACGGGGAACAAAATAATACGCCTATTTCAGGTAGAGATAAACCGTAAAGAACGGGGAACAAAATAATAATATTGCCTATAATTATAAGGTGAGATAACCCGTGCAGTACACGGGCAAAGCAACTATGTTCACCTCTAAATATCGTTTCCATTCAGATATATAGACATTTTTTAAATATTTGAAGCCCATCAGCAAATATAGTAAGTAAGTAGCCTTTATTTGCAGCCGTTAAAAATTACGCCTGGGGAAAACCCGGGCGAACGCCGGGTAAAAACTGCTAGTATACTATAAAATAGCAGCATACCATCTATGACAAATAAGTTTAAAGAAAGCAAAACTGTTTCAACACGGTGAAGGAGCAAATTGAAAAGAGCAACTTTCTGCAGCCCTCGTGAACGGGTCTGGTCTGAAGGGCACCGGCATCTTATATTATAATTCTTAGTCTGTTTACGACGTCCTTCCGTATGTATGTATGTTTGCAATGCATTGGCTGTCCGGCTAAAGGCTCCGAAACGGAACGGTTTAGCGATTTGAAAAAATTTACAAAACATTATTACGCAACGTCTAATTCAACGCGACTATTTTCAGCTCGCAATTTTATTTAAACGCCGATATATGGACATTTTAAATTTAGGCACAACTGTTTCGGCGAGGCTATATCTCAACGACCTCATATTATACCACCATGGCCATAGTAAGGCTATTTGTCCACGTCACGCATGCTAATTAAATATGCAATATTACGTCACACGTAGCATATAGGTCAACGCTCTGATTCGCAACCAATCACGATGACCGTTGATTTAACATCAGAAGTGGTCCCCCCACGGAAGAATTTATAGGTCATCGGACATCGAAAGATTCGCCATTGCAACACCTTAGCGATACGAAATTTTTTACGAAAGTTTTCATTTGAATTTCTATAGATCTCAACCCAACTATATTTCAACTCAAAATTTACTTTAAATTCCGATATTTGGACATTTTAAGTTTCGATGTGGTCAGAGTTTCAATGCTAGCAATGCAGGAGAATATATCACACAGAGTTGTATTTTAAACAATTTAAAGCCAGCGCGTAAAGTCGCCAGAGGGACACACGAAAAATTTTCACATCGCTAAATTTAAATTCACGGGCGCTGACGAAGATGTCGTTAAATTCAAATACACGGGCGCTGAGGAAAACCCGGGCGAACGCCTGGTAAAAACTGCTAGTATACTATAAAATAGCAGCATACCATCTATGACAAATAAGTTTAAAGAAAGCAAAACTGTTTCAACATGGTGAAAGAGCAAATTGTTGTATAAAGATAATTTGCAAATAATATGGCTATTCATTTAAAGGTTTTTAATTTGACTAGATTTTAATACTAAAAGTTTGTTTAACTGTTGTGTTGTTATATCTGCAACAATATATACTTTAAAATAGCAGCATACCATCTATAACAAATAAGTTCAAAGAACGCGAAACTGTTTTAGCAAGGTGTAAGAGCAAATTGTTAGATAAAATTATTTTGCAAAATAAAATTATTTTCCTACCTACCTACCCAGTTTGGCAAATTTATATCGTGGTGCGTGTATTTTCTCCCGTAATTTTAGGCGTCGTGAGAGTCCAGGTTACGCGTCGTGAGGGTCCAGGGTTAGGGTTTGTGTCCTTTAGAAAACATCATACCTTCCGTGCAAAAAAATTTTAACCTCACGCACCACGATACTAAATGTTTGCCCCCAGTTTTTTACTATGTTACCGGAAACACAGCATTATTTTTTTTTGCCTTACCAGTACATATTGTTTCTATATAAAATGCTGTCAAAAGACAAATATGGCTGTATCGTGGTTTATATGATCAATACCTTGAGATAATGTATATCACAATGAAATGCTTGAAAGCTGTTTCTGGGTATAGTAAGCAATTATACTCACTAAAATTTAATTGAAAAATATGCTGAGCAATCTTAGCTTATTAGCCTAAACTAGGCCTGTTTGGTCCAAAAATTCGAAAATTTTGGTAATGTAAATTTGCAATTCATCCAGATTCATAACTCTGTCAACTATCAGCAAAATTGGGGATGGTCATACCAAGTGACAGTGTGTTCAGTGTAAAGTCAGTGTAGTGAATAGAGTATGTGCAAACTATTTTGATATTTCATTGAGGCTGTAGGCAGAGAGTTCAGAAGCAACATTTGAAATGCTGGTTTGAAGCAATAACAATAAATTCTATTCTATTCTCCTATTTACGGACTTATAGAGCGCCTCTCACAGTACAACCTAATCAAAGGTTAATACCCAGGGGCGGATCCAGAGGGGGGGCCAATCCGGCCATTGCCCCCCCATTTGAAATTTACACAGGACGTGGCGCCCTCCCCATCGCCAAGTGATCTTTTGTTATAAAAGAAAATGAGGATATATAAATAAAAAAATATATTATATTTGTACAACTAACTTAGCTTCTCTCGAGTGATGTTTCTCAAATTTCGAAATTTCGTCTGAATCTGATGACTGTTCTTCAACTAGGTCAACATCACGCCCTATTTCTTCTGATGAATGTCGATCACCTTCTACCAAAATTACATCTTTACTTATTTGTATTCTGTTCGAAATGACATCAAGCAAACGATAGCCTTTTGTACCTTTTTCATAACCGATGAATACTAACTTTCTAGCTTTATCGTCCAGCTTCTGTCTTTTCTCGGTTGGTACTGCAACATAAGCTGTTGAACTGAATCCTTGACATAACTTAAGTCTGGTTTTCTTTTATTCCATCCTTCATATGGGGTTGTCTCCTTCCCATCTACTGGTAATCTGTTCTGCAAATGGTTGGCTGTAATTATTGCTTTGCCCCAAAATTTCATAGGCAATCCAGACTCCAGAGTCCTTTAACATACACCTTGTCATTTCTGTTAGGGAACGGTTCTTTCTTTCTGCACATCCATTCTGTTGCGGTGTTTACGGTGTAGTAAGTTCAGCTCGGATTCACTCAGCTGTTAAGAGAGTCTGTAATCTTTCTGCAGTGTACTCCCCTCCTCTATCTGATCTAATCTTTTTGGGTGTTTCCCCAAATTTGGTTTGAACACATCTGACATATTCTTTTATCTTTTCCAGTACTTCTGACTTATAGCTCAACAAGTATACCTCAGTATATCTGCTGAAGTCATCAATCATGGTCATGAAATATCTTTTGCCTCCTGGAGTTACGGTTTGCGTTGGTACGCAAACATCTGTATGAATCAAGTCCAGAATTTCGGTTGTCTTTGATTCCGACTTCTTTGGGAAAGGTTTTCTTGTCATCTTAGTCTTTATGCAGCATTCACATACTTCTGAAAATTGGCATGGCTTTATGTTAATTCCAGATGCTTTATTCTGTTTTTCTAACAGTCTTATTGCTTGTGGGTCTCTATGTCCCATTCTGTTGTGCCAAACATGTATGCATTCTGCTTTGCATTGTACTTTGTTTCCTTCAGTCACTTTTTGCAACTTCTCTGAGATGTTCACTGTTCAGTTGAAATAGACCCTTGTTTTGTACTGCATTTGCTATCGTTTCTCCATTCTTTATGATACTGACGTCACGAGCGCCGAATGGCTGCCTGCTTTATTTTTGTCTATGTTTACAAATTTGAATTAAAATCACATTTTTACCAAAAGTAATAACTGTTTCAATTAGAAAAACTATCAATGATCCTTAACATAACCTCAAGATTGTTTTTCTTCATCGTCTGGAATGTTATACTATCCTCCCCAACGAAAACGGTAACATTTACATTCGCTATGTTTCTTCCCTCGAATTTTCATGATCTACATATCTCATATCAATACAGCGCAACGGATCTGTTCGCTCTCAAACCGAAAACCAAACTTATGCGTTCTGACGATAAATTTGTCTCTCTCGTCCGAAATCTTAAGCAACTAGGCATTTTCCGCTACCGTGGATCTAGAGGAGGTTGTCGTAAAGAAAGAAAAATCTACACGATCACCTCTCAAAGACCTCTCAAACAAACTTCTACAACTCATCAACGCTCAGTTCGCTTCCTCACCCCAATCCCTCAAGAAATACCACCTGCATACTCTTCACATACTTCGCCAGAATTCAATCATTCCCCCTACAAAGGAATGGTGATTAACGCCAGATCAATAGCCAAACGGGATGCATTAGACCACCTCAGCGCAGAACTAACCGGATACGATCTAGACATGGCTATCGTTTCGGAAACCCACTTCAAAGCCCATCACCTCGAAGAAGTCTGCAAAATCCAAGGTTACCAAACCTTCCGAAAGGACAGAAAAGGTAGAAAAGGCGGTGGCGTTGCCATATATACACGAGAATCTATCAAAGCAACTCCTTGGCCCATACAAGGATTACCAAATGAAATCGAACTGCTCTGGATAAAAACAATCTCACTCAACTATCGGATATATATCGGCGCTCTTTACCATCCCCCAAGCCCAATATACTCGCTTAGTACTCTACTTCATTGGCTCGAAAAATCAGTTGAAGAAATAACTCAAAAAGACAACAAAGCTCTAATTATATTAGGCGGAGATTTCAATCGCCTCAATATCGATGAAATTACCGAACTGACAGGCCTAACTCCTACAGTCTTTGAACCTACTCGTGGAAACAACATTCTAGATCAGTTCATGGTTTCTGTCCCCGATTTGTTCAAGATCAAAGTCATCTCTTCAACCATCCGAACAGACCACAAAGCTATCATTGCCACCACTGGAAACCAAATCACAGATAGAGGGAAAAGACACTCTACTATCACTTTCAGAAAAAGATCTCCCTCACAACACTCCTTGACCCTTCGTGGACTGGAAACCATCAACCCGGATCTCGCTTTATCCACCGACCTACAAGAAGCCTGGAATAACTTCTACAGTGACGCAACTGCTCGAATAGATCAAAACTACCCTCTCCGCACAATTACTATCACATCAAAAGATCCCCCATTCATTACACCGGAAATAAAACGCATGCTTCGACTCAAGAACAATTTCATGAGAAAAGGGAAAATAGAGAAAGCAGAAGCTCTATCCCTCCGGATCGCTAAAGCTATCACTAAAAAGAACACCTCATTCCTCAAACACGCTAACCCTCGTGAAGGAGCTGAATCACTTTGGAAACAAGTCAACCAAATTACAAAGAAAACCAACCATGACGACCTCCCTTCTTCACTCAGTGCCGATGATCTCAACAACTATTTCGCCAACGCTTCTCATGATCCCAATTACTCTGCACCTCTCCTCAAGTCCACCGCTCCCCCAGAGCAGATCGACATTACCGAAAGTTTAATCTTTCATCTACTTGATCATCTCAAACACACACTGCTGTTGGTGATGACGGTCTCCCAGCCTGGTTTCTAAGACTAACGGCCCCCGGCTACTCTGGAATACTAACAACTCTAATTACCCAATCATTAACACTTTCCTTTGTTCCTAACCAATGGAAAACTGCCATAATCTACCCAAAGCCTAAAACTCCCCACTCATCCCAACCATCAGATTTCCGTCCAATCTCGGTCCTTCCAGTACTATCTAGACTCGTTGAACGCATTGTTGTTCACACTTATATCTACCCCAGCTTTGAACATCTGCCTAAACACATATCCCTTCATGATCAGTATGCCTTCAAGCCCACCGGTTCTACCACCGCTGCAATCATTTCCATCATACAGCATGCCACTGACCTTCTTAAAACCAACGACCATGTTGTAATAATATCAATGGACTTTTCTAAAGCTTTTGACTCTATCAGTCACTCTGCAATAACCCAATTACTAGCATCCCTCTCCTTTCCGGACTACATCTACAACTGGATAATCAACTACCTACACGGAAGAAAGCATTACACCATCTACAAAGGTCAAAAATCCAGAGTAATCTCAATCAACGCCAGTGTCATCCAAGGCTCAGTATTCGGTCCAACTGGTTTCATTGTTGGCATATCCGACCTCCATCCCATCCATCCTCAAAATCGTCTCTCCAAATACGCTGACGATTCTTACCTATTCATCGGATCTAACTCCCTTCACACCGCAGAAACAGAACTTCAACATATCCACAACTGGTCAGAGGAAAAGAACTTAAAAATCAACTCTTCCAAAACCCGTGAAATGGCAGTCATCAAGCATAACCAATCTTCACTCTCCAACAAACCCTCAATCACCGGTATTCCTCGCTCTACCTCAATTAAAGCCCTAGGCGTCACCATCGATGAGAAACTTTCAGTCACAGAACACATCAACAAAGTCGTCAAAAGTGGCTCTGCTTCAATCTTCGCCCTTAAAACACTCAAAAACCATGGTGCATCTGCAGATTCTCTACAACTGATCACCCGCGCCACCATCATCGCCAGAACAATGTATGCTTCCCCGCCTGGTGGGGACTGGCGAGCGAAAAGGACAAATCCCGCATTGAACGTCTTAATAACAGATTAAAACGCTCTGGTTTTATTCAGTCAGATTCACCTTCTACAAATGTTCTTGCTAATAACGCAGACACTTCACTCTTTAAGACCGTCCTCTTAAATGAGAATCATTCACTCCGATGCCTGTTTCCTAACCAACATTTTACGCCCTATTTTCTTAGGGTCAGACCACATAACTTTAACCTTCCTGACAAGGACTCACGAAATTTTATATCTCGTATGTTATTCCTGAACTCTTACTAAGATATTATTAATTCATACTATAAGATCTAGATGTATTTTATTTTCTATGTACACCTACAGCGTTATGTCTGTTGTTAACACATTAATCTTTGAAGTGGACCTCTAAGCCTTTATTTACTAGCTTCTTCACAGAAATTAGATTTCCATGCAACTGGGGTACATATAGCACATCACACAATTTTGCTAGGTGGCCATTCCCATCTTCTTTTGTGCACTGGAGAAAAACATCGCCAATTCCAGCAGTCTGTATCTTTTGTCCATTTTCTCCTTTATGCCGGTAATTGAGATTTTCAAATAAATTCTTGTTACTGCACATGTGTGCTGTAGCACCTGAATCAATATGACAAATATGGTCAACATCCATATCACAAGTTTCAAAACCAGAATATGATGTTAGATTTTCTTCCAGATTTTCCTCAGTCACATTTTCCTTTAGTTGTTTAGCTGTGTGATCTGGGTTTTTCTTCTTCCATTCAATGTATTTTCTGCATTCCTTCTTTACGGTCTGGCTTTGGCTTGGTTTGGCTTTTTACAGAAAAAACAGATAAGAGTTGTTTTGGGTTTAACTTCTCTCTGTCATCTTTAGGACTTTTGGTTCTTGATCATTGTGCATAGAAAGAGATTTAGATTTTCTTTTGAATTCTTCCAGAAGCTTGTTTTTCACTAATTCTATAGTCAGATCTTCTTCAGGTCTTGTTTTGAGGGCTCCACAACTGTCTGGCAGGCTACTGAGAAATAGTGCTACAGAGAGGTGTTCTGCTAGTGTTTCTCCTAAAGATGCCAACTGGTCAATTAGATTTTGCATTTCTGCTAGATGATTTTCCATGTCGCCATGTTCTGTAAGTTTTAAGCCACATAGTTTCTTTAATAAGTTCACCTAACTTGATAGGGTAGCCTTTTCGTGGTATTTCTGCAGTGTTTCCCACGACCCCTTTGCTGTTATATATATATATATATACATATATATATATATATATATATATATATATATATATATATTCGTTTAATTAATAGTGAATCACTAGGTCGACACCGCAACCCATTACAGAAATTCGTAATGCCAGATAAAAAGAAGAATGGAAATAATTAATAGTTTTTAAATATCTGTTCCAGCAAAGGGCGACTTAGTCAACATCAAACTCTTAAATAAAATCCTTGTTGTCTCTTTCAAGACGAGATGCTTAACGCTATAAGAGATTTATGGCACTTTTAAATATTTCCTAAATTTTCCAGAAAATAATTTAGATAGCCATGTAAATCCTTCTTCTGCACTTCATGACAAGTACTTTCATTAAGCATTTGTTTTATAAAATTATAATAATGAAAAGAAGACTAAGTCATGTATTCTACCTGTGTGATCGGGTCTTGATATTTCATGGCAAAAGACATGGCATCATCCAGTAAATGACCACGATGACACCAGTTAAAGAGACACCATAGCTCCTAAAACAGAATACAGAAGTTCTAACAGTGTTAAGATTTCCCTATTACGCCTATATTACTAACCGAGCGAACACTGCACAGAAAGATAGAAGTCACCAGAGGCAGGCCCAGCCACACAGGCGAAGCTAAACCAACAATTCCCATCCATAGCTGACAGACATCATCGTGGTCAGAGTGTCTGGACCACGTGCGTTGATAAAGTGGAGTGACAACAAGCAGCAGCATCTATGGCACACAATAGGCCACTGTTCAGCAGTCCACCACTGATAGAAGATAACGCATGCCCAGCTGTCCCTCGAGTTGCCGTGTGCACATAGAACAGGTATTTGTCACTGCACTTACTGGTAGGTAGATTGAAGCAACAGCAGTAGTTAGCCGCCCTGGTCACTTCAAAGACCCAAGGCATTCCTCCCCATTCAAAACAAAAGATCCTAAACTTGAACATGCACCAGGAAGCTCACCCCTTTTTCATGCAGTTCAAGATGCAATTGGGACTTAACTTTTGGACGAAGTAAGAGGCGCCACCTCCACAGCCACACGTATAGTAAATAAACTTGTAAACACACAGTTTCTACACCAGCGGTTTTCAGACTTTATTTTTATTGTATCACAGGTAAAAAAATCGAATGTTGGCATACCACCAGCAAGGTCAGATAGAAAAACAAAAGTCCCCTTCCAATCAAGAGTAAAAGTCCTTTTGCTGGTAAAAAAATTTCAAAAATAATATACAATTTTAAGAATGTAATCATATCAACAGAAAGGAAAAATAAAATCACCGTTAGAAAGTGTTGATGATTGTTAGCTGTGGTCTTGTTTTGACAGGCACAGATTTACAATATCCGGTTTAATTTCGAACGCAAATCTGGTTCGAATTCAAGCTTTGTTCTGTGTTTTTGATCACAAGCATATTTGAAAAACCTGTTTCACACAGATCTATATGATGTGCTGAAAGGAATCAAAACATTTTAATTTGTTCTGCTGGATTTTTTGAATGAGGATCTTCTTTACTTCAGAAGCTAAATCTTTAAATGCATCTGGAAACAGTGTTATCTGATAAAAGAACGGTATCAAGTCTTTTGCAGCATTTTGTCCCAGCAGACAAGCCATGATGACTTACGCAGCAGGTAATATTAGACGACTCTCCTCAATCGTTTGCGGTTCCTCTGTTTCAGCTATTCGCAAACTGACCAAATAAGATGCTTCCAATGCTTGCAAGTTAACTGCAGTAGGTGGTTTTAAATTTGTCTTTACTTTGTAGCATTTCCATTTGTGTCGTTTAAAGAATTCAAGTGGTTTATCCTTAAGGAGAAGATGTTTTGTATTGAAATGGCGCTGAAGTAGAGAAGGTTTCATTGAATGATTTTAAAGTTTTTCACTGCAGATAACAGATTTGCTGCAAGGGAACGTCACTTAGGGGAAGGTGGCATACCCCTAGTTTGAAAATCAACTGTGATAGGCTCACATCGCATCCACTTTAGGTATGGCATTTTCTGAGCTACAGTAGCTAATTTATTTCATTATACTAGGGCTGGTACTGATTAAAATAATTTTAATCGATTAATCTCTCAAATTAAATTGAGATTAATCTATTAAATTCGATTAATTTAGCCCATATTAAATAAAGCGTGAAAAACTGTTTAGACTGTATACACTGCAAAATTCTTCAATCATTCGACATGGGAAAGTTCAAATTGTCAAACTGAGAAATGTAGTCAGTAGTAACTACCGTACCTTCTATGATCTATCTACAAAAATGTTCAATAATTTCGCCATCTTCGACTTTTCCATCAGCATTTACCTTAAATGCAAAATGATCGCTTAATTTTTCATTCTAATGTTCCACATTATTACTGCTCGCCATAGTGTTTGTTCCCAAAATAAGTCGATTGACGTCGTAAAATAGGTAAGAAAATTAATCGAAAATTAATCGAACAAGCCGAAAGTAATCGATTAAAATTTTTAACTGTTAATCGATTAATTAATCGTTAAAATCCGCAGCCATACATTATACTGTTTTTTCATAATGTTATTTCAGCTCATTTGTATATAGCAAGGTGGTGAAAAAGTGCTGGTGGTGGTAGCAAAGAGAATGTCCAAAGTTTACAAAATAGCAAATCCACAACAGCATAGCACATCAGCTGCAGATGCATCTTCATTCATTCATTTCACTCAGAGCAATAATATAGCGCCCCTTCAGAACCTACTCAGGAGCGCTCCCAGCCCATGCACCAGAAAAGAAAAGAGACTTGAGGGACTTGTAGAACCCTGCTGGACTTTGGCTCACAAGTAAAGAGCGGAGCTTAAGCGGGAGGTCATTGCAGATGGAAGGGTCTGCAACGGAAAAATCACAGCGCTGGCTAGCATCTGTGGAAAGGGACACAGACGAGATAAATGTGAGCTTTGTTATGAACTCACTGATGAAGAGCTTGAATCTCCAGCAAGTTCCACACGCAGCACCGATGGAGCAGGGAACAAGAATCTACCACTTTAAAACAGGACAGTTGAACATTTCCCGGACTATCTAGGAGTGCTGATGCACAGTAAAACTCGCAAGAAGGAACAAGTCAATTGCTTTCTCCATCTTAAAGTTATGACAGATAGTATCACGCAGACTTGGGGAAATAATGAGAACATGATCATAGGAGATGCTATTGGCCAAGTTCAAATAGCCAATCTGCCAGTTCCTTCTTTCAAGCTTTACTGTGGGTCAGCCCTCCTAGACAGAGAGGTAGAGGTGTCTCGGGAGCGTGCAATGGTGTTGATATACAAATAAGCTGAAATAACATTATAAAATAGTATAGTGAAATAAACTAGCTACAGTAGCTCAGAAAATCCCATACCTAAAGTGGATGCGACGTGAGCCTATCACAGTTGATTTTCAAACAAGGGGAATGCCATCGTCCCCCAAATGACGTCCCTATCTACAAATCTCGTGTAGATAAGTGTTTGCAATTAGTTTTATTGGAATCCTTGCCCCTAAATATGTATGTTTAGACACCAAGATGATTCTAAGTGAACTGCAAGCGGAGATATTGAAAAATCTCTATTTCGGTCAGCAGTTTTGGAAAACGGATGCCAGTCTTGTTTAGATAAGTGTTTTAATTAGTTCTAGTGGAATCCTCTAAATATTTATGTTTAGATACCAAGATCATCATTCTAAGTGAGCTACACACTGAGATATTAAAAAGTCTCTATTTCGGTCGGCCATTTTGGAAAATGGCTGCCAATATTGTTTAGATAATTGTTTTAAATAGTTCTAATAGTTCCTTACCCCTTAATATGTATCGTTAGACAACAAGATCATGATTCTAAGTGATCAACAATCTGAGATATTGGAAAGCCTCTATTTTGGTCAGCCATTTTGGAAAATGGCTGCCGTTGAGGCCAGAGGGCAAAACTGAGATGGCCCTATAGCTAAAATTTGTTCTCAGGATATGTTGTTATCCTGTACCAAATTTCATGCTTCTATCATTACGTGAGCAATTTTTACACCAACCTGTTTAGTCAATTGGCGGTTTTAAGGTGAGCATGTGTCGTCATGCTAAAAACGTCCGCTATGGGGCGTAAACCATGAAAGAAAATTGACAACATTTTTCTGCTTTAGAACTATCACATCTTTAATTTAAGCTTCATTGCCAAGATTCTACCCAAAATTTTTACAACCCTTGTTTTAGTGATGTAAGCCGACGGACTACAGATGCAGCATAGAAAAGGAAGGAGGTAACTTACAACACCAGCACAAATAGACAACTTACCGGCAGATTAGTGAAGAGTGGCATTACTGTCAGCCCAATCCGGTGTCTGGAAGGAAGGCAGTTGATTCGTTGCGCAGTTTTGCATGTAGCAGTTTTCAACGTCTGATATTCATCAAGGATCACATAATCCTAAACACAACAAATACCAAATTACTACATACTTAAAATTTTGAAACTTTTCTGAGAAGACTTTATAACTATACATGTGTTCCTTGTGCAACTTGACAGCTGGCTGTAGGGTTGCAAAAGATGAAGACACAGTGATCAACAAAGACTTCTTAAAGCACATTTTGGCCCAGATTAATCTAAGTGCAAATCCTTTTTTTACATCTACTCGTGATATGAAACGGGGGGGGGAAGGGGCGAATCAAACAAACACTTATCTGCTAAAATCAATAATGATTTTTTTATGAAACATTAAATAGTAATGTTCAGCAATATTTTCTTTTTTCTAGATGATGGTTATTACTTAATTTTCCAGTCACCACATTTAAATTTAGCATAGGCTATAATGGACACTAAGACAGCTTGTTGTTCTCAATAAACAAATAATTGTATTGTAATTGTATTGCATCAGCCTTATCACTATTGTAACCTGGGAATTCTGGGTTTTAATTACTGTACTATAAGTTCGTAGTTCCATTTTATGTTCTCACACTTTATGCTTAGTGTTCAGTGGTTGGCAAAAATTAATATAAACATTCAAATTTTCAAGTATCATTTTAAATACTCCTCGGGTATTAAAAGGATTAAAAATACATTTTTACTACTTTTCAAGTTATTTAAATTTTAAAAAATTAAGGCCTCTGAGCAGAGTTGGGAAATTGTTGCCAGCAACGGTTATTGCCATAGCAATAACCGTCCCGGCAACAACCTCTTGGCAAAAATGGCAACAATCTCTTGGCAAAAATGGCAAAAACCTCTTGGCAAAAATAAAAACCATTAATTATTGTTGTAATAAAATATGGAATCTTCACAGTAAGCTTCATTTCTTATTTAATCTGGCTAGCTTCTTTACAGAGTTGATTGATTTAAATACATCATGATTTAAATTAATCAAGTTTTTGACAATAAAAACCACCTGATGTAATTTCTTCCTAATAAAAGTCATTTACAAGTTTTACATATTACATGTAAGTACAGTCAATATCGAATGGTGTAATTATGAATAAGAAACTATGCTAAACCATTTGCTTCAATACACTACAAATAAATTATATACTACCAGGTAAGTATATAGAAAAGGCAATGACCTTGTTGCCCTGACTATTACCGGTTCTAGTGCAGTGCAAATGGCAGTTTATTCTGGAGTAGTTGAACTGTAGGTCAGAATTTTTGTTATCTTAATCTCATATAGATGACTTTAACTGCATTTATACTATGGGGTAATATAGATTTACTATAGTAGTTTTAATTTCTCACAAGAAACATTTATTATAAATAGATGCAGCCTGTGTAGTGAAATATGATTTTCAGTTGCCTTTTCCTTACTTTGGAAAAAATGGGCAACAACTGGCAATAACCAGTTATTGCCACTGTCCCGGCAAAAATAGGTTGTTGCCGGTGTCCCGAAATATTCTATCCATCCTAGGACTATCTGGGGGATGAATGAATTTATCCCCTGGATGGACTATACCGGTATAAAGTATCCGGGGGATAAACCATTTCTATCCCCCATCGTGTAAAATCATCCCCAGGGGATAAAAATGCACAGGTATATGGTATTATTTTTTTTAATGCAATCATTTATAAATATGTGCTTTAATCAAAATCCAAAGCCAGAAATATTTAAAGCAAGTGACTCTAAGTGAGCCCTCTAGTTCAAGAGTCCATTTTTAAAATGTTCACCTTGAACCACTTTTCCACTAAAGTGTAGGTACCTCAGGAAAATGGAAAAGCCAAAGAATATTATCATGCCTTTACATTCGACTTGCAAAAAGTGCTTCTCCAAAGTGTAAAATATGCATGAGACAACTCATTTAGTAGGAGCAATATTCCTTTGTCTGATTCAAACACAGTTAAAACTCTACATAAAGTTTGGCCATATTTTTTTCTACAATCACTACAGCTGAAAACCTGATGCCCATGGGTAACTCTCCCATTCACGGTCATAGGTGAGTGCACAACCAACTAGCCACCAATCAGAATAAAAGTTACTTAATGGAAAACTTACCCAGACATAATCTTGTCCACCGCAGCGGCCTAGCACTTTGGCGTTATCTGCAGCAATACGGTAGGACATGAGGCAGACACCTCGATTCTGTTGTATAATTGTAACTATGCCTTCACAGGTTTTTGCCTCGTGGATTATCCTCACTTCTAGCCCCGGCGCCCTGTAAAAAACAATTCATATAGTCAATTCACAGGTCATACTACTCACTTGCTTCAGCACATCATACACAGATTCACTGGATGGACAGGATGACAAGCATGACCATGGGTGCAGGCATATTTTCTTATAGAGTCTCCTTAGTTCATCGTTTTTAAGTGCTGCAGGCCTTCATCCCATATCTAGTATCCAATGTCTAGATCAATGAAAAATTAATCCTCCTCTAGTCTGCTGATGACTAACTATACTTCAGCTTCTATGTATCTGATCCAATTAATACTTCTTTTTAATTGGTGCTGACTGATGGCATAGATGTCATAATTTAACTCCTACTCAACCCATACAAACAGTAATATCTATGGCAGTGAACATGACTGATAAAAAGCTGATAGTCTCGTGACTAGTTGAGGAAAGAATTATGCTGAAGATCCTCCAATCTAATACAGCAATTTATCCAAGCCAGAATCTGTTGAAGCAAATGACGGATAATTGAATTTTTGCACTAAGACAGCCATGTTAAACATGTTTAAACACTGAAGAGCCAAGTTCTTTGTGTTCAAATTTAAACAGCTTAATGAATTTCAAAATGCACATACGATAAGCCACTCAAAAAACTGTAAACGAACTTACCATTTGTTAAATTCTGTTTTCCAGTTCATCAAAGAAGACGGATGAACCACAAAGATGACGGACTGTATCAGTCCAGTGTGAAACATTCCACCAAGGAATGCACAAAGTTGAACGGTCTTCCAGATCCTGAAACCAATATCCAGTAAACATGATTACTTTTATTAATACTTCTTGCGATCCTAACAAAACTGTCGAAACAGCAGGAAACAAAACTTGTGTTTGGAATTGATATTATGTTGCTGTGTATTCCCAGCTGACCCCGGTGTATGGTTACAGAATGACATTGTGGGGTCAAATACCATGCACAAACTGTGTGCACAATCAGGGCCGATGAGAGGGGGGGTCAGGGGGGGTTACTGCCCCGGGGCCCGGTCCTATGACAGGGGCCCTGAAATGTCTAAAACTTTGCTCAAACTGAAGAAACCTGTGGGTTTTGGGGGCCCGGTTCTATGGCAAGGGCCCGGAAATGTCTACAACTTTGCTCAAACTGATAAAAACTCTGGGTTTTGGCCAAATGCAGTCTCTATATGGCGGATGCTTGATACACAGGGCCACAGACGTAATACTGTATGTATGGTGTCTGCATATAGATCACCCGATGTGTCATAGTATTTGACCCACAGTAGAAGCGAACACAGTTGCACACGAAGATACTTTCATTCGGATGAACAACAATATAAATAGGGCAAGAGATTATCCCCTCAGAGGTACAACAACCGCATACCATGCATTTACCTCGGCTTTACCATCACTCATCTCCAAGGCTGAGGAATGCTGGAAATAATATCTGCCTTGTCTGGCTCTCTGTCTGTCTGTCTCTGTCGGTTTGTCTGTCTCTCTCTGTCTCGCTCTCTCTCTCTCTTGCGCTCCTCTCTCTGTCTGTCTGTTTGTCTCTATTTCTCTATCTCTCTCTGTATTTCTGTCTGTCTCTCTCACAAGTCTATCTATTGCGAAAGTAGTTATTCATGTTCAGAATACAGTCGCTAATGATGCTAATCCATTCGTTTACTTTTAAACAAAATAGCGATTTCAATTAAATTCTTCAATTTAATAGCTAGTTGATGAAGCTTTATAATAGAGAAACCGGTCTATTGAATCTCTGCCAGAAAAGCAAGACAGTAACGAATGTTACGGTGAAAATTGGACTGAAGAGGTTAGTTAGCACTACAGATAATAATTATTCTATTGGCAATGTTTTCAACGAAAACGATTTAGTAGCTCTGTCATTTAACATAGTCTCAGTTGTTCAGTCAAAGAATAAAGGCGCGAGCACAGTAACGGACGTTGGGCATCACTCCGCATCAGAATAATTTCGGTCTAGCTGTTAGTGCAAAGTTCAGTAATGCAGACAAATATCGATTTCTGACTGAATTCCATACTCCACCAGAATCATATGCGTAGCCCAGCAGTCCAGTACTTCGCAGTACGCACCCTGTGGTAAAAATACTACCCACGCTACTGCTTGATAAAGGCTATCCTACTATTTAAGTTATTTAAGTCACAACTGTTGTGGTCATAATTATTATAGTTGAATAACTTTAATTTCAAAAAGACTGCTATCAGTAGGCCTATTATATTTGAGATTCATCAGCAGTCGGCCTAGAATAAATTAGGCTTAGGCCTATTGGTTTTCTGGCAGCCATAAAATCTTTAACTGGATGTAAATTTATGAATTTAAATTTGAGTTATTATCCAAATAAATAATACTTGAACTTACAACTGGATATAAGTTGTCATAATAAATAATTGATACCAAATTACCAATAGATTATATTATATTCCTTTAAGTTGACAAATTAGACGATGAATTACCATCAGAAATCTAGAGCTCAAAAAAGGAAAGAAAGATTAGCGAAAGTCAGGAATACAATCCTTC
The DNA here is from genome assembly GCA_020284085.1 of Aporrectodea caliginosa. Taxonomy (NCBI): domain Eukaryota; kingdom Metazoa; phylum Annelida; class Clitellata; order Crassiclitellata; family Lumbricidae; genus Aporrectodea; species Aporrectodea caliginosa. Next base: position 2,221,361 of record JACEVL010000415.1, on the reverse strand, counting down.
AGTCTTGGATTTTCAATTTTATCAAAAGCGAATGATGCAGCAAATCAAGCTGACAATATCATCGCTACTAGTAATAGTAGTAGTAGGCTATTGGAGTTGATGATCATGGCACAGAGCGAGTTGTTGATGTAGTCTATGTAGACATTGCAAGTGACATATCCTCACCTCCTGAGATTGGACATCATAATCATAGTCCCACAACTGTCACAAGTCAAGTTGACGTAGAGCCTGAAATGGGTATGGAAGCAGTTTCATGCCTGCCTAGCAAGAAAATTAGACTTCGGTGCCGTGATCGAATTGTTTGCAAGCCGGAAAGCCCGCAAGCACATTTTACTACATGTAGACACGGTAAATTTCTCTTGTAACTGTAAAAATTAAAATCATTTATCACATTCACATAGCCTAATGACATTTTCATGTTTTTGTAAATTTTGTTATAGTTAGAGTCAGAGATGGATCTTTTAAAATTGATTTTTGCATTTACTTTTACTATTATTAATATTACCATTATTATTATTCATTAAATGTAGTTTGATAGCCTTTTTACAGTCTTATATCAGATTCGGGCTTACAGATAAAATCGAAAAAACAAGGGGCCCTGATAGACTCTGAGAAGTGTCTGCCCCGGGGCCCGCCTTGGCTCTCGACGCCCATGTGCACAATTGGTTAACAAGTAACGTGAAGTAAGCCACCCAATCGAACAGACCTAAGTCAGTCATTTGCAGAATTGTTCACTTGTCCCTAGAAGGAAAATTCGATTTAAGAAGGATTCAAAAGAAGTTTATTACTTGCCATACAAGATGAAACAATTGCAAACATAGCCAAAAACAAAATTTCGACAACAGGATTAAATAGTAGAAATATCGATGAAAACAATAGTTGGGTATTTAAAAGGTACAAATGATAGTCAAGGGAGCTCTCAGTACATAGTGAGTAGTATATAATGTAAACAGGAATGGATTGAATACAGAACCTTGCGGTACATCACAATTCAAGACAGTGTGTGCAGGATTCCCTGTTCCTTCTCATAGGGAATAGATTTTATAGTGTCGGGTGTAGGTAAGATGCGAACCAACTAACAGGGGGACCAGATAGACCCAAGCCAGCGTTTGAGACAGTGAAGGAGTATTTTGTAAGCATGTAGTATCCAAGTATGTGAATACTTACTACAACACTTTTAAGCACCTCACAAAAGCATTCCCTATGGTACATTAGGTAGCTGAAGGCATCCAAAAATAATATATTGACTCATAGAGAGGCACTGTTAGCTAATAACCCTCATCCGAACAAAGTGGCCAGACCGGCAGACCCCCTTTTAAATGTTATATTTTCTTAAATCGGTTATATGACTTTGTTGTTATATTGTTGAGCAACAATGAGTACATCTAAATGCACGAAAAGACTGAGTGCTCAGGAGGCACTAAAGATAATACTGGCTGAGACTATAATGATGACAGTTTCTACAGTGACAGCGATTACGACAAATATGAATGTGATGAGATTCCAGGGCTTAAAGAGCAACTTTCAGATGTTTCTGATGATGAGGACAACGTTGAAATTGATGACAATGAAGAACACGATGATGAGAATGGTCCTGATAGTGATGATAACGCTGACGAAACTGTTGATACTGATGAAAAGTTGTGACGAAATTTACTGAATCGTTCAAAGGATCCGGCTGCAATATTACTATGGACAACTATATATTTTACCAGTGTGCTATTGGCCAAAATGATGCTTCAAGACAATCTCACGTTGGTTGGCACTATGCAAAAAATAAATCAGATATTCCACCGGATTTTATGCCATCGAATACACGCCAAGTTGAATCAACGTTTGATTTTGATGGAGATATAACATTAGTATCCCATGTGCCCCAGAAAAATTGCTACATGGTTTTATTGTCTACCATGCATCATAACGCTGTTGTCAACTCTGGAGAACACAAGAGGTCTCAAGTAATACTCGACTACAATGGACAAATGGCGGGTCCATACAGCTGATCAACACATACTCTGTCAAATGTAAGACAAAAAGATGGCCAGCTGTCTGCTTCTTCAAAGCCGGATTTCAGATTGTTGCTCAACAGAATCAGGAAGAGGAGAGAAAAAATGACAACAAGGACAGAAAAACACAGTACAGATGCCGCACATGCTACTGTCTGTCTCACTGTGTCGGCTGCACAGTGCACTTGTGATCAATGCAAACAAGAACAAGACTAACTGACTAAATTAGAGTGTATTTAATTATTTTGTGAGATATTTTCTAGAAAAAGTCATGTAGCATGTGAAGATAACACCAATCAGTACAATTTTACTAGACTAGTGGTTTCTTTATGTTTTGTTCTAATTTTATTGATAGACTATCATTGAGTCGATGAAACGTTTACGACTGACCATCAAAAAAGAATGTAACTAAACATTTAGTTTCAAATTCATCGTAGAAATGACTTAATAATATGTTGCATGTATAGACTGATACATTGTTATTTTCAGTTGTTCTAATAACATTTTGCAAAACTTTCATATAAAATACACTGTTACCTATGAAGAACCCATATAAAAATATGGGTCTGACCAGACCCCCTTGTTCAAATTAAGTTGCATTTTTCCTTGTTCGCATGAGGATTAAATAATTTTTTCAGTCCAGAGTTTAAACTTATATTTGTGAAAAATAATTTGGTCAAATAAAATTTTAAAAGTGGTCATTCATCAACATAATAAATTATGGGAAGCCATCGAAGTCCTCATCTTCTGTGTCACTTTGGAAGAGGCTAGATTGCAAAGCAATGTGATGCTTAAGGCTGCATTGTAGACCACTCTAGAGCTGTACCACTTTCCATATCAAAACAAATTGGTCCTCCTCACCCAATCAGACCCACTGGCTCCACTACTGCTTTGCCTGCCTCTACAGTCCAGTCTTCACTTTCTGCAATCAACATTTCGCATAATATCTGGGCGACCTCGCTTTCGAAGGTCACCATGAGACTAACGGTAACTCGCAATGTAGATGCAATTCAGATCTTTGATCTGCTGTGGGCCTCCATCTGAATCACAGTAAGTGTAGTGTGAATTGTTTTACACAGGTAGTGGCCTTGATGACCTCTCCTTGTTTCTTCTAATGTCTTGGTCGCAATTCACTGGCCTTGCTTAAAGCACCATTATTCCACGGGCAAGCATTAGATGAGGCTTTTGAGCAGCATTGTGTACTTAGGAGTGATGTTATTCAGAACCTCCATTATTTGCCTTCTCAAAGTGCCCTCAGCTTATTAGCCCTCTCCATGCCAGATATTTTTAGCCCTCTCGAACAAACCTATATCATTTAACAGTTTGTATAGTCTAGTCTATAGTCTTTCATATATTGTAGACATGGCAAGTAAAATGTCACGGTGTGGCATACGTGTCTTATCACAGTGTCTTTCTACATTCTTCCAATGTTTTAACAGTTTTAAGTGAGCTTTCAACTTGCTGTTTCTTCTGTATTTTTGAGCTTATTGGGTCTTTTGTCTCATATTATGGATTGATATTTTGACTAGCTGTATATCAGTTCATCACTTGGTAAATGAAAGAGATTTTCACATAGCTGAATTCATTCCTTCATTCATTCTGAGAGTTTATATAGCACCTCTTCAAGAGACCTACTCAGAGGAGCTCTCTGTGCTAGTATGATGTCAGGTGTCATTACAAATTAAACTATTACATCAGTTAGCAAAACAATGCACAGTACATTGCAAGAGTCACCAGTGGCTGGCCCACACACACATGTGGAACCAGCCAACGGATTCCCGATGAAAGCTGACAGATGGCATGGATATTCGGAGTATCTGAGTCAAGTTGCATCAATAGAGTAGAGCAGTCGCACACAAGATCATGCTGCCGACGAGCAGTTCCACACTGGTAGAAGATGATGCATGTCCGGCTAGCTGTCGAGTGACAAGGAGCACGCTGGAAAAGGCATCCATCGTGTGTAGGTTGGCAGATTGAAACGCTTCCACTGACTCACAGTCAAGGTCACCTCAAAGTCTGTATGGTCCAGACTCGACCACACATCAGAAGGATGGACCTGATGCAGTAACATCGGCCATGGACTTGCAAAAAATTCCATCAAATGCACAAAATCCTTGGTAAAACCGACAAAATGAATCCAGTATGCAAGCCTAGCACCAGAAAACACCAAAATATTCGCAGTTACTGAGAAAATTTTGCATTTTGACAAAAGAATCAATCCAAATGACGCAGAAGTTGATCAACAACTGACATGGTCGATAACATGCACAGAATATGGGAACATATATTTTAAAAACCGTTCTTAAGTTAACATCTGCAGCCGCTAGGTGTTCGTTGCACAGCCAATATGGATTTAACTCTGCTTGCTGACGTCATCATTTTAATCATTTTCTCAACCAACACCTGGACATCCTGGCACTGTCTGAAAAGTGGATATGCATTGACATACTTGATTGTATCAAGCGTGACATTGCTCTAGAACAGCGTTTCCCAAACTTTTTGGCCATGTTACCCTTCGCATCTTAATATTTTCTAGCGGAACCCCAATCTCAACTATTATTATTATTATTAAATAAATTTATAACGCGCGCAAGGTCACACCGAAATGCGAATCTGAGGCGCGGATAGTCAGCCGCCAGGTGAAGATGCACTTAGATTTCTAAATCCATGAAAGCCAAGGACAAATAGTGAGTTTTGAGTTGCTTTTTGAAGGAAGGAAGTGAATTTGAGCTACGAAGAGGGAGCAAACTAAACGTATTGAAGCATACATAACGCCTGAGAAGCATACTAATATAGGCCTAACTAAACATATACTCATAAAAGCAGTTTATTTAAAGAAATTCTTCTCTTATATGAAAAATTAAAGTGCACTGTTTTTAAAACAACGACCCATGGAGCACAACATTGGGAGTACATGAAATCTGAATGTGTACAGTGCTTTTGTTTCTACTTATACAATTTTTTATAATTGGTTTGATGCTAGAAAGCTGGATTCAAGATTTATAATAATATTTATAAGAAAACAAAATATACTTTGCTTTTGTTGCAGTATAGGCCTAATATGAGGATCCAGTATCACACATATACTTTGTGACAAATGGCAGAAGCACGCTAACTGCACATTTCACGACATGGGGTATTCTTTAATTAGCCCACTCCAGAAATCGATCAATGAAAGTTCATTGAAATTCTGCTTCATTTGAGAGTCTGACCTTTTTGTTCCCCATGTTAGAACCACTATGGCTCAATCCAGGTCCTTTGCCTGCATAGGTCCCTCTCTATGGAATCGACTTCCTCCTTCTCTACGCTCTACAATTCTCTCTAGTAGCATCTCTACCTCTTTCTCTCACCTTAAAACCTTCCTTTTTCTACGGAGTACCTCGCACTGGGAGCGCTTCTGAAAGGCTTATGCTATGAGAAGCGCTTTATAAATGATCAAATACAATACAATACAATTAGGTCGATAAGAAGTTTGTAATCTTTACTAGAAAAGTTAGCTGGATTTTCACCTACTTTAACTGGTTTCAAATCAAATTATTATCACTCTTCATGGAAGGACACTACCAAGTACGCTTCCAGGTTGTGAATATAATCTGCAATTTCTGTACGAATTTTTTCGTCGAGAAAACAGACCATTCAATCAAATTTGGAATGCATTCCACATTAGGCCAAAAAAAATAATGGTGTTTCCGGTAACAGAGTTAAAAAAAACTGGGTAGGTAGGAAAATAATTTTATTTTGGTAAAATAATTTTATGCAGTGATTTCCCAAAATTACGCCACTGCCCATTTATGCACAGAGGTACATGCTGTACCAAAGTATGTATTTTCTATGCGAGTATTAAAAATGCCATTTGCAGAATGTACCTACAAACTGCTGTAGAAAACAATCTTATTTACTTGAAATGGAAGGGGCAGGGGTGGGGAAGGAATTATGGATTATGTACATTAAACAATAAACGTGTAGCAGACAACGGCTGTTTAGGAAATATGCATGGGTGGCAACGTGAGAAAATCGCTGACTTTTTGGTGTCTGTTATCTCCTCAACATCATACATGTGTGTAAATTGTCCATAGGAAACATTGAGCCCATTTATTGTTATAATATTATTAACGATGCATAGAAAGAAATATGGTTTCCTAACGTCGCCTGCTAAGGAGACTGCTTGCTACGAAGATTGGTTGCTACGAAGACTGGTTGTTAAGGAGACTAGTTGCTAATGAAGGCAGTTGCTAAGCAGGACAGTTTCTAAGGATAACTGTTGCTAAGGAAGGCGGCTGCTAAAGGGGCCAAGTCTGACTTTGAAACTGGTTGTTAATGAGGCTGACATAGAGGCTGCTTGCTACAAAGCTGGTTGCTAAGCAGGCTGGTTGCTATGAAAGTAGAAATGCTACGGAGGTTGTCAAGTAGGCTGATTGCTATTAGGAGGCTTTACTTTTATAATGGCACGTATAGTGATGTTAGGCGGAAAAATTGTCCGGAAAATTTCATATTTTTCCGGAAAATTTCAGAAAATTTGCAGTGTTTTTTTCCGGAAAATTTCCCGATATTTCTCCATCAATATAATATTACTAAATAACAATTTAAATTTTAAATGCATAATAATGTTTAAACATCACTCACTCTAAACTGTCTCATGTAGTAATAACTGTTATGTTTATTCAATAGATGGCACTGTTAGAGCTTACTGTTCAGTGTGTTCACAAGGCTCAACAACGACAACACATTTAGGAACTAATTGGAATTAAACTTCACTGTTAATTTAGAAAAAATATTTTTTACGATTTAGTCTATTTTAGTTATGAAAATATGAGACAAAAACAGCAATTGATTCAGTAGTATTACAGACACCATACTGCAACAGATTAATTCTTATGATTAATTCTTATGAGGCCTATAATCCATATCTTATCTCCTCAACATCATACATGTGTGTAAATTTTATGTCTGAAAATATAATGTTATTGCCATTGCGGTCTGACACTAATCTACAGACCGCTAAGCTATTTTCAATCTGCTTTTCTTGGTATACTAGATTCAACACAAGAGGCCCAAAACCCCAGCTTACAAGACAGTTACTGAATTTTGGCAAATTTCTATGCCAGCAAAATAAAATAATTAATTGCTAATACTGCTGTACTCAGACTCGGCGGGACTTCTTAAACTTTTGCGTTTAATTGTGTTCGGATTAGTTTCGTCGAGGTAACGATACTAAAGATGGCTACGTACGTACGTCCCATTCAGACATACAGCTTTGACCTACGTAGGTCCAACAGTTATGTCCATCAAATAGTTAGTTTAGATTATCGCTCACTGGAGCAAAACACAGAGACCAGTGATCTGTAGTTTTAATACACATCAGTGACAGAGACGACTGATGGCAATTTAAAAATGTTTGTGTAATTAAAAAAACTGTTTGAACTGTTGTATTCCCAAAATATTTCTCAAAATTTAATTAAATTGCAACTTTTCACGGAACCTCTGTGTTCACCCTGCGGAACCCTTGGGTTCCTCGGAACCCACTTTGGGAAACGCTGCTCCAGAAGACTGCTCTGGTCTTCAGATCGCTCAGTGGCTCGCAGGAGGCACAGCTATCTACAGGTCCATGTTAGACGTCAGTGTCCACCCTCAATCAAAAAGTCTCTGCACTTCCTCATGTGAAGTTCAGCTGGTACAATTGGGCAAAGCACCCTCACAGATAACCGTATTGAATATCATCTGTCCTCCTGGTCCAATGGGAGACTTCTGTGACTACATTGCTACACTCATATCATCCACCTGTGTCGAGGCTGGTGACAGATTTTTGCTCTGTGGTTACCTGAACTGCCCTGGTTCTGGAGGTCGCATTAATCCATCACCTACAATCTTCACCAGTACATTGAATTCCTGACTCGAGGAGAACATCTTAGTTGTCCTGGCTGCTTATGATCACACAACAGTATTATAATGGGCCAGCAATGCTGGTCTTGTATTGGAACAGAAGTTCATAAAACTTCATACTGTGGAAAGTCATGACTCCCTGCCACCGCCAACAAGTGAAGCACGTATTCCATAACATCAAGGTTGTAGACCCTACAACATTTAGGGACTTGTTCATCGATTCCGATCTATTCACTGCTCCTGCGAACAGTGCAGACGATTTTACAGAACAACTGAAAAGAATAGTGACTTTCATCTGGGACAAATCGCTCTGATTCACACCTCCTACAGGCAATCATCTAAACCAGGGGTGCGCAACCTGCGGCCGTACGGCCGCATGCGGCCGTAAGAGGGAGATTTGGCGGCCGTGGACGTAAGGTCCAATTGTATTGTATTGGCGGCCGTGTGTATATTAATTCATAAATATTTTTATTCCATTGTTTTAAAACTGAGGTGGTGTCAATCAGTTAGTCATCTTTGCCTCTATATTAGTGCATGTATAATATTTATCAAAAAGTATTATACTCACACATGCACACACCACACACAAAACTCGCACACTGACACCCTTTGAGAATGCACCATCTGATCTGAGTGTGGATCCCTGCAGATGTACCTCAAAGAGGCAGGCAGACTAATAATATCCATATCAAGCAATGGGCATCCAACCACTGCATATATTGTACGAGCAGAGCTGACAGTGAATCATGCATGGAGAGAGAGAGTGGTCAATGAGAGTTAAAGTGTACAAATGCAACTGGACGGCATTCCTATATACTGCGTCCCTTACCACCGTCCATGATGCCCTGCTGCAAGAATTCACTGAACGATTCAATGACTTTAAAGATTGTGACAGCACTGTGACTTATTACTAATCCTCATCTGGTGGAAACAGACAATGCCCTCCTGGACCTTCAGATGGAATTGGTGGAGTTGAAGAATGACGAGCAACTCCTAAAGAAGATCGAGGATAAAACCGATTTACTAGAGGTGTGAAAGTTGGTGGTGGAATATACCATAGACTTCGAGAACTGTCATGACAAGAAATACTCTGGTCCTCTTCGGAGGTATGGGCGTATTTACTATTTAGGGATGGTTTTACCGGTTCAGGCCCCCAAATAAATAAGGCCAACACTTAATTGCTCTCGCCTTCTCATGCCTCTGTGTCCATTTCCAAGAAAGAGCCATTAATTTGAAATATTGTTAGCTACAGATTTGAGTAGGATTGAAAATGTAGATAACATTGATCGTGTTTTTTATTATTCTTTTATTAATTTTTGTGCTGGAAAAGATTTGATAGGCCTACTGAAGTTCGTGGAGAAAAAAATAGACGCCTTCTATAGGGACACTTCGAAGACGTAATCTTAAGAGTCTTTATATAATAGGCGTATACATAAACATAAAGCTTCGTCTAAGACTTAGACGAAGCTTTATGTTTATGTATACGCTGAAGTTCGTGGAGAAAAAAATAGACGTCAGTAGCCTAAACATAGTTGTAACAGTTAACACAGTAAACGTCCCCAGGAGTGTATTTTTTACATGACCTAATAGCAGACAATCATGGCGGCCGTGGTGAGAATAAGAGCCTTCAATGCGGCCGACAGTAACGAAAAGGTTGCGCACCCCTGATCTAAACCTATCACTAAATGGCTTTCATCTGAGGCAACCCAGGCAAACAGGAACATCAGAGATTACTGTGTCAATTAGACAGTAAATGGAACAGTTCTGGACTTAAGGAGGATAGACAGCGTTAGCGTCGCCACTGCTGTGTAACATGCAAGCTCATAAACGAATCAAGAAATTCTCATTTACACAGCCAAATTGAAAGTGGTAAAAATTAACGGTACCGATGGTGCATCTCCCATCATCTTCTGCACCCAAAGGAGACTGCTAACTGCCAATGTTCACTTAGACCCTGAGAATCAGACTCTGTGTTCTAAATGCACTGCATTTTTAAAAACAAAATTAACAATCATAAATGTAAAATTTCTGGATCTAATGCTAATTTTGTATGGAATGACTTGCTGCTTGATTCACACAAGATACAAGCTAACAAATATATTAATATAACATGTATATTATAAATAAATAATAAATTACATATAATATATATGTTTGTATAGACTATATATAGACTTTATTATTCTTTTGAATTATCTGTAATCAGTTGCGGTGTGTCAGCTGTTTTTGTGTGCCAATAAAACGAATATATATATATATATATTAATTAATTATACTAAATGCCGGGGGTAATGGCAGAGGGGAAATATCCTACAGGGGTGGAGGTAATTGCCGGGGGAGGTGTGAGTAATGTCCGGGGGGCTAATGTCCTGCTCCCGTATGGAAGGCTATGCTTCAATGGTTTGGCCATAAACCCAGACAAATCTGAGGCAATTTTTCAGTTCACTTCAATGCTTGCATTCTCTCCCTTCACTTTCTAGCACTGAACTCACAGGCACTACTGTGTCAGGTGCTATCAGATACTGTCAAACATTTGGGGTAAACTTGGACAGTAAGCTAACATTCCACCACACGTAACAAACCTTTGTAAAACTTGCTTTCATCACATTGCGGCAATACCTCACATCAGGTCGGCTCTGCCTAAGAATATGTCACGAACTGCAGTGTTTAGGTATAAAGGGATAGGCTTAAAGATAGGACACAGAACGATACGCATGAGATCAGTTGCACAACAAATTATACAGTTCAGCCAAGTCACACGTTATGTTACACAGTTAGCACTTACATTACAGGGCAAGAGATAAACGTGATACACTGGAGACGAGCAAAATGGGAGAAAATGTCGAAATTTATTCCATCTACCGCCAACCAAAGCCTGTTCCCTTGTCTCCTCTCGCCTTGATCATGTTAATTCGGTTTTTATATCTATGAGACAAATAAGTCTGCAACGTAGGGATGGGTCGATTATCCATTCGGTATGGGCCGGATTTGGCACTATTCTGTATTATTCGGAATCGGTGATCCCAGGCCTAACTATCAGAATAAAAAAAGTAATATTTTTGACCAAAAACAATTTCTTCTTTCATTAATAAAGAAATAGTAACCTGTTTTGGCGACCTCCTGCGTAGTCTTTAATCTTTAATTAAAATTGAAGGTCTGCGTCAATAATAAAATTGTTACTCAACATGTTAAAAAAATGGCAGACAGTCAGGCTTTTTTTATGCCATGCGGTTTCAAACATTCAAATGTTTATTTCTTTTAAATAGTTCAGTGCATAAACTCTCGTAGGAATTACATCTCGCGAGAATATACAAAAAATAGCAGGCCAACTATCCGGAATTGGAAATAAATACCAATCGGCCCATCCCTATTGCAAAGTATCCAAAATTCCTTAGCTGCTCGTGCAGTTCTGTGAGTCCCACTGCAAACAAGCTCCTCATTCCTATTCCATCACCTGCATTGGCTTCTTGTTGAATTCAGAATAAAGGTCTGTTTGACCTACAACGCCCTCAGCACCAGCACACCTCCGGTCGACCTCCTACCATCAATCACTACTAATTCCTTGCATCCCTCCTCAGTGCCTTCGATCGTCAAGTATGGGTCTTTTAGTATAGTATACCTGCAGACCCCTAGTATATACCCCCGGATGGAATAAACCGGTTTAGAGTATCCGGGGGGATAAACCATTCTATCCCCCATCGTCATACGCATCACGATAGCGAAAACGAAAATCCAGTCAAATTCACCAAAAATCAAGTAAATTAATTTCAGGTCGACACACAAACTAAAGATACGCAACTTTTAAAATGTTACTGTACACATAACATTTTTTCAGTTGCGTATCTTTAGTTTGTACGTCGACCTAAAATTAATTTACTTCCTTTCTCAACTTCAAATGGTCCAGTTTGGGCGTGCTGGGGTTGGGAGCGCTTCTGAGTAGTTCCCTTGAACAGACGCTATACAAATTCAAGAAACGAATGAATGACCATTACCGATTACATACGGTGGTCTTGGTACAAGAAGGTTGGGTCAATAGCTTCTTCTGCCTATGTGGCGTGAACTGTGACCACCGTTGAATTCTAATCTGCCATTCTCTGTCATTATTCTGCTGCTGCTGCTGCTGCTGCTGCTGATATGCACCTGGGTGATTTGGTGATGGCTCACAAGAAGATGCTTCCATCTAGTATCGACTTGCTGCTTATAATTCAGGTGACTGGGGGTGCCTGTGATTTGAATAGATAGGTTAGCAATTTGTGTAAGCCACACAAAAAACCGACTGATTGCACCCAGTTGGCTACAGTAGCGGTTTTCAAACGGTGGCACTCGTACCACTAGTGGGACGCCTGGCGTCACTAAGTGGTGCATGAAAAGATTTTTTAAAATTATTTTTTACAAGTTTATGCCCATCTTTCTTTGATTAACTACGTCTGCCATGCGCTTTCTTGTCTGTTGTTTTTGATCTGACCTTTGCTGGTGGTACCCCAACATTCGATTTTTGGTACAATAAAAATAAAGTTTGAAAACCGTTGGACTACAGCCGGTTGCTCTCATTCAGGTGACCGTCTGACTGCTCTTCATAATACGTCCTATGCTTGAACCTGAGGCAGTGCGAGTACGTTTTCTATGTATCACCTGCTGGGTTTGCTCCCATCCATGAGAGTGACTCTGGTGAGTCAAGTGAGCATCTTTTGATTTGCACCCAGTACTCTAATGCAGCGTTTCCGAAACAGTGGGTCCTGACCCACTGGTGGGTCACGAGCCGATTTTTTGTGGGTCACGAAAGTTTTTGAAATGTGATTTTTAAATATATAAAAATCATAAAATATGGGAAAGTGAAAAAAATGAAAATAATCTGAAAATAGTAAAAAAATGAAGGCACAATATTACATGCATAGGAATTCTGGATTCAACAACGTCCACAGTGAAAACTTGAATAGGCAATTGGCTGCAGCTCAGCATTGCCATCTAACGACAATAGCGCACATCTAACTCGAGAAATGTAAATGTAAGCGTTTTACTGTAGCGACCGTATATGGCCTCGACCAGCTAATTTTTCAATGAATTGATCATGTGAGATCCTTTACCACCGCTGCCAGTTTGAATGGACTCCAGTGGCGTAAGTCAAGGGGGAATGATGGGACTGTCCCCCAAGTTTTGACTGGGACTTATGGGCCATCCATTTAGTACGTATGCAAAATTCCGGGAAAAATTGACCCCCTCCCCTCCCCATATGCATGCGTACTTTTAGCACCCCTCCCATCTGCATACGTACACTTGACACGCACCCCACCCCAATCCTATAGAACGGTCTATATCCTGACTGAATAGGGCAGGCGGTAGGACTCAGTGCACAGCTCATAGAAGTTCATGGCCTTCTCCACCACTGCTATGCGGACGATACACAGCTTTACTTCTTCTGCGAACCATCACTAACCGCCGAGCTGAAACAGAGAGTACTGCTGTGTATCGAGCGCATATCAGAGTGGATGACATCCAACCAGCTCAAACTCAATCCAGCAAAAAGTTTTTATGGTGCACCACTCTCTGGCGTCGCCATCTACTTGGCGGAAGCACCTTCACCCTTGGTGATGCAAAAGTTCTCCCAGCCGACACCATCCGCAACCTTGGAGTCCACATTGACAGCTGTATGACCATGATAGCCCATGTGAGTCAACTCATTCGAGGTTGTTTCTAACAACTGCGTCGAATTAAAACCATCCGCAGATTCATTCCAACCTCAACTGCCGTCATCGTGGTAAACAGCTTCATTGTCTCCAGGGTTGACTTCTGCAACAGCATACTGGCGGGTCTGCCGACTTGTCAGCTAGAGCGGATACAGTCGGTGCTCAACTTGTTGTATTTCGGCTTAACGACACTTTTTCATGTCGAAGATGATTAGTGTCGGAGGCAGAAAGCAACCTCGTACTCCACGTTTATATTGCGACCGAGCCACCCGCAGTAAAGATCCGAGAAATTAATCTCTGATAAACCGACCGACCGGAATCGAACCCGGGCCGCCGGCGTGGCGAGCGGGCTACCAACCCACTCGGCCACTCAGGATCTCTCAACTCTGCTGCACGTCTTATATATGGCCGGACACCATCTGATCATGTCACCGATCTACTGCACTAATAATCTGCACTGGCTGCGTGTCCCTCAGCGTATTACGTACAAGCTTTGTTTAATAACCTTCAAAGCAAGGAATAACATGATGCCAGACTACATTTCAGACTTCTGCATTAAGGTAGCAGACAACCGGCTACGATCATCCTCAACAAATCTTTTACAAGTACCACGATCTTCTAGGAGGTTTGGTGACTGTTCCTTCTCTGTTTCAGGTCCAACTGCATGGAACAGTCTTCCCAACAATGTGAAGAACGTGCCATCTCTGGAGACATTTAAAGCCCAGCTCAAGACTGATCTTTTTAAACAATCATATGTCTGCCATTAACTTTGAACTCATGTACAGCGCCCTTTCCTTCGGCCTCGGCTGAGCTACGGCGCTATATTATTATTATTATTATTACAGCTGCAAGACAGTTAATAGCAGTCAGAGGTAACGGAATACATGTGTGTACTGTGTGGTCCTTTCCCACAGCCCTACTTAGCCCTATTAATTGCCTGATCGACGAACTGTGACTCATTTGAACGAAGGCCAATAAAAACAGTTAGACACTCTGTGAAGGAAGGCCAATATAGACAGTATCATCGAGGTTAACCCCCCCCTCCTATCAGAGATGGGTACGATTAGCTAGAACTGCTAATCAATTAGAATTAGGATTAGCTACTGAAATTTGCTAATCGATTAGAAATAGAATTAGCAAAAGGTTCTAGCTAATCGATTAGAATTAGAATGAGCAGCAGCTAATCGATTAGCAATAAGAATTAGATTTTGATAATCGATAGTTCGACACATATATTTGCTTCATGAATTTGTCAAATTGTAATCAGAGCACAGCAAGGTACTACAGCAAGTTGTTGTAGCCAATTACAATACCTAAAGCTTTAGCTTATTACAATACTTAAAGCTGTAGCCTATTACATACAATGCCTAAAGCTGTAGCCTATTACAATGTCTAAAGCTGCACAACTGCTATGTGTGAGAACAGTCCAACAGCCATCAAGCAACACCACATCGGTCAATACATGATGCAATTATTGACATTGCTACTGCATAAGTTCACTATTGCATTTTGCATGTCTTGAATCAGTGCATCACTTAGCCTACAGCGCCTAGCATTTACGATGTAGCCAGCAGAACTAAATACACGTTCCATGTCAGTTGAGGTTGCAGGAACACAGTGATGCTGTATATGAAGAACATGAAGACATGCAAATCTTTCAGTGTTGCATGAGCAGAATGGACCATGAACAGATCATTGCAGGTTTGAAACAGCCTTCAGATAAATAAGGAATTCTTGAAAACTCAATATTAATAAACTCATTCTTAATTAATGCGTTCTCAGATTAATTTTCACACATCTAATCGATCAGCTAATTGATTTTCGATTAGAATTAGCTGATAATTGCTAATCGATTAGAATTAGCATCAGATGACAGCTAATCGATTAGAATTAGCTGTTTGTCTAATCGATTAGCTAATCGATTAGCATCTAATCTTACCGCTCTCTGCCTCCTATGCGTACGCAAGCATACGCAATCAGATGCATTCGGGTTACCCCCCTTCCCCCTCGATGTGTACGTACTAAATGGATGACCCCCTATCTGTTCCTCCAAAAATTAAAAAAATCTGTACCTAAAGTTATGTACAGATTTTCGCCTCTGATGCACACCACGCCACTGAGAGTCCCAGTGCTGTCCCGAGATTTAAATCTCTGAAATAAGCCAGCATCAGGAAGGGAAGCGCAATGCACATGCTCTCTTTCACGGAGGTGCATGACACGCACCCTACACTCTTACCAATGTAGCTAACTGGGCCATCGAGAACCTACTGGTAGCTTCATCCAGTATGTGACTGTACGTCCTCGAGTTATATGCACGCTATGGTTGTTAGATGGCAGAACATTTTCATTGCTAGAGGCTTTTCGAATTTCTTATCACCACATTTAGGAACATCCAACTTCCATCGGATACAACAGCTTCAAAGCGATTTCTCATCATTAACATTACTCGCATTGTTTTTTATTGTCTTCTCTAAGTTTATACTCTCGGCATTATGGATAACTGGTTGACAAAGAAACCAACAACGACAATGAAGAAGGCCTTAAACAATTAATTCAAAGCAACAGAAAAGAAAAGTGATGAAATAGTGTCACTCCGACTACTTAAACATCAGATTTTCGTGGAATGGAGATGAAGAAGATCCTCAGCGCATTTGCTGTGAAGTACTTGCAAACAAGATCATACACAAGAACAAATTGCGTCGGCATGTTGAGACGAAGCATCCCGATTAGAAAAACCAGCCACTCCAATTTTTCTTAATCAAAACTAAATTTCAAAACAAGATGCAACTGTTGAACCCCTTGCGCCTGAAAATAACTCGCTTTGACGTGTACGTCAATGCCGTCATCAATAGTAGCCTAACCGGTAACAAACGCACCCTCACACACGCCTCACTGTGAGAAATAGATCGAGGTTTTTGTAAAATTGTGTTCATTAATAAACAACAATATGGTTTTTTTATTTTTAGAACTTTTTTGTTCAGTATAGCTATGTGGGTCGCAATAGATTGTTGTTCTAAAAATTGGGTCATGGTGCTAAAAAGTTTTAGAAACACTGCTCTAATGCCATAACAATTCAAGGCACATTGATTGGGATTGCAGAGGATAAAGCCTGATCCCTGAGGTATCATCTGACAAATAGTATTAATGAACAAGAATCCATTATGCTCACATACCAGACAGGGCTGAATGTGTGTAGAAAAAAATTATAAGTAGATAAAAAGTACATTTATACAAATGAGAAAAATTACAAAATAAATGCTATTTGCCAGCCAGCTAAAAATGATTCAAATCCGTTCCAGGTGTCATTTACTATCAGCTGTTGACTTCTTTTACTCACCCCGTTTCGTCTCCCAAGATGCCACCATTGTTGTCATTCCACAATTTCCATAAAAAGTGAATACCCTGAGAATTATCAAGTCGTTTGAAAACATTTCTCAACACATAGAAATGTTTGCCAAGATCTGCCATCTTTGTTCTGTCTTCTTGTTCTACTTCAGCAGGTGGATCATCAGCGTTTTGCATCTGTTCCAGGCAAGCCTACAGTTGTCAACACCAAATGGACATAAACTTAATGCAAGCTGCAGCACTTTGCATAGTCCTGCAGACATTATTCCTGGAAAATGCAGTTGTTAGCTAATTAATCCCTGAAAATTGACTTAAATCACAGTATTGGTAGAAATATAACAGTAACCAAGGAAAGAAGAAGTAAGTCCCTGGAACATCATCACCAATGACAAGTGACAATGCACGATAGAGCAATTGTAACACTCTGGCGTGAAGAGCAGAAGATTAAGCAGGAAGCTGGATCGATTCCTGCTACCCCTGTAAAGGTCGACTCTGTCTTCTTTCGCTAGGTGGCATTGGTATCAAAATGAGTAGTATGACAAATGGGTGCCTTGCATGGCTGCCATACAGCTAAATTCAATTCATGTTAAACTTGTTACCATCCGTTACTACTATATCAAGTAATCTTACTTATTTGTCAGTTTGAATTAATAAAGAATATATTGTTATTAATTCTATGTGAAAAGGGCAACAAAAACATAAATTTTGTAATCACAATATCTCCATCAAATTTTAAGATAAACGCAATCTGTAAAGTTCTTTTAGTGCATTGTTTCTAGTTTCAAGCATTCATCCAGCTTTTTTAAATTACCAGGGGTCCACATTTTTCACCACATGCACCACACCCAGAAAATGATAATTTTATCTTCCTAAGCGTAAAGTAAACTTTTCTGCAACCAAATGTCAACTGTTATACAGAAATATGTGCTGCATATTCTTTTTCTGACAGATAAGGAATTTGTGCAATACTACTACAATTGTGCGATAAATATAAATTATAGAGACACCACAAATTGATATAGCCAATGACAAATGAACTTCGATGTGGTGCGGTGTGTTGAAATTTAACCATTATGGAAAGAGGACAACAGTTGGACCATTACAGAGAGATAATGAAAGTTGGACAATTAAGGAAGGGAATTAAATGTGCATTTTGTAATTTAAATAAAAAGATAACAAATGCGACTGTACCTGAGTACAGACAGGAAAAGTCAGAAAAAAATCCAAACTTGGTTTAACTTTGCATTTGCTGAGGTGGGAGATGCTAAATAATTCAGTGAAAATGCGCCAAGGTTGTCGATGTTTGACCACACCTGGCGCCTACTCCACCAAAATATACTGCATCTCTGTTGGATTCAGCCACAGCAGTTAAGATGCCAACCATTTCTGTACTACTGCAACAGTGGCCCACGTGATTGCATCAGTCCATTTCATAAAAGATATTTCTTTATACCTTTATTTGTGTACAACATTGCAGTTATTTAATTAAATACTAACAAACTCAACCATAAGTAGCCACTCTGTCTTGTTCACATACAGCATTTCACATGTTGTTTTGTAGAAATAAACGAATATACATACTTACATTTTCAACTGCAAGCCTACAGAATCCACCGCAAGCCTACAGAATCCACCCTACACATCCTGTATCCAAATTCAAATATACGCCTTACCTGTCGAGTTGCCATTAAAAAATTCTCTGACATCTGTACCATAAAAATTCTGCAATTTTTTACAGTTTCTTTTTGTATATTTGAGACAATAAAGACACAAAAAAATTAAACACTTTACCTCTAACTTTGCCAGCTTTTCTTTGAGTTCGTCTGAAGGATTAATCTCATAGGCCTGTCTGTAACACGCAATTGCTGTGCGAAGTTTCCAAGTGTGGCCGCCACTGCGAAGTATATCTGTCGCTTTTGATATCAGGCGCCTAGACATCTGTTCATCATCCATGTTGACACTAAAACACATTCAGAATAGTTAAGAATTAATTAAGAATAGTTAGCTGTGTTAATTGTACACTTAATACTTAACTCAGTGGGATATATCTATCACACAATCTCATTGGAACATTCATTGACAGTGCACAAGTTAGTGCTAAGTTAGAAAATTACTTATATATAAGCAAGCTTTTTTGCCGAATCCGGATTCGATCCTATTTATCGGCAATATTTCGTTTTCGTTAGTTCTAGGCACTGTTTGTAACTCCGCGATCGCAGAGATAAAAAATGACATTGTATTGTATTTATGTATTTACATAGCGCCGCTCACAGCAGTGGCAATTCAGTAGCACTTCCAGTGCGAGAACCCCTAGAGAAGCTTTTAAGAAGGGAGAAGGTTGTAGGAAGGGACCCTGAAAGAATGGTAACACGTAGAGAGGAGGGAAGGGCATTCCAAAGGGAGGGCCCAATAGTGGCAAAAGATCTAGTTTGGGCCATAGTGGTCCTAACTCGTGGAGCAAAAAGAGTATGCCTGCCCAAGGAGCGGAGAGGTCGATGAGAAACTGAAGAGAGAGGGGAGCGAATGTGATACCTAAGATATGTATGTTGTATGTTCTCGCGAGATGTAATTCAGACGAATTTTATTATTTTACACAGACTTTCACTAATAAAGATTAAAGATTACCACACGAGGTTGCCAATACAGGTTACTATTTTTTTAACAATGAAAAAGAAATTGTTTTTAGTCAAAATTATTACTTCTTCTGGTATTTGGATCAGAATTTCTACGATGCACCAATTCCGAATAATCGGTATACGGCAAAATCTGGCGCAAACCGATTTCCCGATAAAGATTCAGATCATTCAGTCACACTCTAAAAAACTCCATTTTAGCGTATTTTATTCTTTTTTTCATTAAAAAGTATTAGCACATTTTATTATTATGGATAGTCAACTCCATTTTTTTTAGTAGTCACTTTAATGATTTCAATGAAAACTGTCAGCAATCCAACTTCTACTTATGCATAGAATTATTTTCATCAATCCAAACAATTGTTTCTTAGGTTTTATATCGTTTGAATAAAATAGGTTAAAATGGACTCGACTGTAGGCCTACTGAGGAATAATAAATAGGCCTACGCTAAAATGGAGTTGTCTTTACATGGAAATAATAAAATTCGCTAAAATGGAGTGTTCCCAAAAACATGGCAAACATGTGGTATCGGGGAGCACAAGTTTACTGGCGTCGTGGCTCGTGAGTGTCGGTTAGTCAGGTTAGGCATCGTGAAAGTCAGTTAGGGTTAGCGGGGTGCAGGCCGAATCCCCGAAAGGAATTTCGGCCGGATCCCCGAAATTCATTTTCTAAGTCCGACCCGAATGAATATCATGAACAAATACATATTTGAATAGGCAGTATATCGTATACATCAAGGCCACGCTAGGTCTTTGTTATGTTTACAGTTTAACTTTGAATAGCTCGGCCGCTTTCTAGAAAACTGTTTTCGAGAAATCGGGCTTTTTCTGTTTTCGGGCTGACCCCGGTTAGCGTCGTCATTAGAAAACACGGTTACCGTTCACGCAACATAATAATAATAATAATTATTATTATTCTTTAAATGAAGCGCCTGACAAACGCACTGCGCTGTACATGTTATGAACAAGAACACAAATTACAGAAGGCATAAATGAACAAAGTTGCAGCTACGCAAGGCGCAAGCTCATTGTACTTCTTGCTGCCACCTAGAGAAAGAAGGCTGAGCTAAACCCAGTTCCACGAGTTAGGACCTTACGGGAGTCGAACCGAGTCTGAGAGCACTTCAGTCCTTGGTTGCTGTTTAATGACACTGTGTCATAACGAAGATGATCAGAGTCGCCCTCCTCCTTTCTCCAGGGTAGTGGCGGAGTTCGAGCCCTTCAGGCAGGAGTGTTATCCTTTAGACCAGAGGTGCGCAACCTGCGGCCGTACGGCCGCATGCGGCCGTAAGAGGGAGAACTGGTGGCCGTGGACGTATGGTCCAATTGTAATAAACTGGCGGCCGTGTGTAGGCCTATATTAATCCATAAATATTTTTATTCCATTGAGGTAGTATTAATCAGTTAGTCATCTTTGCCTCTGTATTAGTGCAACAGTTAGTATTATACTCACAAATGCACACAACACACACAAACAAACACTCGCACGCTAAACACCCTTTGAGGGTGCATCATCTGAGTATGCATCCCTGCAGATGTAGCCCAAAGAGGCGGGCACAGGCAGACTAATACTAAACATATTGAGCATTGAACAGTCAACCACTGCATATATTGTACGAGCAGAGCTGATAGTGAGATGTACGGAGAGAGAGGTCAATGAAAGTTAGAGTGGACAAATGCAACTGGACGATATCCTTCTACGTTCTTCATCACCGTCCTTGATGCTCTGCTGCAAGAATTCACTGAACGATTCAATTACTTTAATAAGATTTACTAGCACTGCGACTTTTGTATTGTATTGTATTGTTGCTTCTGCTCGTCTGGTGGAACAGAGAATGCGCCCTTGGACCTCAAAATGGAGTTAGTGGAGTTGAGGAATGACGAACAACTCCTACAGTTCGAGGATAGAACCGATTTACCCGAGGTGTGAAGTTGACGGTGTAATACCCTAGACTTCGAGAACTATCATGGCAAGAAATACCCTGGTCCTCTTCGGAAGCACCTACGTGTGTGAGGCAGTCTTCTATCTGATGAATTGTTTGAAAAACAAATACAGAACTCGATTGATGGGCAACAACTTGGAGTCTGGAAAACGTCTTAAGGTCTCCAGCCTTCTCATGCCTCTCGGTCAATGTCCAAGACTAAGGCAGCCATATATTTAGAATATTGTTGTGATCCTAATTACATTAGCTACAAAATCTTAGAAAGATTGAAGATTTAAATAAAATTGATAGTGGTTTTTATGATTCTTTTATTAATTTTGTGATGGAAAAGACATAGTAGGCCTACCGAAGTTCGTGGAGAAGGAAATTCAAGGAATAGACGTCAGTAAACATAGTTGCAGCTTTAGACTATCCCCCTCCGGGCCATCCCATGCCAGCAAACATGCTTATTTTCTGGACGTCCCCACATATGTATTTTTTACATTACCTAATAGCAGACATCTTGGCGGCCGTGATGGGAATATGAGCCTTTAATGCGGCCCCCACACGGCCCCCTCAAGTCCGACTCACACCTCACCGCGGTGAGGGGGTGGCAACAGTAAGTAGGGGAGTGCCTGCTGAGGCTATGCCATCAGTGGTGAAGGTCTTGGCTGAAGTACCACCTAGGGCGCTACGCGAGGTGGACAGGCTCAGCAGGAACCCTGAAAAGCTGGCAAACGTGGGCGGCATCGCCGCCTCTGATACCACAAGATAGTGGATATCAGAGCCAGTCCTAAGCCTGGAACTCTCTTTAAGGGAGAAGTGCGAAGGTCGAACGGATGGGTGCAGATACTCCGTTCGTAAAGAAAAAATGCGTATGAAATCCAATGCAAGCATTGGACTCCAACGGGCCTCGGCCCACGGATCTGATGCAAGCGTTGGACACCTACGGGCCTTCGGCCCATGGATCCTGACGACGACGAATGCGGCCGACATTAACGAAAAGGTTGCGCACCCCTGCTTTAGACTATCCCCCTCCGGGCCATCCCATGCCAAAATATATCGTATAACGCGAGTAAACTTACGCACTCCGATACTACATGTTTGCCAACAACAAAACATTTATCAAAAACTTATATGAAATACCTGAACTTCAGTTATAAAATTCGTTGGTTATGAAAGCCATGAAATTGACTTATATTACGATTCGCAACATATCAACCAAATAATACTCTATCGGCCCAAAACACCTAAGACTAAGAGACTAAGAATTGTATGAACACCGGTGCGCGTACCCGTATTGTACTTCCCGCTTAAGGCGACGAGCGTGGCGACACGACACAGTCCTGGCGACAGGGATGTAAGAATCAAAACAAGCGTGACAAACCCAATGTGGTGTTGGGCGATTATTTGCACGAATTTCAGGAAAAACAAATCAGGATTATTCTTTTCCAGTTTCTAAGAAACAAAGAAAGGTAAATGATAATAAATGTAAAAATGTTTTTAATTACTTTTATTTCATTAATCTAAACTGCGGAGGTGTGCTTTGGACATTGTAAACATCTTCACGCTTTTGACCTATGAATGAAGTTGCACTTAATCATTGTAAAAAGACTGATGAGATTGAGACGCTATGACACATTCAGTTAATGAACGAACGACTCAGCTAATGGAGGTTAGGTTTGAATTGTAGCCTAAGCCTATAGGCTAGTAGTTATAGCTAGGCCTACTACGTGTAAGCTTACAGACGGTGCTAGCCCGAGATTTATAAATCTCTGAATAATAATCTTCTTTATTGCAACAATCTCGGTTGACAGACCGCAACCGGTTATAGTTTACAGTAACTGTTATGCAATTGAAACAATTCACAAGAACACAAATGACAGATGACATAAATCTTAACTGTTAACAGAGCAGACTATAGGACCGACTGAAGAGGTAGTCCTTGTGATGGAGAGAAAAAGCAGAGTGAAGCGCTTTGGGGTAGGTATAGACATGCCGCATTTGGGGGCCCGTGGCGCATTGGTTAACATCTGGCACACAGACCGAGAGGTACCGAGTTCGAGCCCCCGTTGGGCGGATTTGCTTTGTAGGCTGCTATTAGCGCCGTTGTATTGTATTGCAAGCTGTCTGTTCAGTTAGTAGTTAAGATTTCAATTGCATAACATGTAAATGTACAGCGCAGTGCGTTTGTCATCTGGCACACAGACCGAGAGGTACCGAGTTCGAGCCCCCGTTGGGCGGATTTGCTTTGTAGGCTGCTATTAGCGCCGTTGTATTGTATTGCAAGCTGTCTGTTCAGTTAGTAGTTAAGATTTCAATTGCATAACATGTAAATGTACAGCGCAGTGCGTTTGTCAGGCGCTTAATAAAGAAAAGATATTATTATATTATTATTATTATTATGGCTAGTGCGGGCTCGGGTGCTGTGATTATTTTCGAAAGTCCCATCCCCCCTCCGACTGACGACCACCGGTTCGATATGACGGCGTCGTTAAATAAACGAATTTAAGTAAGCAACCGTAGCGGCGTAGCATCGACTTGACTGGTAGCGTGGTAGCCACGAACCACTAAAGCGTTATAACCAGTGCGACCACTGCTTGGGATGTTTCCCAAGATCTTGGGAATTTGGGGGTCTGACTTGGGAACTGGGGAATTTGCATCGTAACCTTGGGATTTTTCTAAGGGGTCCGGAGACTAGTTTTTTCAACCATTCATTGTAGCTTTGCTGTAAAAATAAGTAAAAGTTTGTTGAAATGATTTTAAAAAAAGGTCATCAGATTTTTTCTTTGCTGTAAAAAAAGTTAAAGTTTGTTGAAATGACTAAAAAAAGTCAGATTTTTTCAGGGGAAAAATGCAGAAATCTTTTTCCTTTTTCGGTAACTTGGGATTTATTTTATTTTTGGGCAATCTCGGGATATTTTTTTGGCAAGAGCTTGGGATTTCACAAAATGGAGAGTGGTTGCACTGGTTATAACTTATATAATAATTATAAGAGGTCGTTGCACTAAAGCGCAGCAAACACAAAAATTGAAAAAGTTTTGCGCATTACATATTTTAAGCAATAAGAGAAGAAAATGAGTAGCGGAGTTTACGGAGGAGGTATTTTAAAGTATTTGTTTTGAAACATTTGAGAAATAGTGCGAAGTCTTGCTAAGTGAGCGATAAATGCGGCTGCTTAATAGTAGTTTGTAAGCCGGTGCTACCCAGAGGATGTAACTAGGATTGCAACGTCTAGAGCACCCAATTCCAGAATAAACTACTATTCTATGTAATCATAGTCAAACCGTTGTAATCCACTAGGGTTCAAAGAGCACAGTGGTCCAAAGACTCCTAGCCACAATTTGATTTTGAGGAATGCAAACTGAATGAACCACCCTGACATTTTCCTATGACGGCAAGGTGAGCAAGGAGCAAAAAGGTACATGTAGGCCGGCTAATTTGAGTGCGATGTTTTGTTAACTTGTTTAGATGAACCCTTTGTTCATTGGGTAGCCAGTGAAGTGAGTGCAATGTTGGCATAATATGTTGATCTAATCGTACTCTGTCTTTCAAAATCGGTTGTGCAGAACTTGTGCTTGTACATTGACGACTCATGAGTGAGTTTTTTTGTTGAAACAAAAACATTTGACATGCGCTTAAACAAATTTACTAAGTTTCAAAATCTCTTGTAATCATTACGAATATATAATACACAGTATTTCCTATGTATGAATGAGCATTTCATGTTTTTATTGTACATTCACTATATGACATTATTGTAGATGAAGTTGGAGCTATTGTTCTGGACATTGGCTCCTATTCAATTCGAGGTGGCTATGCAGGGGAAGATATGCCTAAGGTATAAATTTATCTATGCTATCTTTATAATCAGAGATATTCTCTGCTACTGTCATCTTCATCATCATCATAGATCATCATCATCATTTCCTGCATTTTCAGTCAAAATATTCATATATTTTAGTCTATTTGCATTTAAAATCTCTTTTAGTGCCATGCTCATCAGTGCATTCGTTAATCAGCATGTTTTGTGATTGTTTTAAAACCAAAGGATGCCTATGATCATGTAGCTGGTACGTAAATTTCAGACTAATGTTTTGGAATTGAAATGAATTTAAAATTGTGCAGCAATTACGAATGCAAGTATGAGACGTTTACGAATCTTTTCTTTGAAGGCAGATCTGCCGACTACAATTGGATTGGTCAAAGATCTGGACGCAGATGTTGAGATGAGTTCCAGCGAACTTTCGCAAAAGCTAACAACTGAAAAGAAATATTACATTGACACGGTCAATATAAAAGTTCCACGAAAGAACATGGAATTGGTCAGCTTTCTGAGGGATGGCATGAGTGAGTGGGTGTCCAGATTCTCAAAAGTTACTCAGCTATTTATCTTGCTCAGTACTGGCACATATAAACATTCATTTGGAAAATTTGAAAACGCTCCTTCAAGATATCTACTCAGAGGTGCTCCCGACCCAACCCTGGTAGAAAAGGACAAAAAGAATGAGAAAAGCACTCTAGGTTGTAGTCACAACTCCTAATTAACACAATGCAATACAAGTCCTACTTGCCTTCAACAGCTATTAATTTCTTTACATCCCTCCCTACAGTCTGTGATTTTCAAGTATGGGTCTCTTGGATAAGCCATGATTGAGAACTGATTTAGGCTGTCATGCATTCCATATTGCTACCCCAAAGATGAAACCGCCGGAAGACCCACATAGAGGGCGCTGCAGTAATCAAGGCGAGAAATAATAAAAGAGTGGATAAGCGTTAAGGCAGCATTAGAAGTCAAAGAACGGAAGACCACTCTAAGCTGACGCAGCTGGTAGTAGCAAGCGCGGCATAGTAGGTTTATATGCCGCATGAAGGTTAGTTCTTGGTCCAAAGTGACACCAAATATGAGATATTATTTGTCTTCTGCATTTATCTGTTTTCAGTCGAGGATTGGGACTTGTTTGAAAAAATGATTGACTATTTTTATCTGTCTCAAGTCAAGTCAACTCCGGATCAACACCCATTGCTCATGTCGGAACCGGTGGTAATTAACCAATTATTGTTATTTCACATTATTATTATTACACATTTATTAAGCACAACTATCTAATGACCATGTGAATGATTTGCCCAATGTCCCTACAAAGTAACGTTCTCACTGGAGGATTAAACCCGTACTCTCTGCATTACAGAGAGCTCATGTTTGTTCAGATTTGTGCTTGTATGATTTGTTTCTGCCTTCGGGTGTATTAAAGTACTGATTACAAGATGAGTTCTCTTACTAAGTTGTGTTATGGTCTTGTCATCAGTTGGGTGTGTGTTTTGCCAGTATTCGGTTTATGCATGTTACGCTATGAATTTATATGAATTTAAACAGAACTGTGCTGTTTAAAGCATTTCTCGAGTGCCGTCATTTGATGCCTGGAAGATGTCTGGTAAAGTTCCAGAGCACCAGATGTGGTTAAGGTAAAGTTATCAAACAAACGATAAACATATTCAGTTTAAGATTGCTTCAGTTAATTATATATTGTTAAGTTTTTGTTTAGACGTTGGACATAAGTGGATTTTGTGA
Organism: Aporrectodea caliginosa; assembly: GCA_020284085.1. NCBI lineage: Eukaryota > Metazoa > Annelida > Clitellata > Crassiclitellata > Lumbricidae > Aporrectodea > Aporrectodea caliginosa. The sequence goes on along the minus strand of JACEVL010000415.1, from coordinate 2,194,319 downwards.
ATTTTAATTTTAGTGGAATGTGCGTGGAAAGAGAGAGAAACTGACAGAAATTATGTTCGAGAAGTACAGTGTACCAGCTTTCTACTTATGCAAAAATGCTGTCCTATCAGCGTATCTTTTTATGACAATCGGCATATTTTATGATGATTTAGCGTACGTTAAGGCCTAACACTGTGCAGTGGCTGGCTCTTTAGCATGAAATGATGGTCTCCATGGCTGGAACGTAGGCCTCGAAAATTCCTTTCTGCTGCACATTTGTAACTGTACACTGTGGCTTGCATAGGAGCAGATTTGTAAGCTTCTAGTGAACATTTGCTTAGTTTTACAGCGTAAATTTAGCATTATATTCTCTGTAAAGACACATTTTCCATGTGATGGGAAACCATGTAAATAGTGCTTTGTAAGTATCCTTTAAGAGTAATATGACGAAAAAACTATAATTATTCAATCAATTATGTAACTGCCATGTTGCATTTACCATCTGTGATGTGCTTGCGTAACACCAATTAAATCAAGTTGCCGGTAAATGTAACTATCCAGAATTGGTGAATCATTAAATGCTACAGTATCACATATGCTGAAGTTGTTAGATCAAGTTTAATAAATTCTTATCAAGTAATACTTGCTGAACGTTAACTTTTGTACATTGTGTGACTGGAAACAGTTGTGAGATGGTCTTGAAGATTGTCATTTGCCTTAATTGCAAGTAAATAGCTTTGCAAATGGCCGCTCAACTGGGCTTGTGTTGGACTGTGGGGCCACACACACGTCGGCAGTACCGGTTTACGATGGGTTTGTTCTGCAACAAGGTACGTACATTCAGTCATCGAAAACCATTGACAGATATTTCAGAGCTCTAACATTGAGAAATACTTTAGAGGTGCTCTAAGAGGGTTGAGATACATTACATACTTATAAATATCAAAAAAGTAATTGCAGGACTTGATGTTGCTGTACTCCGATGTTAACAACAACAACAACAATTCAGAGAGTTGTGTGCTTTAGTTCTTTATTTACTGGTGAATTGATGTCTCCCGTGCAGTCCTAGAATGCAATGATGAAATAACCACAAGAATAACAATAGTGCTGAGATTCACCACTTGGTGCCATGAATATGACAAACAGAAGCTGAGCTATGTTGAGTACTTGTATGAGTGACTGAAACGTCCATGAAATGCCAAGCCATCTGGGCCAACTCAGCCTGCCATTCATTTGAGATACAGCTCCTAACTTGCACTAATACTCATCTGTCTAACAGAGGTGCCTGTCACTGGACTTGAGTCACAAGATACTTTAACCCAGGAGCCATATTGTTGACAAGTTTCCAAAGTTACAAGTTCTTATAGATAATTAGATATATGTCTACAATCGCTTGCTAGTGTGTTTTATTGAAATTATAATCCAAGAAGCTTTGTTTTAAGTACTTCTGAGGCATTTTCTGTAACTGCTGCTGGTTTGTAAATTTCATAAAATGTGTTACATTCGCAGGAATTGTAAAATCACCTTTGGCTGGAGACTTCATTACGACAGAGTGCCAGCGACTGTTGGATAGCCTGAAAATAGATGTCAACCCACAGTATCTCATCGCTGAAAAAGTAGGCACAGCTTTTTTCACTTCATCGTAACGAAACCAGAGATTCATTTACGTAACGTCATTCAGGTGCTCCTTGGCTTACCTGATGTACAGTCCTGCCTAACCTGGGCTTGGCATTAACTTAGCTTACCTAAACTTGTTTAACTTTGCCCTTCCCGAGGGAAGACGTATACCAGGTATATACATCCAAAAACAGGCATATAAATTCCCCAGGGAAGGGGTTAACTTACCTTATCTGGAATTAATTTACCATGCCTAATTTACCATACCTTTAACTAAATCTAGTTTGCCTTACCCTGCCTTACTTGCCATTTACCTTTTCAGCAAGGTATGTGGGACATGGTAGTCGATTGGATAGAGCACTTGCCTTGTAACTGAGAGAGTATGGATTCGAGACTCCTTTGGAGAGTATGGGTTTGAGCCTCCTTTGGAGAGTATGGGTTCGAGCCTTCTTTCGAGAGTATGGGTTCGAGCCTTCTTTCGAGAGTATGGGTTCGAGCCTTCTTTCGAGAGTATGAGTTCGAGTCTTCTTTCGAGAGTATGGGTTCAAGCCTTCTTTCGAGAGTATGGGTTCGAGCCATCTTTCGAGAGTATGGGTTCGAGCCTCCTATGGAGAGTATGGGTTTGAGCCTCCTTTGGAGAGTATGGGTTCGAGCCTTCTTTCGAGAGTATGGGTTCGAGCCTTCTTTCGAGAGTATGGGTTTGAGCCTCCTTTGGAGAGTATGGGTTTGAGCCTCCTTTGGAGAGTATGGGTTCGAGCCTCCTTTGGAGAGTATGGGTTTGAGCCTTCTTTCAAGAGTATGGGTTTGAGCCTGCTCTGGAGAGTATGGGTTTGAGCCTTCTTTGGAGAGTATGGGTTCGAGCCTTCTTTGGAGAGTATGGGTTCGAGCCTTCTTTGGAGAGTATGGGTTTGAGCCTCCTTTGGAGAGTATGGGTTTGAGCCTTCTTTGGAGAGTATGGGTTCGAGCCTTCTTTGGAGAGTATGGGTTCGAGCCTTCTTTCGAGAGTATGGGTTCGAGCCTTCTTTCAAGAGTATGGGTTTGAGCCTGCTCTGGAGAGTATGGGTTCGAGCCTTCTTTGGAGAGTATGGGTTCGAGCCTTCTTTCGAGAGTATGGGTTCGAGCCTTCTTTCAAGAGTATGGGTTCGAGCCTTCTTTCGAGAGTATGGGTTCGAGCCTTCTTTCGAGAGTATGGGTTCGAGCCTTCTTTCAAGAGTATGGGTTCGAGCCTTCTTTCAAGAGTATGGGTTCGAGCCTTCTTTCGAGAGTATGGGTTCGAGCCTTCTATGGAGAGTATGGGTTCGGGCCTTCTTTCAAGAGTATGGGTTCGAGCCTTCTTTCGAGAGTATGGGATCGATTCTTCTTTCAAGAGTATGGGATCGATTCTTCTTTGGAGAGTATGGGTTCGAGCCTTCTTTGGAGAGTATGGGTTAGAGCTTTCTTTCGAGAGTATGGGTTCGAGCCTTCTTTGGAGAGTATGGGTTCGAGCCTTCTTTCGAGAGTATGGGTTCGAGCCTTCTTTCGAGAGTATGGGTTCGAGCCTTCTTTCGAGTATGGGTTCGAGCCTTCTTTCGAGAGTATGGGTTCGAGCCTTCTTTCGAGAGTATGGGTTCGAGCCTTCTTTCGAGAGTATGGGTTCGAGCCTTCTTTCGAAAGTATGGGTTCGAGCCTTCTTTCGAGAGTATGGGTTCGAGCCTTCTTTCGAGAGTATGGGTTCGAGCCTTCTTTCGAAAGTATGGGTTCGAGCCTTCTTTCGAGAGTATGGGATCGATTCTTCTTTCGAGAGTATGGGTTCGAGCCTTCTTTGGAGAGTATGGGTTCGAGCCTTCTTTCGAGAGTATGGGTTCGAGCCTTCTTTCGAAAGTATGGGTTCGAGCTTTCTTTCGAGAGTATAGGTTCGAGCCTTCTTTCGAGAGTATGGGTTCGAGCCTTCTTTCGAGAGTATGGGTTCGATCCTCCTCTGAGATGGTTACTGTGTGGAGACCATGAGACTCACAATTGTTCAGTGCCATCGGCTGATGCTTGGTCATTAGATAGTGGTGCTTAATAAATGCACAATAATAATAATAATAATAATACTCAGCACGACATCAATGAGGACCAGCCATCCGAGAATAATGGTATTCCTATTGTTTGAAATCCTGAAGGGTTACATGTACCTCAGGTAAAAATAATAATAAGTTTATATATTAATATTAATAATATCTGACCTTGCTTCATCATGCATGATACCTTATTGTCCTTCAGGTCACATAGCATCAGAATGTATACTATGGTGGTTGCTTCCATCCAGGAATTCGTTCCAGAGGATCAGCCTGCAAAGTGGAAGCGAAAGTCCAACTTGGAAGTGACTCGTTCCTTCCACGATGAGGCAATCAAGGAACTGCTGCAGGACTTTGCTGCATCCGTGCTCCAGGTTCCAGAGAGTGCGTATGAAGATGAAGAGGAGTCGATTTTAGCCATGTCGCCTGTTCCATACGAAATGCCAAACGGCTACAATCACCAGTTTGGCCCTGAGAGGTTTCGTCTGGCAGAGTGCCTCTTCAATCCATCCTACATAAAGGTGAAGTTTACATTGGCAGGCTCTGTCATGGGAAACTGGAAGACACTTGTATATTCTTCATTCATTTATTAATTTTTTTCATTTATTTCTTATTAATTTATTCACTTTTTGTTCATTTTTTATTTATTCATTTTTTTATTCATTTTTTAAATTAATTTGTTTAATAATTTTTTTAGTCATTCATTTAGTTATTTGCTTATTCATTTATTTATTCATTCATTTCTGTACCATGTGTTACCTGTAGAACCAACTTGCAGGTATACTCGTACTCAAACAGCAACAGCTTTGTACCAGTTGTATTAATGGTTAAGCAATCAGGAGGGGGTCTGGTTTTGGATGTTTCATTTGTATATTGCTATTTGATTGATAACTTATTATTACTGGTAATCAAATATATCTTAGCAGTACTTCAGCAGAACTATGGTTCTTGATGTTTTTCAGTTATTAGGCTAGTTCGTCTTTAGGTAGATAATTGCTTTAATGGGATGATCAATCTGTTGTACATGCTTTCTAGGATCATCCATCCAGCTCAACAATGTTGAGCATGGGTCATGTCGTCAGCACAAGCATTGGAATGTGTGACATCGATATCCGACCGGTAAGATAATTGTTGCAAATGTATTACATATGTGATACTTTCTCATGCACAATAGAAGTATTTTGGTTTCTGCACAATATTTGAAGGGTTCTTAATGTTCACTATACAAATATGGTCTGCTGTGGCCCAGATTAATAGGTGTCACGCTAAACATGTAAGGTTGTGTCGCAACTACAGCAGTATTTACTTGTGTTTTAAGTTTTCTTTCTAAAATTCTGAGAGGCCTTTATCAAATCTCAGTTTAGTTGTTCTGTACTTTGAGTAATAACAGCTGATTTTACTGTACTTCAATCTGATGTCTTTGTTTTGCTTACAGAGTCTGTACAATAGCATCATGGTTGTCGGGGGCAACGCATCACTTAATGGCTTCAGTGATCGACTGAATGTTGATCTTTCATCTAAAATTCCTCCGGTGAGCATAGCAGACGAAACTGCAGGGTATCAACTTTCCTCAACTTACCCTGCTCTTTCCTCACATAACCTTTTCCCTAACAGTTCGTGATCTGGGACTTTCTCTTGACTCCGAGCTTACTTTGTCTCAACATGTGAACTCAATTGCACGGAGTTGTTATTACCAGCTTCGAGTGGTCTCTCACTCTCTCTCATGATGCAGTTGTGGTCCTTGTTCATGCCTTTGTTACTAGTCGAATTTACCCCTGTTCCTCACTACTTGCTGGCCTTCCCCTTGGTGTTTTGGGGCGACTAGATCGAGTTCTACGCTCGGCTTATTGGACAACTTCCTAAGTACTCTCCTGTCTCTGCATACATGCGTGATGTGTTGCATTGGCTGCCTGTGTCTCAGCGGATCTCATATCGCATTGCTGCTCTGGTTTCTCGTTGTGTTCTTGGCTGCGCTCCATCTTACTTGCATGATCTTTGCCGCCCAGTGTCTGATGTTCCAGCGCATCGGGTGCTTCGCTCTGCGACGAGGGGTGAGTTCCTTGTTCCACGGGCTCGCTTGGCTATTAGGCAGCGCCATGCTTTCTCGGTTGTTGGCCCTTCCATCTGGAATGACCTACCACTTAAGCTCCGTTTTTTACTTGTAAGCCATCTGATTTCTGTCATGAGGGTAGTTTCTTGTGGAGGATTTTAGACTTTCAGGGAACAGAAACTTTAAGGACTTTGTTTTAAATCACCTTTTAACCACTAGTTATTGGGTTGTGTAAGGTTCTGAACTGTGTTGTTTTCAGAGTATGAAGTTGAAGGTAATATCATCACAGTCGAATGCCGAGAGGAGGTTCAGTAGCTGGATTGGTGGATCAATTTTGGCTTCACTGGTGAGACGAAACTGTTTCATGTTTCCGCTTTTTTGTTGGATTTTAAAACATTTATGGGAAAACCTTCTTTTCAGGACTAATGTCTTTTGTCTAATGCATTCAAGGGCACCAGGTCTTTCATTTTCTAAGCACATTTTAGGGCACAATGTGTGTTGACAGAAAAATTCCTCGTTTTCAAACTTTTTTTGAGTGCAGTACAGGTTTTTCTGTAGCACATTTTGGAGTACAATTTGAACGTTTTGTATAAATTTGGTTTCTCTTTTATCTATAGCACAATTTTGCAATTTAGCTGGAGATTGTAAAGATATTTCTTGACTCTAACAGTTTATTTCTTGGGCAAGACTTGTGGGCCTTATTTTTCATCTTTTTGGTCAGTGATGTTTGAAAGATTCTGAAAAGGCATTAAAACTTTCTGTTTTTCAGGGTTCATTTCAGCAGCTGTGGTTTTCAAAACTCGAGTATGAAGAAACAGGAAAAGGCTGCATTGAGAGAAAGTGTCCATAAATCAATTTTTTGTGTATCGTGTAGTGGACAGGCACATAGCGAGACTTAATAAATTGCAGAGGAGGCAACAGACCATTGGAAAATCCTGGTCATTGGGGTCATTAGCCAATCAAAGTTCCAGTATATAAAAAAAGCAAGAGGAGGCAAGTGCTTCCTTGTGCCTCAATGTAGCTACGCCTATGGTAGTGAATGTGTGATGTATAAAAGTATTCTGCATGCAACTTTACAGACTGAATGTCTCACATGCCTTGTGAAGTTATAGGAGGGTTGTTCAACCCATTTTGGTACCCAGTTTGACAATGTCGTTCAGGCTTAAATTGTATTAAGGAACACATTATTAATATATTCACAATGAAATGCAGTTTGGAGTTATTCCAGGCTTGGTCAGTACAGGTAAATGAATATTTAATTTCACGCTGGGATTCCGATCTTCACTCAGGGGCGCCGCTAGCGTTACGCAGTTACGCAAGTGCGTACAGTGTGGAAATGAAATTTGTCATTTTACACAGGTATTCTGGTAAAAAAGAGGAAAAAGCAAAAAAAAAAAAGGTCATCAGAAATTTTGGCGGAACTAAGAAGGAAAAATTTTATTGACTATATTGTGCGTACAAAATTAAAATCCTGGCGGCGCCGCTGGGTGATATGATGGTTAAAGGTAATTTAAAATTTGTGACTGCTGTACACTGCTCTGACAGTCGAGTTCAACATCCCAAGAGATGTGCGTGTCTTGTTCAAGAATTTCTGTTTGTTTTGGCTTATTTATCAAATGAATTGTTTGTTAATGTCAGGCAAGATAGAAATTCAAGGGTTGTTTATCTGCATGTCTTGGCATGCGAATTGACCAAATCTTGAAAACTTTGTTGCTGGTAGCACCTCTGAGTAGACATCTTTGAGTGGCACTACATGTACATAAATGCTGGGAATGAATGAATTTAAGAATTTAGCCACTGAATACATTATTTGGCCTATTTTGCAGTTTGGTTGACTGACAATGGACAGTTAAATTATAATCACGATTCCTTTTTGTATTGAGGGTAGAATTATAGATCATGAATCATATTTGTGGGGCATGGTGGCGTAGGTGTATGTTCGGTGCCTTGCAGCCGGATGGTTGTGGGTTCGAATCCACCTCAAGCCGCCGCGTAGGAACCCTGGAAATTCAAGGGTTGTAGGAACCCTGGGCAAGAGTTAGCTGAAAGATTCATGCCCCTGGCGTAATGGCACAGGGGCTGGCAGAGATAGCCGGTTTACTGTTCCCCTGTTTAATGGCACAGGGGCAGCCAGAGTTAGTCGGGTCACTGTTCCTCTGTTTAATGGCACAGGGGCCGCCATAGATAGCCGGGTCACGGTTCCCCTGTTTAATGGCACAGGGGCCGCCAGAGTTAGCCCGAACACTGTTCCCCTGTTTAACGGCACAGGGGCCGCCAGAGTTAGCCGGGACACTGTTCCCCTGTTTTATGGCACAGGGGCCGCCAGAGTTGCGGGTTCGAATCCACCTCAAGCCGCCGCGTAGGGACCCTGGGCAAGTCCTTCACTCGCTCATGCGCTTCGGCGTGAAACTCCAATTCAGTGTCCGCGCTGTAGTCGGGAGCGCCTCTGAGCAGAAATCTTGAAGGGGTGCTATAACAAGTGCTCATGCATACATACAGGCCAGAAGTATTTGTTCAACTTTGAAGGGCTATAACTTAGGCAGTTTAGCAAGTAAGTGTATGCTTAATGCATCAAATTGTACATATAACGAAGAAGTCGAAGATTATTGTTATCAGTATAATGTAATTTTTCGTTTTTGATCAAGTATTGTTAAACCCAGTAAATTGTGCATTCATAGTTGTGTAATGAATGAGTCGCAAAGTGTTAATCAGTATAATTTCATATTCCTGTTAAAGTATAGACAAGAGAAACTGTTGCAATTGAGGGTGTTTGAACACAGCACAACTTAGGCTCGTCTCTTTCACAACACGACAACACTGTTACATTACATCCTTTAGTAGACTGCATTGTCACATCAACAAAAGCTGTACAAATAGTTTTATCATAAAAATCAGAATTTTTGTGCTCAGTTCTTTTTCTAGAATTTGACTTGTGGTTGATCACTCCCTGATGCTGGAGGGCTAATCTCTGCCCCAAGGGCAAGTAAAACTCTGAAGAAGAGTCACTTTCATCTCCTGAGGGGCAATCCAATTCCAACAACTCTTGCTTCTCCTGAATTGTGCTTGCAATGACACAGCCGGCATCATTCAAACAACATATATTCTGATTACACAAAAGAGAAACTATTGGCTAATGAAAAGTATAAATTTGCTTCACTCAGACTACAGCAGTAACAATATTCACTGAAATTTACAGATACTGATTCTTTCCTTCTGACTATTATAGACAGTAGCAATAGTATAGCACAACCGGTATCACACCCTTCATGTAGATTTGAAACCGAAAACTGACACACACAATCTGTAAATTTGCTTAAAGTTCACCAGGGAAAGGCTGTCCGTTGTTTCTAATTATCATTTCGTGGCATGGCTAAGCCTTTTTAGTATGCCTTTGAATGTAGCCATCATTATAATAATTATGGTCTTGCTCTAACCCTCTAAGGGATATGGGACATACATATGTACTTACATATAATATTATATACATACATACATATATGCATACATAGAAACATATGTACATGCATAGAGGGCTAACAACAAACGCTCAGCTGGATAATTAATTGGTGCAGGAATAAGCATCTCCATACGGATTGATGGAAGTAGTGAGCACGGTTGTTTGTAACAAGAGAATGAATAACAGTAACTTAAGGCAGCTTCACAAGTGGTCAAGTTCAAGATCAGTAAAGCACATTCTACTTAGCTTCCAAATAAATATTTTAAAATTACAATTAATATTAATACCTCACAAAAAAAAGTGAACTTCCTGACTGCATGAGTGAATGAATGAACGAACGAACGAATGAATGAATAAATGAATGAAGGAAGACTGATTGAATGCCTGAATGCCTGAATGACTGTGCCCGAATGTTTGAATGAGTGAGTGAGTGAGTGAATGCGTGAGTAAGTGAACGAACGAACGAAAGAACGAATGAATGAAAGTCCTCTGCATTGCACACAATTGAATTAAGCAGAGTTAATTAAGTAGTGAACGAAAATCCTCTGACTGCATGAGTAAATGAATGAACGAACGAACGAATGAATGAATAAATGAATGAAGGAAGACTGATTGAATGCCTGAATGCCTGAATGACTGTGCCCGAATGTTTGAATGAGTGAGTGAGTGAGTGAGTGAATGCGTGAGTGTTTCTTATGATGAAAGAAAGAAAGAAAGAAAGAAAGAACGAACGAACGAACGAAAGAACGAATGAATGAAAGTCCTCTGCATTGCACACAATTGAATTAAGCAAACACATTTGAAAAGACAGAGTTAATTAAGTAGTGAACGAAAATCCTGTGCATTGCACAAGAGCAAAACCTTTCAATTGATGAACGAGTGAACAATTGGAATAGCTCACTGACTGACTAACTGCCTGAATGACTGGAACAGTCAGGAAATCTGTCTTTTTAATCAATCAATCAATCATTTAGGTAGCCATTTCATTCGTGAACAATATTAATCAAGTTATCCCGTGTTCGTAACAGGGGCCGTCCATAAATGACGTCACGCTATTTTGGCCGATTTTAACCCCCTCCCCTCGTCACACTTCGTCACAAAATGTAAGACCCCTCTGAAAATGACGTCACAAAGCTCTGACCCCCAAAACCAATTTCTATGGCGAAAACATGAATATTTTAAAATCTAACGGTGACCAAAATATTGAAATAATTAGAAAATTATTAATAATAATTATTAATAATAGTGCCCGTATACATTAAAATAATTAAAAATAATTAAAATTTAATCCTCAAAATTAGTGCTGTATTATTACTAAATTAAATTGTTGTTAATTGTTAAATTTAATAACATAGACCTGGTGTGACGTCACACTACTCAGACCCCCCACCCCCCATGTCACACATCGTCACAGGGGCCGCCAGAGTTAGCCGGGACACTGTTCCCCTGTTTAATGGCACAGGGGCCGCCAGAGTTAGCCGGGACCATTTACTATTCCTCTGATAAATGGCACAGGGGCCGCCAGAGTTAGCCGGGACCATTCACTGTTCCCCTGTTTAAAGGCACAGGGGCCGCCAGAGTTAGCCGGGACCATTTACTATTCCCCTGTTAAATGGCACAGGGGCCGCCAGAGTTAGCCGGGTCACTGATCCCCTGTTTAGTGGCACAGGGGCCGCCAGAGTTAGTTGGGACACGGTTCCCCTGTTTAACGGCACAGGGGCCGCCAGAGTTAGCTGAAAGATTGTACCCCTGTCTAATGGCACAGGGGCTGGCAGAGATAGCCGGTTTACTGTTCCCCTGTTTAATGGCACAGGGGCAGCCAGAGTTAGTCGGGTCACTGTTCCTCTGTTTAATGGCACAGGGGCCGCCATAGAGAGCCGGGTCACTGTTCCTCTGTTTAATGGCACAGGGGCCGCCAGAGTTAGCCGGGACACTGTTCCCCTGTTTTATGGCACAGGGGCCGCCAGAGTTAGCCGGGACACTGTTCCCCTGTTTAACGGCACAGGGGCAGCCAGAGTTAGTCTGGTCACTGTTCCTCTGTTTAATGGCACAGGGGCCGCCAGAGATAGCCGGGTCACGGTTCCCCTGTTTAATGGCACAGGGGCCGCCAGAGTTAGCCGGGACACTGTTCCCCTGTTTAACGGCACAGGGGCCGCCAGAGTTAGCCGGGACACTGTTCCCCTGTTTAATGGCACAGGGGCCGCCAAAGATAGCCGGGTCACGGTTCCTCTGTTTAATGGCACAGGGGCCGCCAGAGTTAGCCCGGACACAGGGGCTGTTCCCTCTGTTTAATGGCACAGGGGCCGCCAGAGTTAGCCAGGTCACTGTTCCCCTGTTTAAAGGCACAGGGGCCGCCAGAGTTAGCCGGGACCATTTACTATTCCCCTGTTAAATGGCACAGGGGCCGCCAGAGTTAGCCGGTCACTTATCCCCTGTTTAGTGGCACAGGGGCCGCCAGAGTTAGCCGGGACACGGTTCCCCTGTTTAACGGCACAGGGGCCGCCAGAGTTAGCTGAAAGATTATACCCCTGTCCAATGGCACAGGGGCTGGCAGAGATAGCCGGGTCACGGTTCCCCTGTTTAATGGCACAGGGGCCGCCAGAGTTAGCCGGGACACTGTTCCCCTGTTTAACGGCACAGGGGCCGCCAGAGTTAGCCGGGACACTGTTCCCCTGTTTTATGGCACAGGGGCCGCCAAAGATAGCCGGGTCACGGTTCCTCTGTTTAATGGCACAGGGGCCGCCAGAGTTAGCCCGGACGCTGTTCCCTCTGTTAAATGGCACAGGGGCCGCCAGAGTTAGCCAGGTCACTGTTCCCCTGTTTAAAGGCACAGGGGCCGCCAGAGTTAGCCGGGACCATTTACTATTCCCCTGTCTAATGGCACAGGGGCTGGCAGAGATAGCCGGTTTACTGTTCCCCTGTTTAATGGCACAGGGGCAGCCAGAGTTAGTCGGGTCACTGTTCCTCTGTTTAATGGCACAGGGGCCGCCATAGATAGCCGGGTCACGGTTCCCCTGTTTAATGGCACAGGGGCCGCCAGAGTTAGCCCGGACACTGTTCCCCTGTTTAACGGCACAGGGGCCGCCAGAGTTAGCCGGGACACTGTTCCCCTGTTTTATGGCACAGGGGCCGCCAGAGTTAGCCGGGACACTGTTCCCCTGTTTAATGGCACAGGGGCAGCCAGAGTTAGTCGGGTCACTGTTCCCCTGTTTAATGGCACAGGGGCCGCCAGAGTTAGCCGGGTCACGGTTCCCCTGTTTAATGGCACAGGGGCCGCCAGAGTTAGCCGGGACACTGTTCCCCTGTTTAATGGCACAGGGGCCGCCAAAGATAGCCGGGTCACGGTTCCTCTGTTTAATGGCACAGGGGCCGCCAGAGTTAGCCGGGACACTGTTCCCCTGTTTAATGGCACAGGGGCCGCCAGAGTTAGCCAGGTCACTGTTCCCCTGTTTAATGGCACAGGGGCCGCCAGAGTTAGCCGGGACACTGTTCCCCTGTTTAATGGCACAGGGGCCGCCAGAGTTAGCCGGGACACTGTTCCCCTGTTTAATGGCACAGGGGCCGCCAGAGTTAGCCCACTGCCACTGTTCTCTGTTAAATGGCACAGGGGCCGCCAGAGTTAGCCGGGACAATGTTCCCCTGTTTAATGGCACAGGGGCCGCCAGAGTTAGCCGGGACACTGTTCCCCTGTTTAATGGCACAGGGGCCGCCAGAGTTAGCCGGGTCACTGTTCCTCTGTTTAATGGCACAGGGGCCGCCAGAGTTAGCCTGGACGCTGTTCCCTCTGTTAAATGGCACAGGGGCCGCCAGAGTTAGCCGGGTCACTGTTCCCCTGTTTAAAGGCACAGGGGCCGCCAGAGTTAGCCGGGACCATTTACTGTTCCCCTGTTTAATGGCACAGGGGCCGCCAGAGTTAGCCGGGTCACTGTTCCCCTGTTTAAAGGCACAGGGGCCGCCAGAGTTAGCCGGGACCATTTACTATTACCTGTTAAATGGCACAGGGGCCGCCAGAGTTAGCCGGGTCACTGTTCCCCTGTTTAATGGCACAGGGGCCGCCAGAGTTAGCCGGGACACGGTTCCCCTGTTTAACGGCACAGGGGCCGCCAGAGTTAGCTGAAAGATTGTACCCCTGTCCAATGGCACAGGGGCTGGCAGAGATAGCCGGTTTACTGTTCCCCTGTTTAATGGCACAGGGGCAGCCAGAGTTAGCCGGGTCACTGTTCCTCTGTTTAATGGCACAGGGGCCGCCAGAGATAGCCGGGTCACGGTTCCCCTGTTTAATGGCACAGGGGCCGCCAGAGTTAGCCGGGACACTGTTCCCCTGTTTAACGGCACAGGGGCCGCCAGAGTTAGCCGGGACACTGTTCCCCTGTTTTATGGCACAGGGGCCGCCAGAGTTAGCCGGGACACTGTTCCCCTGTTTAAAGGCACAGGGGCCGCCAGAGTTAGCCGGGACCATCTTACTCACCCTCTGTTAAATGGCACAGGGGCCGCCAGAGATAGCCGGGTCACTGGTTCCCCTGTTTAATGGCACAGGGGCCGCCAGAGTTAGCCGGGACACTGTTCCCCTGTTTAACGGCACAGGGGCCGCCAGAGTTAGCCGGGACACTGTTCCCCTGTTTAATGGCACAGGGGCCGCCAGAGTTAGCCGGGTCACTGTTCCCCTGTTTAATGGCACAGGGGCCGCCAGAGTTAGCCGGGACACTGTTCCCCTGTTTAATGGCACAGGGGCCGCCAGAGTTAGCCGGGTCACTGTTCCCCTGTTTAAAGGCACAGGGGCCGCCAGAGTTAGCCGGGACACTAACGGCACAGGGGCCGCCAGAGTTAGCCGGGACCATTCACTGTTCCCCTGTTTAATGGCACAGGGGCCGCCAGAGTTAGCCGGGACCATTTACTATTCCCCTGTTTAATGGCACAGGGGCCGCCAGAGTTAGCCGGGTCACTGATCCCCTGTTTAGTGGCACAGGGGCCGCCAGAGTTAGCTGGGACACGGTTCCCCTGTTTAACGGCACAGGGGCCGCCAGAGTTAGCTGAAAGATTGTACCCCTGTCTAATGGCACAGGGGCTGGCAGAGATAGCCGGTTTACTGTTCCCCTGTTTAATGGCACAGGGGCAGCCAGAGTTAGTCGGGTCACTGTTCCTCTGTTTAATGGCACAGGGGCCGCCAGAGATAGCCGGGTCACGGTTCCCCTGTTTAATGGCACAGGGGCCGCCAGAGTTAGCCGGGACACTGTTCCCCTGTTTAACGGCACAGGGGCCGCCAGAGTTAGCCGGGACACTGTTCCCCTGTTTAATGGCACAGGGGCCGCCAGAGTTAGCCGGGACACTGTTCCCCTGTTAAATGGCACAGGGGCCGCCAGAGTTAGCCGGGTCACTGTTCCCCTGTTTAACGGCACAGGGGCCGCCAGAGTTAGCCGGGACACTGTTCCCCTGTTTAATGGCACAGGGGCCGCCAGAGTTAGCCGGGTCAGTTTAATGGCACAGGGGCCGCCAGAGTTAGCCGGGACACTGTTCCCCTGTTTAATGGCACAGGGGCCGCCAGAGTTAGCTGGGACACGGTTCCCCTGTTTAACGGCACAGGGGCCGCCAGAGTTAGCCGAAAGATTGTACCCCTGTCTAATGGCACAGGGGCTGGCAGAGATAGCCGGTTTACTGTTCCCCTGTTTAATGGCACAGGGGCCGCCAGAGTTAGCCGGGTCACTGTTCCTCTGTTTAATGGCACAGGGGCCGCCAGAGTTAGCCGGGTCACGGTTCCCCTGTTTAATGGCACAGGGGCCGCCAGAGTTAGCCGGGACACTGTTCCCCTGTTTAACGGCACAGGGGCCGCCAGAGTTAGCCGGGACACTGTTCCCCTGTTTTATGGCACAGGGGCCGCCAGAGATAGCCGGGTCACGGTTCCTCTGTTTAATGGCACAGGGGCCGCCAGAGTTAGCCCGGACACTGTTCCCCTGTTTAACGGCACAGGGGCCGCCAGAGTTAGCCGGGACCATTTACTATTCCCTCTGTTAAATGGCACAGGGGCCGCCAGAGTTAGCCAGGTCACTGTTCCCCTGTTTAAAGGCACAGGGGCCGCCAGAGTTAGCCGGGACCATTTACTATTCCCCTGTTAAATGGCACAGGGGCCGCCAGAGTTAGCCGGGTCACTGATCCCCTGTTTAGTGGCACAGGGGCCGCCAGAGTTAGCCGGGACACGGTTCCCCTGTTTAACGGCACAGGGGCCGCCAGAGTTAGCTGAAAGATTGTACCCCTGTCTAATGGCACAGGGGCTGGCAGAGATAGCCGGTTTACTGTTCCCCTGTTTAATGGCACAGGGGCAGCCAGAGTTAGTCGGGTCACTGTTCCTCTGTTTAATGGCACAGGGGCCGCCAGAGTTAGCCGGGACACTGTTCCCCTGAGTTAACCGGCACAGTTCCCCTGTTTAACGGCACAGGGGCCGCCAGAGTTAGCCGGGACTGATCCCCTGTTTAATGGCACAGGGGAGAGAGTGCCAACCAACCAACAGCCCATCCCATTACTTTTTCCCCTCCCCCTCTCCTACCCATCTACTTTCCCTCTCCACCCCTTTCCCCTGCCTTCTCCCCTTTCCATTCTCCTTCCTCCCAGTACGAACTCACTCACTCACTCCTCTACCCACTTCCTACCCAACCGCTTCCCACCCAGCCGGACGAACGGACGGGTTGTTGCTGCTCCAAGTTCTGGATCACTACAACAAAATCTGACAGAACAAGAACTTGGTGTATGTTAGTCGTCTGTCGCTCAAGAAAGGCACAGAGAAGGAGCGCGATACATTACTCGCTGTGTTGCCGAGATGACCAGGGATCCAGACGATCGTTGCTGGCGAGCCAACGAGTTTACCATCGTCTTCCAGTGCATGCCGCAAGACTTCCAGCTCTGGCGGTCGTGTCACAGACTTTGTTGCTTCAGGCTCTGGATCACTACAACAGAATCTGAAAGAACAAGAACATGGCGTATGTTAGCGTTGGTGGCCAATTCTATCGCACTCCTTGTAGCCTCCATTTCTGCCGCCAGGACTGATGAGAGCTTCCATGGAGATCACGAGAGGGCATATAAACAAGCGTCATACGTTACCCGCTGTTTTCCGTGAGGGATGCGATGTCGCCTCCAGTGATGCCGAGATGACCACGCATCCAGACGGTCGTTCTTGGCCAGCGAACGCGTTTTCAATTGTTTCCTGGTCTTCGAACTGTCGCAGCCGTGTCACAGACTTCTGGTGCTCCTGGACCTGAAGGATGGACAGACTGACGGTCGGACGAACGAACGGTCGTAGTAGTAGTTGTTTCTATCTAACGACACTCGTTGACAACAAAGATTATTAGCGTCGCCCTCCTCCTTCATCCAGGCTTGGGACTGGCACTGCTCGAGGACGAGCAGTGGCGGAGTTAAAAAAATGGGGGAGGGACCCTCGGAAAAAAGGACCCTCGGAAAACCCACCGGCGGGAAAAACGGAGCCGGAAAAACGGACGGTGGGCCCCTATCCTACCCATCCACTTTCCCTATCCACCCCTTTTCCCATTCCCCTGCCATTTACTTTCCCCATTCCCTCCCATTACTGGTATACCCTCCCACTCCTCTACCCCATCCTACCACTCCTCTACCCCATCCTACCCATCCACACGCCACCCGGCCGGATGAACGGAAGGGCTTTTGCTGCTCCAAGTTCTGGATCACAGAATCTGAAAGAACAAGAACATGGCGCATGTTAGCGTTGGTAGCCAATTCTATCGCCCACCGTGTAGCCTCCATTTCTGTCGCCAGACTATTGAGCCGTACTCGTCCGGCAGCTTCCATGGTGCTCACAGAAGGGCATATAAATAAGCGCCCTCTTGTAGCCTCCATTTCAGCCGAGCCGTACTCGTCCGGCAGCTTTCATGGTGTGCTCACAAGAGGGCATATAAATAAGCGCCATACGTTACCCGCGGTTTTCGATGAGAGATGCGATGTTGCCTCCTGTGATGCCGAGATGACCACGGATCCAGGCGATCGTTGCGATCTGTTTAATGGCATAGGGGCCGCCAGAGATAGCCGGGTCACGGTTCCCCTGTTTAATGGCACAGAGGCCGCCAGAGTTAGCCGGGACACTGTTCCCCTGTTTAACGGCACAGGGGCCGCCAGAGTTAGCCGGGACACTGTTCCCCTGTTTTATGGCACAGGGGCCGCCAGAGTTAGCCGGGACACGGTTCCCCTGTTTAACGGCACAGGGGCCGCCAGAGTTAGCTGAAAGATTGTACCCCTGTCTAATGGCACAGGGGATGGCAGAGATAGCCGGTTTACTGTTCCCCTGTTTAATGGCACAGGGGCAGCCAGAGTTAGTCGGGTCACTGTTCCCCTGTTTAACGGCACAGGGGCCGCCAGAGTTAGCCGGGACACTGTTCCCCTGTTTTATGGCACAGGGGCCGCCAGAGTTAGCCGGGACACTGTTCCCCTGTTTAACGGCACAGGGGCCGCCAGAGTTAGCCGGGACACTGTTCCCCTGTTTTATGGCACAGGGGCCGCCAGAGTTAGCCGGGACACTGTTCCCCTGTTTTATGGCACAGGGGCCGCCAGAGTTAGCCGGGACACGGTTCCCCTGTTTAACGGCACAGGGGCCGCCAGAGTTAGCTGAAAGATTGTACCCCTGTCTAATGGCACAGGGGATGGCAGAGATAGCCGGTTTACTGTTCCCCTGTTTAATGGCACAGGGGCAGCCAGAGTTAGTCGGGTCACTGTTCCCCTGTTTAATGGCACAGGGGCCGCCAGAGTTAGCCGGGACACTGTTCCCCTGTTTTATGGCACAGGGGCCGCCAGAGTTAGCCGGGACACTGTTCCCCTGTTTAACGGCACAGGGGCCGCCAGAGTTAGCCGGGACACTGTTCCCCTGTTTTATGGCACAGGGGCCGCCAGAGTTAGCCGGGACACTGTTCCCCTGTTTAAAGGCACAGGGGCCGCCAGAGTTAGCCGGACGAAAGGAGGGGAGGGGAGTACCAACCAACCAACCAATCAACCATCCATCCAACAGTCGGACGAACGAAGGGGAGGGCGGGGAGAGGAGTACCAACCAACCAACCATCCAACCATCCATCCAACAGTCGAACGAAGGGGATAGGACCAACAAACCATCCATCCAGCAGTCGAGCGAACGAAGCGGAGGGCAGGGGAGAGGAAACGAGGGGAGGGGACGAGAGGGGAGGGGATCGAACGAACGGAGGAACGGACTGCTGGCCAAACAGTCCGACTACCGGACGAACGAAGGGGAGGGCGGGGAGAGGAGGGGAGGGGAGTACCAACCAACCAACCATCCAACCAACCATCCAACAGTCGAACGAAGGGGAGAGGACCAACAAACCATCCATCCAGCAGTCGAGCGATCGAAGCGGAGGGCAGGGGAGAGGAAACGAGGGGAGGGGACGAGAGGGAACGAGGACCGGATCGAACGAACGGAGGAACGGACTGTTGGCCAAACAGTCCGACTACCGAACGAACGACGGGGAGGGCGGGGAGAGGAGGGGAGGGGAGTACCAACCAACAACCAACCATCCAACCAACCATCCATCCAGAGGACCAACAACCATCCAACCAACCATCCATCCAGCAGGGGAGAGGAACCAACCATCCAACCATCCATCCAACAGTCCAAGGGGATCCAACCAACCATCCATCCAGCAGTCGAGCGAACGAAGGGAGGGCAGAGGAGAGGAAACGAGGGGAGGGGACGAGAGGGGAGGGGATCGAACGAACGGAGGAACGGACTGTTGGCCAAACAGTCCGACCGCCGGACGAACGAAGGGGAGGGCGGGGAGAGGAGGGGAGGGGAGTACCAACCAACCAACCATCCAACCATCCATCCAACAGTCGAACGAAGGGGAGAGGACCAACAAACCATCCATCCAACCATCCATCCAGAGCGAACGAAGGGAGGGCAGAGGAGAGGAAACGAGGGGAGGGGACGAGAGGGGAGGGGATCGAACGAACGGAGGAACGGACTGTTGGCCAAACAGTCCGACTACCGAACGAACGACGGGGAGGGCGGGGAGAGGAGGGGAGGGGAGTACCAACCAACCAACCATCCAACCAACCATCCATCCAACAGTCGAACGAACTTAGGGGAGAGGACCAACAAACCATCCAACCAACCATCCATCCAGCAGGAGGGGAGTACCAACCAACCAACCATCCAACCATCCATCCAACAGTCGAACGAAGGGGATAGGACCAACAAACCATCCATCCAGCAGTCGAGCGAACGAAGCGGAGGGCAGGGGAGAGGAAACGAGGGGAGGGGACGAGAGGGGAGGGGATCGAACGAACGGAGGAACGGACTGTTGGCCAAACAGTCCGACTACCGAACGAACGACGGGGAGGGCGGGGAGAGGAGGGGAGGGGAGTACCAACCAACCAACCATCCAACCAACCATCCATCCAACAGTCGAACGAACTTAGGGGAGAGGACCAACCAAACCATCCAACCAACCCATCCATCCATCCAACAGCAGTCGAGCGAACGAAGGGAGGGCAGAGGAGAGGAAACGAGGGGAGGGGACGAGAGGGGAGGGGATCGAACGAACGGAGGAACGGACTGTTGGCCAAACAGTCCGACTACCGAACGAACGACGGGGAGGGCGGGGAGAGGAGGGGAGGGGAGTACCAACCAACCAACCATCCAACCAACCATCCATCCAACAGTCGAACGAACTTAGGGGAGAGGACCAACAAACCATCCAACCAACCATCCATCCAGCAGTCGAGCGAACGAAGGGAGGGCAGAGGAGAGGAAACGAGGGGAGGGGACGAGAGGGGAGGGGATCGAACGAACGGAGGAACGGACTGTTGGCCAAACAGTCCGACTACCGAACGAACGACGGGGAGGGCGGGGAGAGGAGGGGAGGGGAGTACCAACCAACCAACCATCCAACCAACCATCCATCCAACAGTCGAACGAACTTAGGGGAGAGGACCAACAAACCATCCAACCAACCATCCATCCAGCAGGAGGGGAGTACCAACCAACCAACCATCCAACCATCCATCCAACAGTCGAACGAAGGGGATAGGACCAACAAACCATCCATCCAGCAGTCGAGCGAACGAAGCGGAGGGCAGGGGAGAGGAAACGAGGGGAGGGGACGAGAGGGGAGGGGATCGAACGAACGGAGGAACGGACTGTTGGCCAAACAGTCCGACTACCGAACGAACGACGGGGAGGGCGGGGAGAGGAGGGGAGGGGAGTACCAACCAACCAACCATCCAACCAACCATCCATCCAACAGTCGAACGAACTTAGGGGAGAGGACCAACAAACCATCCAACCAACCATCCATCCAGCAGTCGAGCGAACGAAGGGAGGGCAGAGGAGAGGAAACGAGGGGAGGGGACGAGAGGGGAGGGGATCGAACGAACGGAGGAACGGACTGTTGGCCAAACAGTCCGACTACCGAACGAACGACGGGGAGGGCGGGGAGAGGAGGGGAGGGGAGTACCAACCAACCAACCATCCAACCAACCATCCATCCAACAGTCGAACGAACTTAGGGGAGAGGACCAACAAACCATCCAACCAACCATCCATCCAGCAGTCGAGCGAACGAAGGGAGGGCAGAGGAGAGGAAACGAGGGGAGGGGACGAGAGGGGAGGGGATCGAACGAACGGAGGAACGGACTGTTGGCCAAACAGTCCGACCGCCGGAACGACGGGGAGGGCGGGGAGAGAGGGGAGGGGAGTACCAACCAACCAACCATCCATCCAACCATCCATCCAACAGGAACGGGGAGAGGACCAACAAACCATCCAACCAACCATCCATCCAGAGGGGAGTACCAACCAACCAACCATCCAACCAACCATCCAACAGTCGAACGAAGGGGAGAGGACCAACAAACCATCCATCCAGCAGTCGAGCGAACGAAGCGGAGGGCAGGGGAGAGGAAACGAGGGGAGGGGACGAGAGGGGAGGGGATCGAACGAACGGAGGAACGGACTGTTGGCCAAACAGTCCGACTACCGAACGAACGACGGGGAGGGCGGGGAGAGGAGGGGAGGGGAGTACCAACCAACCAACCATCCAACCAACCATCCAACAGTCGAACGAAGGGGAGAGGACCAACAAACCATCCATCCAGCAGTCGAGCGAACGAAGCGGAGGGCAGGGGAGAGGAAACGAGGGGAGGGGACGAGAGGGGAGGGGATCGAACGAACGGAGGAACGGACTGTTGGCCAAACAGTCCGACTACCGAACGAACGACGGGGAGGGCGGGGAGAGGAGGGGAGGGGAGTACCAACCAACCAACCATCCAACCAACCATCCATCCAACAGTCGAACGAACTTAGGGGAGAGGACCAACAAACCATCCAACCAACCATCCATCCAGCAGTCGAGCGAACGAAGGGAGGGCAGAGGAGAGGAAACGAGGGGAGGGGACGAGAGGGGAGGGGATCGAACGAACGGAGGAACGGACTGCTGGCCAAACAGTCCGACCGCCGGACGAACGAAGGGGAGGGCGGGGAGAGGAGGGGAGGGGAGTACCAACCAACCAACCATCCAACCAACCATCCAACAGTCGAACGAAGGGGAGAGGACCAACAAACCATCCATCCAGCAGTCGAGCGAACGAAGCGGAGGGCAGGGGAGAGGAAACGAGGGGAGGGGACGAGAGGGGAGGGGATCGAACGAACGGAGGAACGGACTGTTGGCCAAACAGTCCGACTACCGAACGAACGACGGGGAGGGCGGGGAGAGGAGGGGAGGGGAGTACCAACCAACCAACCATCCAACCAACCATCCATCCAACAGTCGAACGAACTTAGGGGAGAGGACCAACAAACCATCCAACCAACCATCCATCCAGCAGTCGAGCGAACGAAGGGAGGGCAGAGGAGAGGAAACGAGGGGAGGGGACGAGAGGGGAGGGGATCGAACGAACGGAGGAACGGACTGCTGGCCAAACAGTCCGACCGCCGGACGAACGAAGGGGAGGGCGGGGAGAGGAGGGGAGGGGAGTACCAACCAACCAACCATCCAACAGTCGAACAAACGATGGGGAGGGCAGGGGAGGGAGGGGAGTAGGAACGAAAGAACAGTCAAATAAGAAATAACAATAAGAAATAACAGTAGGAAATAACAATAAGAAATAACAATAAAAATAATAATAAGAAATAATAAGAAATAACAAAATTATTGTCTATAGTTCGATACATAATGCCAATAATTATTAGTAGTAAATAGATTTAACAATTAATAGTAACATCGAACCCATCGCCACTGACGACCATGAATCCAGTCGAACATCACTGCCGATAGAACACGTCTGAAAGAACAAGAACATGGTGTATGTTAGTATAAGGGTCTGTCGCTCAGCAGGTACAGAGAGGCACAGAGAAGAAGCGTGACACGTTACAAGCTGTGTTCCGTGACTTATCCGAGCCCGTTACTGTGATACAGAACTTCATCACCAGGAATCTAGATGATTAGTCGATTGATTAACCTAATCGTTAACTTCCGCTGCCCTAAATAATACTAAAAATAGCAATTACTATTATTATAAAAAGAATTTCAATGACAAGTAAAATAATTGATAATAGTAAAAATAATAACAGTAATAAAACCAGCGACAGCAACCTTATTTATTATTCATAATAAATAAAATAATATAAATTGTCATAACTACAAGAGGATTATTAACAGCAACTTTAGAACACAGGTTAAAAATTTAATTTAGATAGCAAGAGGAAAGGAGTAATTTAGATGAGAGTGCATTTGTTCACTAACAATATATTGACAGCAATAATTTTATTAACTTGCTTTTGAAAACACGAAATATATAATCATTATTAATACCAATCAGTAGGAGTTCCACAGACGGGGGCCAACAGGTTTCTTACAGTTATAACAACAGGTAGCATAGACATATAATTATGAGGAACAGCATATTTGTTTGAACCACGAATATTGCAGAAGTGAATGGCAAAGTCGCTTGAAGAGTTGAGCAGGTTACAAAAGCAAGGCCTACGAAAAGCACAGGCCTACCAATAACGCTCGCGTTTTTAGTAGGCCTATGTAGCATCGCAAGGCGTAGCCGAACTGTTTGGGTCAGATAGATCAATCTAAACAAAACTCGGGTAATCGGTCGAGTGTTGTGAAGTAATAATGATTTCTATAGCAGGATGTCATCTCTGGTTACAAGTTAACGTCTTGTAACGTGGATGTAGGGTAAATAGAGTTCCTGGTGTTAAGTGTTAATTAGGAAAGTATAGTTACAGGAAGTAGTGACTAAGTTATGATAGTTAAGCAACAGGCCCTAAGTTAGAATAGTGCCAACGGTCAAGATTTTAATTACCTTATTTTGATCCAATTTAATTAACGTTACATGAACCTTGCAGAGATGGGTATGATTAGCTGGAATCGCTAATCTATTAGAATTATAATTAGCTATTGAAATTTACTTGTCAATTAGAATCTGAATTAGAAAAATCTTCTAGCTATGGTAATTAGACCTTATCTCGGCACTGCCAGGTACCTTAATTCCAGCCACACTTTCGTTTCACTGCAACTTTTTTTATTTTTTTTATTTTTAGCATCCAATCTACCAAAAAATCCCACCTAACCCTAAAAAAGTGATACAAAAGGTTTCTCAACGGAATCCGTTACCATTTAAAATGCTTATTACAATAGTCTCCTTTAATCGGACCATCAAAACAGGGTCATTGTCAAGATGGCGTCCAAGATATATGCCTGGAACTAAAATTCTCTGTATCTCAAGCGCTACTCAACCTAGAAAAGTGTCTAACCATAGGCTATAACTTAAAACATGCCATTTAATGACTGTATACGACTATTGATTTGGTCAATAAATGGCTTGTATTAAGTTATAGCAGAACAATGGGCAATCGATAGCTCTGGACAGGAACTCCTCTATCTATTGCCGGACGGTGAAGTCGTCGTACGACTGTGCTATTGCACTATAGCTTTCTCCTTTTTCCAATGGTATCCGATGAAGTAAGGAACCTCCATTGAAGACGTATCTCTCTGCCTCTGGTACGAAATCTAGTATGCCATCTTGTGCATGTTCATTGATATGCATGTTGTGGCTTATCAGCCATTCTACAGACATTCTGGAATTCAAAGAGGGCAGGGGGTAAAGGGCTTGGCTCGCAACTCAAAACCTCCTCCAACGACAGTTCTCCAGTTTTGGCAACTACCAGGAAACGTTCGAACAGAAGACTGGATTCAATGGTTCGATCTGGAGCGACCGTGACAGCTGACGTTTCTCCAAGAGTTCTGGCTTTATCCTTTCTTTCGGATGGTAATAGGAATGCAGGCTTTCCAACTATACTGTGTCATGACGAAGATGATTAGCGTCGTTAGACATCAAAAACACCTATCTAGGTGGAGTAGTGCTTGAGATATATACTATTTTAGCTACGGGCATCCATCTTGGACGCCATCTTGAAAATGACCTTTTTCGATGGTCAGAATAGAGGAGACTGTTACTATGTTAATAGGCATGCCAAATGATAACAGATTCCGTTGAGAAAACTTTTGTATCAATTTTCTTGGCTGTAATATAGACAATTTTCGTTCCAGGCAGCCATCTTGGACGCCATCTTGAAAACGACCCTCTTCCGATGATCCCAACAGAGGAGACTTTAACTATGTCAATAAGCATTACAAATGGTACAAGATTCCGTTGAGAAACCTTTTTGTATCAATTTTTTAGGGTTAAACCATATATTAACCCTTCTATATATATGAACGCAACTATTTTCCGAACAAGACTGAACGCGGCCATAAAAATTGCTTGCTTCCAGTAGGAGCTTGTGTGTGGGCGTGACAGAATGAAAATAAATATTTACGTAAACATCATAAATTCTGAGAAGATTTTTCATAATTTCAAAGAACTTAAAGGCACGGTTGGTAAATTATAAGTACCGTAATATAGTATATGACAAACAGTACTAATAAAGAGATATTCGAATGCACACTGTGTGCATTATTATTGTCTACGGTCTGTAGGCCCATGTTTAGTTTGTTACTGACAATGAGATATAGTTAAAACAGAGAGTGGGATCAAGACCACTCTTCTCGAGTCAAGGACGAATGACTGCCCTCTTCTGAGAGTTTGGAAGTATGCCAGTAGAGAGAGAGAAAGGTTGGTTAGGAAAGCTAAGATAATGGCAAAGAGGTGCGGACGAGATTTTAGAAGCCATGTTGGCACAGGGTCGAGTTCACAGTGTTTGGTAGATGTAGATTTTGCTAGTAGGTCAGCAATGTAGGCCTAGACCCAGTTCTCAATTAGGGCCTCCACTTGCTAGAACTAGGCCAATAAGTCTGGCTATTATAATATGATTACCTACTTCATATAAATTAATTTATAGGCCTAATGGGAACTTTATTAATTTGCAGGATGGGTCAGGGTCAAGTCAAGAAGTCAATGCCTCAATGTCTGCAGCTTAAAAAAAACCGAAAGCAAGAACAAAGTAGACTATTTTCCAGCTGATCGAGGCAATGATATTCAGCATTATCCAGTTGTTGCTCCAAAAACTAGCAAGCGTGCAAAAACTTCAGACAAGTATTTTGTATTAACATCGAAGGGAGCATATGAAACAGGCTGAAGAAAAGCCAATCGTGAAAACAAAACAAGAATGACAAAGGCAGAGAGAAACCAAGGCAGCAAGAAGACAAAGAATTAAAACAGTAAAACAGAAAAAGCAAGAAAAACAACACTGAAAAAAGGACTCAGGACATATAAGAACAAGATTCGAGAAGAGAATGAATTGGAAATGTAGTAATTGTGGTGGTCTGTACTTGGATAAAAATTAAAAAGCATCCTAAATACAATGAAGATTGGATTCCTTGTGTAAGCTGTAACGTCACTCGAGCGCCATCACAGCTCATGTGCAGTAAATCATGGGACAGTTTGACGATGACTGTGCAGCTAGAGATTTCACGTGTCAACTTGTTCCAGGGCACAAAATTGAAAGCAAAATGACTAATTGATATGACATTTCACTCTTGATGAAATAATACTCTTGTAATCTGGGTGATCTCATTTAGCCTAAAATAAAAGTAGAACCTGTTACAATATGCCTATTTTCTATGCTAAAATCTGTAGGCCTAAATGCCCACATCTGTAGGCCTAATAATCTAAGCATGCGTTTTACAAGGTGCTCATTCTATGGTATCATGTGTATTGCTTCTTGAATATTAAAAAGAAATAAGAAGATAGGGTCTACACTAGGCCTAATAGGCTACTGTAATATTTTATCTGGACACCACTGTAATATTTCGTCTCAACACAATTTGGTTAACATGGCTTGAATTTGGTTTCATACAGCCCTTGTATATTTTTCAATGCTCCAATTTCTGCCTAGATGTTTGATAGTGGCTGGAATATGGTTCACTTGTAGAACAATTTTTCTTTCATATGGTATACCATACAAATAGGTCGGTTGACTTTTTTACGATGAAGTTTATGTAAAATAAAAAACCCGGCTGGAATTAGGTCACATTACCCTAATCAATTAGAATCAGATGCAGAAACTAATCAATTAGCAAATAGAATGAGATTTCGATAATCTATAGTTCGATACATACATTTGCCTCATGAATCTGTCAAATTTTAATCAAAGTACAGCAGGTTACTACACCAAGTTGCCGTAGCCTATTACAATATCTAACGCTGTAGCCTTTTAAAATACCTAAAGCTGTATGTAGCCCAGTGGTCACCAACCCGCGACTCACCAGAGCTTTCCAGAAAATAACATCGCTTACGTATCTCAAATGGTCGTGTTTGTGCGATTCAGCAAACAGTCCATTATTAAAGAAGAGATTCTGACACTTTTACCACTTTTACAACTAGGATGCAGATTGCTTTGATGTACTGACAAATTTCATGGGTGCTAAGAACTTCCTTTGTCAAAGCTTTGTTATGTTACAACGGATGGTGCCCCTGCTATGACCTGAGTGCATTAAGGAGTTGTTTGGCTTATGAGAGGAGACTGATTTTTGACAAATTTGTTTCATTTCACTGCATTAGGCGTTATCAGGATTCTTTACGTGGCAAGAAATTACAAACAGACGGTGATGAATGTCTAAAAGACAGAAAGGACTAAATCATAGACAATTTTATCTTCTTTTTTGGGAAATGGAAGCAGGTTATGGAGACCTTATTCTTCATAGTGATGTATATAATATGATATTAACGCTAACAGCTAATGGTGCTAGCCGCTAGTATTTGCTGTGCTCCTAAAACCATGGTGGCTCCCAAAAGTTGCTAAACTTGGCAATGCAGCTCCTCACCGAAAAAAGGTTGGTGACCACTGCTGTAGCCTATTACAAAACCTAATGCTGTACAACTTCTACATGTGAGAACAGTCTATAAAACCCGCGAGCAACACCACACTGGTCAGTTCATCCTGCAGTTATCGAGGTAAACTGCATTTTAGTATAGGCCTATATAATTACGTGATCGAACGTATCCTGTATTTTAGCATATTCAATTATTTCAATGACTCTCATGACAACTTAAAATCAATCCAACTTCGATTTTAACGTAAAGACTCTTCATCAATCCAACTTCTATTCAACTATTCTCGTGACTTACACCTATGGATGTCTTCAAAGCGCCTCTCTCTCAATTCCTAAAAACTCAACTCATCTGGTTTGGCACTCCCCAACAACTACAAAAACTTGACCTTTTGATTCTTGCTGAAAACTTCCCCCAATTCACCTTCTCTACTAGAGTAAGTGACCTAGGTGTTACTCTGGACAGTTCTCTTACTTTCTCTGAACATATTTCTCAGCTTACACGCTCCTCCTACTTTCAACTCCGACGTATCAGGGCCATATGCAGATCTGTCTCCTCAGCCACCTTGACTGCAATAGTCCAAATCTTGCAAAATGTTAAAAGTTGAGACCACTAATGGTGACACTCCATCCAAATTGGTTCTATGCAGTTTATCTGCATTTAGCGCCATTTGCTTGTCAACTTGAACTAATCTTTACGTGACTGACAAAGCAAGTTGGCCTCCAATTAATGTTGATAATTTTACTGCATTATTTACAATTCCCTACTAAGTTCACTTTTACCTCAATACTTTTGAAGAACGTTTCAACAAATTCTGGACAATTTTTATCATCAGTTGTCTGTGCAGCCATTGTAAGAAGCATAGAGAACTAAGCGCATTAATAAGAACTTGAATTGGTTCCCTCGTTTATAACCATGAACATATATTATATATGTAAAGTCTGAAACAGCCTTCAGAGAAATAAAGAAGTATATTCTTCAAACTTAATATTACTAAACTCATTCATAATGAACGCGTTCTCAGTTTAATTTTCAAACATCCAATCGATCAGCTAATCGATTTTCGATTGGAATTTGGGCCTAGCTGAAAAGTGCTAATCAATTAGAATTGGCACCAGATAACAGCTAATCGATAAGAATTAGCTGTTTATCTAATCGATTAGCTAACCGATTAGCATCTAATGG
This sequence comes from Aporrectodea caliginosa, assembly GCA_020284085.1. Lineage (NCBI taxonomy): Eukaryota > Metazoa > Annelida > Clitellata > Crassiclitellata > Lumbricidae > Aporrectodea > Aporrectodea caliginosa. The sequence continues at coordinate 2,165,695 of JACEVL010000415.1, read as the reverse complement.
ATTAGTTATCCATCTCTGGAACATTCTGAATTAAAGTAGGCTAATAGGAAACAAAAATATCTAGCAGCAGACATGGGTAACTAATCGATTAGATGCTAATCGATTAGCTAATCGATTAAACAAACAGCTAATTCTAATTCTAATCGATTAGCTATCATCTGATGCTAATTCTAATTGAATAGCAATTTTCAGCTAATTCTAATCGAAAATCGATTAGCTGATCGATAAGATGTTTGAAAATTAAGCTGAGAACGCGTTCATAAAGAATGAGTTTCTTGATATTGAGTTTGAAGAATATACTTACTTACTTTTTAATCTTAAGGCCGTTTCAAACTTTCAGTTACCTGTTCATGGCTATATGTCCATTCTGCTCATGTAACACTGAAAGATTTGCTTGTCTGTATGTTCTTCATCTCAAGCATCACTACTGTGTTCCTGCAACCTCAGCTGCCATGGAACGCATATTTAATTTATGCTGGCTACATCGTAAATGCTATAGGCACAGTAGGCCAAGCTATGCAATGATTCGAGACATGTTAACTTCAAAATGCAATAGTGAGCTTATGCAGTAGCAATGTCAACAACTGCAACTTATGCAGTAGCAATGTCAACAACTATGGCTTATGCAGTAGCAATGTCAATAACTACGGCTTATGCAGTAGCAATGTCGATAACACAGCACGGATTGACCGATGTGGCGTTGCTTGCTGGTTTGTGGACTGTTCTCACTTGTGCAGGTTTAGGCATTGCAATAGGTTACAGCTTTAGGTATTGTAATAGGCTACCGTAACTTGCTGTAGTAACTTGCTATGTTTTGATTAACATTTGACAAATTTCTGAAGAAAACATATTTATTGAACTATTGATTATCGAAATCTAATTTTAATTCTAATCGATTAGCTAAAAGATTTTGCTAATTCTAATTGATTAAAAAATTTCAGTAGCTAATTCTAATCGATTAGCAATTCTAGCTAATTGTACCCATCTCTGTCTAGAAGGACAGAGAACGGCTAAAACCAAAAAATTCAATGCAAACAACGGAGTCATGATGTGATGAATTTTGAATATACCCTTTTTGCAATGCGTCGTCTTCTTTGCAGAAAGCTCCAGTTGAACGTCGTCCATCGGTGGAGTAGATCGAATCCTGCAGTTGAAATATTCGGATTTCACCTCCGCCGATTGCATCGCAAAGCAATCTACAATTTTATTGAACGATAATCAGTAATGTGACTAAGGCCTATACACAAAATAGAGCAGTGCAGGCAGTTATAGTGTGACCAAGTGCAGGCCATGAAGTTGAGTAATGCAATCGTATAGTTTCGAGTCGACGACAGTCCGGTGAACTGTTGAAAGACTGAACAGTCTGAACTATACGATAGAGTTTGGTATCGGAGCAAGTGACTTCACGACTTGAGAAGAAATGACAAGATTTCGCAGCAACACGATGCCAAGGTCGAGCGAGAATACAAACCCAAAGAACAACAAGGAGGAAGGAAAGCTATGGAAATAGGATAGAATTTAAATATCAATACTGGTTAGGATTTTAATAAAGTGGGCGATTGCATTTCAATATTATAAGTTAACATAGACACAAACTGTATGTCAGAATAAGATGAGCTAGCTGCAGTGATGGGCACAGACTACTTAGCCAGTAGTTGTTACTACTTCCTAACTAATTTCGAAAAATAAACTACTGTTCAACTACTTTAGATGACAAGTAGTTGTAACTAAGTTTTGTGAGGCTAAGCCAAACAGTCCCACGATGACAAATAGTTATAACTAGTTTTGATAACTACCAGATGTAGGTAACTACTTTTCTATAGTTATGTTACGGTGTACTGATATTCACCATGTAGCACGAGAATTTATTGTCTGTAATGAATTACTACACACATCAAAACAAACTAACAAGGGACAGGAACTGCTACCACACGCTAAAAGGCACCCTGATGTGGGCTACGTTGCTTCAATAGTAACAAATGCCAAATTGTTAGAACTACTTAAATGTCTAACAAAGTCTGCAACTGTAACAACTCTTAGAACATTGTACATGTTTAAAATCAACAGCTTGTCTCTATTTACCAAAAGATTGTAAATGTAAGAGGCTAGACTGCTGGAACAGCTCTTCATAAAGACCATTCTGATTTTGAGTTGCCAAGGTTTAGGTGAGGCTAAGCCAAACAGTCCCACCGTGCTTAAAAGAGAAGAAAGGCATAGTTCAGGTGAACTAACCGACAAGGTCTATGAAAAAATTAAGTCTGGTGAATTAACCGACAAGTACCGGACTATTAGTCTAGTCACTAGTGCACATTACGCCTACATAGTTGGAAATGAAATTGTCACAGACGCTGTGCAATTGTGCATTATTACAGTTCACTTACGTCTTAGGCTAACCTTTGTTACGCCAATTGAAAAAAAATTGTGTAAAAAAAGTTTGTGTAAAAGCTGGAAAAGGTTTAACTATTTTTAGTTTAGTGAACTTATTTGCTAAATCAGTTGCTAACTTTAGTAAAACTGTTTTACTTTAGTTGAAAAATAGTTTGTGTAACTTTAAAATTAGTCAAGTTCCCAACCTGTGACGTCTTCTGTTTCCAGTCGTATTCACGAAAATCGTATCGACCTTTCCCCAGGAACTCCTTCACTCGACTGCTCCAAAATCAAACCCCGCAGCACGTGCTCTTGTTTGCCACTCCCTCTTCCCGCGCGTTTCAAGGTGCGGGAAGAGGGCCAATCAGACGAGTGCGTCCGGGCCAGTTATTCGCCCCAGAGCTATCTATTACAGAGAGTTCGGCAATTTGCTATAGCGCAATCTTCACTGATTCCTGCATCGGGGGGGGGGGGCGCATTGGATAACACACTGGCATAGAAAGCGAGAGGTACCGAGATCGAGTCCGTAGGCGGACATGCTTTGTAGGCTGCTATTAGCGCCGTGTATTGTAGGCTGTCTGTTCTGTTAGTAGTTAAGATTTCTGTCTTCTGTCATTTGCGTTCTTGTGAATTGTTTCAATTGCATAACTGAACACTAGCTGTAACCAGTTGCGGTCTGTCAACCGGATTGTTTCAATAAAGAATATTATTATTATTCTGATTGGTAGGCTTAGGCCTACATAGGTCCATGGACGCCATTTTTGTTCCCTAGTGGGATTGACTTTGTAGCAGTCATATGACAACTCCTACCTCCACTCCGACCCTCTCCTCTCACCAGTTAAGACCTAGATCACAAAACCATACTCTTCCACCCAAGGACAACTCTCAATTTATTCCTAGATCATTATATAAAGATAGTTACTAGTTTATTCTAAAACTTTCTAATGAACTTTAATTATTCATTATCACTCATGTTAGCATTTCTGCGTTTTTGTCAGATTGTTTTTCTACATAAACGAATAAATAAATATATATATATTTATTTATTCGTTTATATATATATATATATATATATATATATTTATTTATTCCTTTATATATATATATATATATATATATATATATATGCCGAATTCACTTAGGCTACCAGGCTTAAGTTTTCACTTTTGTTGTAGCTTAATTATGCCTATTGATGCTATCACCAATATTATAATATGGACTAAATGATAATTAGACCCATCCGGAATAGCCTAAAGAAAATTTAATTAAGCTGGCACATGACTGTGTAAGCTACGTAAATTTATTTAGCCTATTAAAGTACGTGGACGATTACCCTACTTCCAAGCTTTCTCGTCCTCGATGACCGTAACACATCAGCTCTGCCTCCTCTCTGGCAACCGGACTTCGACTTCCACTGGACACGATATCTGGACAACACCTCTAATACGACGCAACGCTCGTTAATAAGCTGCATGGCGTTTTGCGCTTAGCGTCAGAGTAGCACTTTCCATGCCCAGTTATACCTTGGTCAGTGTACGGCAGGGTTGCCAGGTCGTCGCGAAAAGCGCCAGTTGGGCTACTTTTCAATACGCTCGCGACTGAAAATTTCGTCCTCGCGATGTTTGGGCTACTTTTGTCCCGCAGTCGCTACGGTGACATTATGCATTCTCATAAATTGATCGCATTAGGCTACTAGGTCACTGTTACTAGCTACTATTCTTATATATGTGGTGCTGCTAACTTAATAATAAATATATGTCCTACGCCCGATAGCGCATTGGATAACATCTGGCACAGAGAGCGAGAGGTACCGAGTTCGAGTCCCATAGGGCGGATGTGCTTTGCAGGCTGCTATTAGCGCCTTGTATTGCAAGCTGTCTGTTCTGTTAGTAGCCTACTTAGTAGTTAAGATTTAAATTGCATAACATGTAAATGTACAGCGCAGTGCGTTTGTCAGGCGCTTAATAAAGAAAATATATTATTATTATTATTATTATTATTATTTTATTTTTTTGCCCGAGGTAAGTAAAATCCCTCAGGCTCTAAGAAACTAAATAAAAGAAGCGTGATCAAGCTTGGAGTACGCGGTCCTCGTCCCCGGGGGGTTATTATTATTATTATTATTATTATTATTATTATTATTATTATTATTATTATTATTATTATTATTATTATTATAGCAATAGCAAAAAATGTTGGCATCCTGTCAAGAGCATCTCATTTGCTCCCAAAATGTATTCGCTCTCAACTTTATTACTCGTTAGTATACCCTTACTTCACGTATTGCAATTTAGTATGGGCCTCTAACTATACCTCAAGATTAAATAAATTAGTATTACTTCAGAAGAGAGCGGTGCGAATAATTGCTAGGGCTCCCCGTGGCTCGCATACTGGCCCATTATTTGCAGACCTCCAGATTCTTAGATTCGATCAGATTAATAAGCTTCAGGTATGTGATTTCTTCTATTGCTTTGACCACAACCTCCTACCGAACGTTTACCGGTGCTTTTTCCAACAAGGCTCCGATGTACATCCATATTATACTAGAAACTCTAGATCGTATCGTAGCATACAGGCGCATTCCAACTCTCGTAGATTCTCTATCAGATTTATGGGTCCCGCAATCTGGAATTCGCTTCCTCTAAATATTAAACAGGCACCAAATTTACACATATTTAAAAAATGCTGCGATCATATTTAATCAATGAGAAATAAATTAAACACTCTACTGGGTTAAATAGTTGTCAGTAGTTAAGTAGTAGTTAAGTTTAGTAGTTAAGATCGAGTCATTTGTTTTGAACTTATATTGTTCCCTTGGCAAGTTTTAGTTTTGTAGTCTGTTCTAATTAAGACACTTTAAGTTATCCGTTCCGTCCCTATTTACTGCCTGGTAATTGGGGTCCCTCCTCTAAGCGGGATTCTTATCCCTTCTGGGGCCCCGTTGTTGCCTGCGTTCCAATGATTTGTTAAGATTTTCTTTGTTGAGTTTATGTTTGTCTATTTATTGATTGCATTATATTGATTTGCTGTGTTTTTGTTTGTATATTGGTTCACAAAGGTTTCAATAAATGAAATGAAAAAATGAAATTATTATTATTATTATTATTATTATTATTATTATTATTATTATTATTATTATTATTATTATTATTATTATTATTATTATTATTATTATTATTATTATTATTATTGTAGCGAACAACCGGGGCGACAACTGTGTGTGTGGCGGAAACTCTCTCCTTTCTCTTCCTTCGCCGTAGGTCGGATTCCGTTCTCTCTCTTTAATGTTCACCAGGATAGCGTCTTCGGAATCTTCCCTCTTCTTTGCTCGTCCACTGAACTCGGCCTTTCCCGTCGGGCAAAGGACTTAATGGTGTCACCGACGATGCCTAACGCTAAATTAACTTGGAAGACAACAGCGACTCGGATCAACACAGCAGATTGTATTATTAATGTCAAACAGCTTAAAACACTACAACACTGGCTTAACTCTGAACTTCTACAACTACCAAGACGGCTCTCTAGCAACTACCAAACGAACGAACTAACTCTTTAACTCAACTGTCGAAAAAGGCCCTAACACGCAACAGGCGTCTCTATTTATAGGTTTTTAGGCAGACAATTGTCCATATGCAAATGTCCGTATACAAATGTCCGTTTGCAAATGTCCGTTGCTAAGACAAATGTCCGTTTGCAAATGTCCGTTGCTAAGACAAATGTCCGTTTGCAAATGTCCGTTGCTAAGACAAATGTCCGTTGCTAATACAAATGTCCGTTTGCAAATGTCCGTTGCTAAGACAAATGTCCGTTGCAAATGTCCGTTGCTAAGACAAATGTCCGTGGCCAATCACACGCGTAGGCAAATGTCCGCAGCCTACCGCATAACGTCACATTATTATTATTATTATTACTATTATTATTATTATTATTATTATTATTATTATTATTATTATTATTATTATTATTATTATTATTATTATTATTATTATTATTATTATTATTATTATTATTATTATTCAAATTTATTTCTTCATAAAGCCAACAAACTTATGTACAGACTGATTAAAAGTAACTGTTTTCAATATTTAGAAGCCTTCGATCAGTCCTGGGCTACTGTTATTGCAATCTGTGGTGCCTAAAACAGATAGAGCGTTTCCAATTTGTAGGGCGACTGATAAGCGTTGTAGAAGATGACTAGTCTCACGCTGGTCGCCTGTTATTATTATTATTATTATTATTATTATTATTAGGCTATTATTATTATTATTATTATTATTATTATTATTATTATTATTATTATTATTATTATTATTATTATATCAAAATCTAGTGTTAAACTGGAAGGGCTATCCCTCTTCCATCTCGGGCATAGAGTCAACAAAAGAGCCGGCGAAGGCCACAGCGTTAAAACGCTGAATTGTCAAAGAAAGTCTTTGAAACAGAAAGGTTGTCTCTCTGACTTCGTCCGTCGCCTTTGTCAGATGACGGCCCATCTCTCTGATTAGAGCAAGGCCTCTTAAGTTAATGGGACCTAAAGTTTCCAGGGCCAGCGGGATGAAGTCATGTATGTCCAGAAGGGTCTGGTATTTTTGATTTTTCCTGTTGTCCGCAATTTCTGCTGCGGCTCCTGCTGTTACGGCCGTTGCCTGCAGGTAGGAAGGCGCTAGCGTATCAACCACCGTTGCATCCCAAACGAGGTTTCGGCCCGCTCTCCATGGTATAAGGGTGGTGCCGTCAGGTCTCTTACCATCCGAGCGCAGCATGCCCCGTGGCTCCTTAACCGCTGGGAAGCCGGCTTTGATGAGGCTGCGATGGATCACATCGTTGATGGCGGCGTGTCTGGTCACTCGACCAAATCCGAGAGAGCAAGAGAGGCCGTGTGAACCTCTAGCGGTTACCAGTGCGCCGCATGGGCAGACGTGAGGTTGGCATATGTTGGCCCCCAGACGAAGGCCAACCGCCACTCTGATGGCTTCATCGCTAAGCCTGAGGCCGCATGATGTTATTGGCAGAGAATGCATCCAGTCGCTGGCGTGCTGGAAGGACACGGCTTTCAGGCGCGCCTGTTCGCTCAGCTCTGAGGTGGAAAGGAGTAGTTCAGAATACTCTCTTTGAAGAATCGGGTTGTCCCATTTGGCTTGTATATTTGCTGGAGAGTATTCTGTCAACGACAACCCAGTTAATGTCTGCCAGTGCGTGGATAGGTTCGTGTAATGCAAATCCGGTTGACTGTCCAGTACGTAGGCCTATAGGATGCTTGACTGGAGCTCGGAGGTGCCCGCGGCTGATGCTAGATTATTATTATTATTATTATTATTATTATTATTATTATTATTATTATTATTATTATTATTATTATTATTATTATTATTGTTATTATTATTATTATTATAAAATCAGAGTTCTTAAAATCATGGTTCTTAAATCATGGTTCTAGGGCCTCATCGAACCCAGGCACGCGATAGCGTTAAACCGCTGGATTGTAACTGAAATCTTTTGGAAAAGGAAGAAAGTTTCTTGAAGATCTTCCGTTGTTCTTGTCAATCGTCGGCCGAGTTCCAAGATGAAGGCCAGGCCTTCGTGGTCCATAGGCCCCATCGTTTCTATCGCGATAGGGGTAAAACAGTATCTCGTCTGAAGCTCAGCGTATTTGGATTGCTTTCTAGTCGCGGCTATTTCCGCCGCTCCAGTATTTCTTTTTATATTTCTTTTTCCGCTCTTATTATTATTATTATTATTATTATTATTATTATTATTATTATTATTATTATTATTATTATTATTATTATTATTATTATACTATATTTACAGTCTACAGCAGAGCCGTATATATACGGCTCTGGTCTACAGTAAGCATTATGCACATGCAGTCTGCCATCTAAAGTTTTACGTCAGTGGCAAGGACCCATTATAATACAGAATCGCTATACCTGCAGACAGCAATACAGATCACTGCATCGACCTATATTGATACGTAACCTGATACGTAGTGGATCCGTTCACGCCCCGGGCGTTAGCGGATCCCCAGTACTACAATCACGCCCGTCGCGTTATTGGCTAAAGCCTGTGACGTGAACTTGTTGTCTTCCCATGGAATTTTGATATGGCGGACAACTTGAGGGTCGGTTAGGGCCAGGTTAGGATTCGTGGGGTCGTTTAGGGTAAAATTAGGCGTCGTGAGGATCGTTTAAGGTCAGATTAGGCGTCGTGAGGGTCGGTTAAGGTCAGGGTTAGGGTTCGTTTCGTCTTTAGAAAACACGGTGAACAAACTTCCACCGCAAACGGCAATGTTTATCGGTCGGTTCGTTTCAGGTACACACAATCATGTGACATGCAATGACCAATTGCGAGGCGGGCGTGATCCTAGTCCCAGGTATCGGCTCACGTCGGGCGTGACTCTATCCACGACCATATTGATATTGATAGGTCGATGGATCACTGGTGACTGGTCTCGTGTGGTTTTGTAGTCGATGGTCCATGCGACTTCCTGTTGATGTGGCAGGCAGAATAAATATTGATATTATGTGATTAAAGCACTTAAAATGGTATGAAAATCGCCTCTTAGAGTTTAACGAATATTTCTGTCATTGTTCATACCTCATGGCAGTAAATATTGCATTTGATCATGGATACCCGGACTTCTGCTGTGCCTCGCACCAAAACACTGCAGGGCTCCCAGACGTTCTTGGTGGCTGGCAGAAAGCTGTTGTATTTGCTGCCCAGCTTTCTGCATGCTTTCGGTTCTCTAATCACATTCAGAGCTAACCTTAAACTTATTTGTTTCAGTTCGCTCTGTGGTTAGGTTCCTGATTTCTCTGACTTGGCGGATTATAATCTGGCTCTCTAATGGACTGCGACTTTGACTACGGTTTAAGTTTAATAAATCATCGTTCGGTGTGTTGTGCATTATAATCGTACTATAGAAGTTGTTAGATTAGATTACTCAGGTGACCTACTTAATTCATAGCATCTGTATTCCAGCTAACATTTGAAGTCTTCATTACATTACCCAAACACCGATTTATTTAATTAATATTTCTTTTGTAGTCGGCACTGTTCAATTTTCAAAGCCTTCTGACGGTCGTTTTGCTGTTAATCTGCACCTGCGCTTACCTGAGGTCTTTGTCTCCTCGGTTATTAGACAAGAACAAAGAAGGGTATGTAAACCACCTTTAATGTGCTGATGTTTAGCTATTATTGTAATGTGGGGTAAAAGTAACATTTTGTTTTGACTGGCCACTCGGTTTTACACTGGCCAGCAACCATCATTTTATCCTCCTGCATACTCATTTGTGGTACATGAGAATTCTCATCTGTATATGTTTAATGTCCCATTAAGAAAACTGCTTGAGTTGCCTACTAGCAGTGCAAATCTGTTAGCTGTGACTCACATTCAAGTTATTTGGTATCCTATCAAAAGGGCGACTTCGAAAGGGCGACTATCAAAAGGGCGACTTCGAAAGGGCGCCGCTTAAAAGGGCGACAAATAGGTTACAATCGTATAATTACTGAAAGAATTGTATTATTAATCGAAAAGGCGACAAATATGTTACAAAAAAGGAATTTAATTCGTAATTTGTGTATTAAGATACACTATGTCTCTTATTGAAATGCTATGATAATCAAATGTTCAAGTTGAGTTTATAATAATCAAATGTTCAGGTTGAGATTACGGGACGTAGCCTACACTTAGCTCTCCGATATTCAGTGCACTTCAAAATTTTCTTTTCTTTTATTGTTTTCTCAAGTCTGAATGTACAGCCATCAACCATTAACATATCTCGACCTTTGTTGCTCTTTACAAATTCTAAGTTCATTCTCAAACTTTTCCAGGAACTTAACTTTCCAAAATCTGCTGTAACACGTGCGAGTTAAAAAGCAGCACTGTGAGTTTTTCGTTTAAAACCGTCATTTATATACAGTCAGATATCGTCCCAACAGATTAGATAGGCCTATTTATAATAGGCTAGGTAAACTACTGTATGTAGGCTACATGAAAGGATTTATTGGTATCAATGCTATATACCACTTTGTTTGTGTGCGCATTTACCTTGAACCTTTGGCTTTGAACTACTGCGGACATTGTCGCCCTTTCGATTGTCGCCCTTTTGTTTGCTCGCCCTTTTGATCAGCGCCCTTTTAAGCAGGCGCCCTTTTAAACAGGCGCCCTTTTAAGCGGCGCCCTTTTGATAGTAAACCAAGTTATTTGAGCTGCATAAGCCGAAAGGCTATTTTCTGTAGATTAACTATATATCTGTATAGTTTGGTATACATGTAATTCTAATATATTTATTAACTTTCTTAAATTATTTCTTTGTAGGCTGCTTGGAATTTTCTGGAAACTTGCACGAATAGGTGAGAATAGAATCTGCCAGCTTTTCTACATTAAAATTTGAACTATTGGTTTGTGTTTTATTACACATTCTTTGTACATATTTCATGGTTCTGCTTTCAATCAACATGTACACTAAGAAACTAGTTTACATTGTTTCTGATTTTCTTAAATCTTCTAATTTTTGGAATACACACACCATGATGAATATATATGATTTTATGTTGCAGTATCGATTGATTATAATTTAAATACTGTAATTTTCCATTATCGTGCTGATTAAATCTGTACTGAAAAATTCTCATCAGGCATTGCTTTTTATTTAAGACTCTGTAATGACTGTGTCCATTAGATATTTTAACGGAAGCACAGGATGATTAGCGGCTGTTGAATTAATATCTATGCAGTTGGGAAGTGTTTAATGGTTTGCATGACTTCGTTCCTTTCAGTGGGGAATTAATTTTGAAAGTTACAGAATGATTCTCGATTAATTTTCAACATAGCAAATAATAAAGTTTCTCTGTAAATATTAGTGGCTTTTCAGATGCGAGTAATGTATTTTGTGCTATAGGTGAACGAAAGAGTCCGTACGTTGCCTTTTGTTGTGTGGCAATGGCTTTCAGCATTCTCTTCCTGACGTGATTTCCATCCAGTCGTCGTATTCTGTGTTACTGTTTCCACACCAGATTCCAGAATGTAGCCAAGTTTTGTGCATCATGAGCCCACATGAAAAAGCTGTGCATCAATAGTACATTAAACTGCCAATGTTCTGTTTACGTGTGAAGGTCATAGTTTGTTTTCTCAACTTTTATATCGGCTGGTCAAAAAGCTGTTAGGGGCATCCGCAATGAGGGGAGGGGTCGTACCAGTGAGGACAAGAGGGGAGGGTGGGGTACAACAAGTGCAGGTCTGTATCTAAATTTGATGCAGTTTTTTCAGTACAACCCGTGTCTTAACACCAACTTCAGTCAGATGGCAGACAGTAGCCTGTAGTAAATCGGTTTGTCGTTAGTAATGTTCTGTTGCAGATGGCTTAATATTCATTTCGTCAGCATGCACATTGACTGTAATGATAGTAAAAATAATAATGATGACATTAAAAAGTGGATTCATGTTTGGTATGCAAGAATAGCAAAGAAGAGTTTGTTGACTAGTATGCAAGTCTGTGCTGCCACGCTGCAGTTGTCTTGTAGTCTGTCGTTCTCTGATGCTGGCATCTGCAAAGTGGGAGGGTATGGCCAAATGTGGACAAGAGGGAGGGAGGGATCCCAAGTAGGTAATTCTTACAGACTTATTTTATGGATGACCTCTTAACATTGCAATTTCTTCAACTTTAGTTAATATGTGTGATAAATTAGTTGCCTGTAAAGGTTCAAGCATATCATGGACCTTCAGTTATGGCAAGTGCAAGTCGTTCTGCATGTAACTTGTTCAGACTATTCAGTTACAAGCATTATTGCACAAAGCAAGTTGGAATATGGTTAAGTTTACTCTGCCATTCTGTGAGAAATGGAACTGTGAACACTGAGATGGAGAAAGCTAATAATGTGATGGATTCAGAATTCTTTTGAGTTTTCATTTTGTTCAGCTGATGGTAAACAATTTCACTGATGTTTAAAATAGCTCAATGATATCCTGTTACATAAGAAGTTTCTGTGTTGAGTTAAGCACTGACTTGTTTGCTGAGACAAGGTCATTGCTAATCGAATATACACCTCCAGCAAAAGTAATGCTCAGAGACATGGCCCTTATAGGGTTGAAGCAGAAAACTCAACAACCACGCTGCCTTTCTGCATGGGTTACTTGGCCTGATGGCAAATTGTTAGTTTCTTGAAATGTTACCAGAGTTGAACTCAAGATGCAATGCAACCACAAAGATGCTGCATGAGGGTAACTTGCAGACAGGCACACCACGTTGTAGAATCAATTTATCAAAAACGAAGACAGCTTGTAATACAACATTTCCTTCTTTGCTAGGCATGTATCCCATCAAACGTGGGAGTAAAACGAGACCATTGTGATCACTGTTACCCAGTTTAAGGTTCTGACCACAACCATATGCAGTTCAACAATATCATGATTGCATGTGTCATCAAAAGTAGCTTTTTGTGAACTTGTCACAGGTGCAAAAGAAAATGTTTTCTGTGGTGTGCTGTAGTAATGGTTTGAATGCTATTACATGAACTTCTATGTATGTTTGTACACGTGGTTATTTAGATAGCATTTGTAAAACCTCACAAATGCACCACAACACACTTGCCTAACTGAACAACGAAACTAGAGATTGCATTCCTGTATTAGGGCTTATATAACAAAAATGTCCTAGAGCTGTGTTGCAAAACTATTATAACAAAACAGCATGATCCGTAAATCAACACGTTTATTCAAGCTTTCTGATGTTTCCTGAACGTTCTTTAAAATCAGGTCAAAATGTCATGCTCCATTGGCGAGTCCTAAAACATACATGCATACAAATTTTTATATAAATACACCATTCTAAGCCATGTGTACAGTATTTGATAAGTCAAGAATTAATATAATAGAAAAAGGAGTGAAGTCTGTCCTGAACTCAACTTTCTATGTAACGCTAATTAGACTCGGTTCCTTTCAGTAGGTAGAAAACTCAAGGGACCACCGTAAGGGGTTCGATATATCTGAGGTTAAAAAAAGCAAGAACATGCACTTCAAGCTCCATTCGAGTCACGGTGACCAGACATACATGTGCATCAGTCTTTGTCTCATACCTTATGCTTTCCTAAACAAAACTCTGTCTTTAGCAACTAACGTTAGTTTTTTTAAAAGAGCAGTAAAACGGTTTGGGGACGTTTCGTCAACGGACGATTCGTCAACGGACTGTTCGTCAAGGACTGTTCGTCAAGTGGACGTTTCGTCAACGGACGATTCGTCAACGGACTGTTCGTCCAAGGGAAATAGTAAACTTTTCCAGTGGAACCAGAAGATATTATATAATTATGTCCTCGCTTGGGGGAGATTATATATGTAAGCCATTTTTCTTACACATAATTATATCACTCGCTCTCAATTTAAATTGGAAGTTGGATTGATAAAAGAAAGTCTTTGTTTAAATAGGAATTGGATTGATGAGACTAATTCTTTGCTTAACTAGAAGTTGAATTGATGAAAGAAATTATTTTCTTAACTAGAAGTTAGATTGATGACAGAAATTATGTGCTTAAATAGAAGTTGTATCGATGAAACCAATTTTTTGCTTAAATAGCAAGAATTATTTTCATCGATCCGACTTCTAGTTTCGCAATGAAACTATTTTCATCAATCCAACTTTTACTTTAAAAAATTATTTTCATCAATCCAACTTCTATTTAAGGAAGAGTTATCATCAATCCAACATCAATTGTATGTATTTTGCGCATCTGCCGTCACGCTTAATGGGCTAGCAATCCGTTTATTGGTCAACGAGAATTAATTATCGATTCCGTTGACGAACAGTCCGTTGACGAAAAGTCCGTTGACGAACAGTCCGTTGACGAATCGTCCACTTGACGAACAGTCCGTTGACGAATCGTCCGTTGACGAATCGTCCACTTGACGAACAGTCCTTGACGAACAGTCCGTTGACGAATCGTCCGTTGACGAAACGTCCGCATACCAGTAAAACATGGTCAAGATAGTAATTAAAGACACACAACAAGAAACAGATATACATATGAAATAGCAGTTGAAATAATATTGATTATAAATAAGGAATTGTCATAAAATCATGCACTGGTTACCTTTGTCTGTGAAAACTTGCTGTCATCCTCGTCATCTGAAAACTCTTCAACTTTGCGTCGATAACTGGCAAAATAAAGAAACATTAGCATACTTTGGTGCTAAATTGGAGGAGCCCATGAAATATAGGACAAACAAACTCGTGTATGGATTGCACTGTGCAAGTACAGCACTACAAGACACCATATGCATCAGTAGGCTATGTCATACTTTCACAAAAGTTTGTTTCTAAAACAGAGAATATCTTAAAAATAAAGAATAAAAGAACTACCCAAGAGTACAAATTAACACACGATTGTAGTACAGTCTACAACAGGGGAGTCAGAAGTGAGGCCTATTTCTTGCCTGCCGACAATGTTTTCTGGCCCGCGGAGTCTTGGCTAAAGACTACACAATTTGAGAACAAAAGTTCAACTTTGTCATTTTTTACTGCATACAAATCGAAATCAAATTGCTGTGCTAGCAACAAGCCAATCAATACTAAATCCTCCCTTTGCAATTAAGAGGTTTTTGATAATGAAGATCAAAATTAACACTATGCTAAAAAGGCACCATTTAAGATTTAGTTTTGCAAAACTTTTCTGGGTACGGGCTCACCAAGCCCCTCCCAGACTCCTACCCCATTTTGCTTTGGCACCCTGGCCCGCCACTTGCTGGAAAATATTGCCTCTGGTCTGTCATTAAAAAGCTTTAGCACCCTGGTCTACAAGAACTGCTTACAGTCTATGGATATATAGTTACTAGTTAGAAGACATGGTCTGAACTTACTGGATGCTCTCTGGATTGTTCTCTTGATTCCTACACTGTTCCAACTTCTTCTCGATCATCTTTATTTCCTTTTCCAAATCAGCAGGTTTGAAGTGACTGTGCAGAAACTCCACCTGCTTTACCATCTGCCGCAGCCCTGTAACGAAAAGCACAAGATGAGAGGCTACTGACAACAGCCGACAATCTTCAAGGGGTTGCAGGTGGCTTATGCACCAGCCTTTGACTACTGTATATGGACTTCAATTTCTAGTTTGTAAAATGAAACTAAAAATATTAAGAAGCCATACAAGTCCTGTTCTTACATGCTGAAATCATTTTTCATTTATTATTATTATTATTATTAAATAAATTTGTAACGCGCGCAAGGTCACACCGAAATGTGAATCTGAGGCGCGGATAGTCCACAAACACATCTCTGAGCAAAAACATTTTGAAATGAACATCCATAAGACTGGGAAAGAAAAAGATCATGCGGTACGTACTCTGTATGTGATCAACGATTTTTCGTAGATTGTCTTTGGAGTCGACCAGTTTGTTAGCGACATAGCTGGTCATCAGAAAACAAAAAAAGATGCATTAAATGCAACAATATCAAATGTTTTCACTCAAATGCTCTGTACAGAAAAGAATTAAATGCAGCACAGTTGGCCAGGACTGGATGAGGTCCCAGTACATTCCTATGAATCTGGTATTCCATTATTCTGTAATCTCAGACTACATTATGTTGGTATACGTTTAAAGTTAATATTATGAGATAACACCTTCTACAACTACCATAATCTCAGACTCCGATTTCCCCGGTATTAACTTTGCACATGTAGCGTGGTAGCCAATTGGTTACAGTGTTCGTAAGGCCAAAACAAAATAATGTTGTGTTTCCGTTAACCCGACCGAGTCACTTTTTTAGGCCCGACTGGGAAAGTTTTGTGAAAAATTTTTTGGGGAAAAAATTATTTAAAAAACAAATTTTTTTATTTTTTCTAAATTTTTTTATTATTGACACATGAATTTAACGTTTGCGTGCCAGAGGTGCAGATTTGCGACATTGATAACATTGCTTTCCATTGCTTAAAAATATTTTATTTGGCCTCAGCAAGGTGAAATATGATGACGATATATTCGTTTATTATTATACAACGATGCAGCATTGCATATTTTACAAAATAAAATTTTTTTCCTACCTACCCAGATTTTAAAACCACTGTTACCGGAAACACACCTATATTTTTTTGGCCTAAGGACCTTGAGCATGTCCTTCACTTAAAATTGCTCCATGCCATCAAAGTTCTGTCGTATGGTTCTGTTACATGGTCGTGTATGCACTTCTGAATTGTGTAAGGAGGGCAATGTGAAATGCAGTTGTGTTGTAGAAATGTAATAAATCCTAATTCTTCAAAATATTTAACTTAGAATTACTCTTTTAATTCATAGCTGTATTGTAATGATTAAATTTACATATATTCTCAGAAGAGAAATAGGTAAGCTAACAACAAAGCATATACAATAACAGGTAACTTACCTGTCCAGATTGATTCCGCAGTTTGCACCACTGCTTACTAGAGCAGACAATGCTACCTAAACAGAAAAACAAATGACAGAGTTGCAAAATGAAAAACTGCCATACAGAGGTTTGTCTATGGTGACCTTTGAGATTTGTCTAAGACACCTTTGAGGTTTATCTACGGCACCTTTGAGGTTTATCTACGGCACCTTTGAGGTTTATTTAAGGCACCTTTGAAGTTTTTCTATGGTACTTTGAGTGTCATGGTGACTCTGGTGAGAGACAGTTAATGTACTTGCCATTCCATTTGTACAGTGCAATAATTTGATTACGAAAGACAACCATGTGTCAAACCATGCAACATATAAGGATAGGTTGTCTGGTTGCTGCTGCAACATTAGCACTTAAGTCAAACAATGCTTCCAATGTCTCAATACTATTCTTGAAAGAAGCATTCCATAAATTACCATACTTCGCTTCATAACCTTGCATACTGGATATAAACACACTACCTTACATTACCTTATAGTAAGGCATGATCCGTTTGTGGCTGGCACTGTCATTTTGTAGCCAGATTGGAAAATGACGTAATCTTACCTGAGAGGGAGCGAACACAAGACATGCATCGGTGTGTAAACAGTTGAGCAGAAAGGTTTCCAGTCCTTTCCGAAGTTTCTCAGGATCAGAAATCTCTGGACAACGTGTCTGCAAACAGGCCAACCAGAAAATTATAAGCTTGCGTTCACAGCCGTTAAAGCTAAACGGAAATGATGAACTGGGCATGAAATTCCAGTGATGTTTGTAGTTATCGTAGCGTTATGTGTTATTTGCTTCTAGATGAATCTTTGGTCTGAATGAATTTCAACACCACTTGGCTATGGTAGGCAGTACTTTGTTAGGTACTTTACTATAGTAAATGTCTACATGCCTATATACATACATAAATATAACAATAAGACAACATCCAAAAAATAAACAATCATGAAATCAAATACAACATACCATGTAACCCTGAAATCAGACAACCAGCCAATCAATCATTGAATGCAACCAAAGAAGCAGTCAATCAAAACCAATCGATTTTTCTGTTTAAAACTCCAGGGTTACGTAACCTAAGCTCATACCTTGATATCTATGATGAGTCCCTCCACAGGTCGATAAGGATTGTGTACTGTAAGATGAAAGTGAAGAATTTCGAGCAGTGGCAATTCCTGTGAAAGAAGAAGATCTGCGGCCTTTTCTGCCTCGTTCTTCGCCGTTCCTGGCAGCGCATTTCGAACGGACGGCATGTTCTTTATAAACATCTCGATTGGAATATTGAACTCCTCGACTTTGCATGCCAGATAGACACAGGCATAACTGAAAAATACAGGAAGTGAATTTCTGGTTTAAAAAGAAACTGTGACAGCAAAGTAATTTTAAATTCTACCATTTTGACCAGTGCAATCACTTGATTAAAAAATCTTTTTCTTTGCAGCAGTGAATAATTCGTTCATCAAAAGCTTTTCTATAACTTAAATAATTAAAAGAAAGTTATTCGCAGTAGCATTAGTCTTATTATAATATTATAATCTAAACAATCAGTATAACTGGTACTAAGTCTCTCTTGTTATGAGCTTGACAGAGGAATATAAATGTTGAAACATATCCTTACTAAATTGTACACGCAAACCTTAAAATGGCAGACGGTTGTTCCATGATAATACACCCCAACTGCTCACCACTCTTAATTCCTCCATTTTTTACCACTCAACTATTAAAACTCTATACTTTGTTTCCTGATTCCCAGAGAACTTCTTAACTTTGTAATGAAGGCATAATCAGTGAGAGTAGCATTGTAGTTTCAAAATAGAACTGAATTTGAATTTCAAAATAGAACTGAATTGAACTAAATATTGACTTACAGAATGTTGCTTGGATGGTAATCCATAACAGACGTGTGAACGTAGAAGCGCTTGAAGTAACACATTGCGGTACCCTTGAAAGAATCACAGAATGTAACAGCTCACTTGAACTCGGTTAGGGTCAAGCAACTTATCAGCTGTGCATAAACTTCCACAGGACCATTATCGAAATGCACACAACATCATTCACTGGTCACTCCTAAGCAATACCAGACAAATCCACAAGATCAAAATGTATGAGAATACTACCTACTACAGACCAAAAGCTGTCCAAAAAGGATGGGATTTTAGCCCAGACCTGAATGATATCACAGATCATGCTTTCTCGTCCACCGGTCTTCGCTGTTGGAACAGACTTCCTCCTTGTATTCGATTGGCCGACTCAGTGGACAACTTTAAATCCATGCTAAAATCTCACCTGTTCTCTACGGCTTATCCCACCTGTTGTTAGCTATTTCCTCAGGTGTCCTTGTAACGGCATGGCCTTGTTATGGTGCTATATAAATTGTCGTAATAATTACTATTATCAATATTATGACTGCCTCAAGAATAGCTTAATGAACTGCTTTTCTTCTTCTCTTCTTCTGATAGGTATGTAAATATTTCTCACACAAGCTGCATCTCTTATTAGATTTTCTGTGTTCGAGCTGTATCTATGTGATAAAAATCAATACTCTACAGACGTTAAAGACTGTTCCACTGTCGTAATATGTAGGATATAACAGGTGAAACTGTCACTTACCAAGACATAATTTGGCATTGTTGGCTGGAATTCTAAGCAGAAATTCTTTAGTTCATATTCGTAGAAACGTTGAACTTTGGCTTCTTCTTCGACAGTCAAGAAGAACTTAAATCGAGTTTCATTCTAACAAGAGTCATAAAAACAGTTCTTCTTAACTAGTGCAAAAACTTCTACACTTCTAGACTTCACAACATTTTTGCACAATACAAAGAAGAAGAAGAAGAGTCCCCAGAGGTAATCCAAAGAGGCAGCCATGGGTAGAAAGTGCTAGCAACTTCATTTTACTTGGCCTCAGCATATGAGGGTGGGTGATCAGCCCTCTCTCTCCCTTTGCACCGGGTCTACCAAAGCTAAATACATAAATATAAATCTATATTATAAGGCTTACTTTGTTTACGTTTTCCTTCCGTTTGTTTGTATGTTTGTTTGTCCGTTTTGAAAGGCTCCGAAACGGAACGCTTTAGCGATTTGAAAAATCGCACGAAACGTTATTATTACGCCACGTCTTGATCAACGCGACTATTTTCAGCTCGCAATTTTATTTAAACGCTGACATATGGACATTTTAAACTTCAAAATTATGAGCCTACCTTAATACCAATAACGGAGGTCATTAATATGCATATTTTAACCTCGCTTGAGCGGCGTGACGTAAGAGAAATGTTGTATTACGTCATGCGTAAATCAGGCGCAATCGAAATAAAACAAGGGCTCCGTTCCGAAAAATTACGAGCTATAATAATTACTATAATTTTCAACTCATTATTTACTTTAAATTCCGATATAGCTTACGGAAATGTCTAATTTCGACGCGTTCAATTATTCAAGCGCCTTAAAATCTATGTGAAGCCCGTTTTCTCGCAACCAATAACGATGCCCGTTAATTTCTAATAAGAAATTTCCAAGGGCCATTTTCTAGGTCATCTCAACTAAAAACTCACCATTGCAACTCTTTGCCGATGCAACATTTTTAACGAACGTTCTGAACCCAACTATTTTCAGTTCAAAATTTAATTTCAGTTCCGATATATGGACATTTTTAGTTGATTTTCAAACCCATCAAGCGGCAATGATGGATTACGCTACAGCTATACGATAGGTGGTGCAGTAAGCGGACATTAGGGCCTAAATTGAAATGCGAAGTCGCTACTGTCGCTTACAAAAACATTAAATTCAAGTGCTAAACGGGGCAGCACTGCAGGCACAGGTAATTAAATTCAAATACACGGGGAAACTATTTTCACCTCTAAATATCGTTGCCATTCAGATACGTTGACATTTCAAATATTTGAAGCCCTTCAGCATATATAGTAAGTAAGTAACTAGACTTTAGTTGCAGCCGTTAAAAATTACGCATGGGGAAAACCCGGGCAAAGCCGGGTAAAAAATGCTAGTAACTACATAATAAAATGAGATAGAGACTGAGTTTTATAAACAACCAACTTGTAGAGGAAACAAAAGTTAGAAACATGCAGTTGCTAGTAAAAATTGAATTAAAAGACAACTGAATAACATCAATCATACATTTAGTAACGCAGTCTGTGGATGACTTTCAATGTATTTCTGGTTGGCTTCTTCTCGTAGTTTTTCGAGTTCTGTATGTGGAAACATCCAAAATTTCATCTGTGAGCTGGTCGAATACATCTTTCTCTCAACACGGCACGACCTACAAAGTATTCAAACAAACAATGTACGCAAATTTGTAACAAATTAAATACTTAAAATTTATAGCACACTGAAATCACAACTGTTACACAGAAAACAAGCTCTCAACCTAACTTGGTGGGACTGTCAAAGTGCAGTACCACAGCAAAACGTTATGGCTGCGTGGGCAAAGGTGTCTTGGCCCACACCCTGCTTTTGAACCTAAAGGAACAAGTTTCAGTGCCTGCTTTTTAAAGATCAATTTTGTACTCGAATTCTATTTCACTCTGCTTGCCCACTGTAGCCTAATTACTGGATTCTCTAACCTATTGGAGTTCAACAGATTATGATGTTCGATTACAGCTTTACTTGAAATGACTATCAATGGATACTGTGGGCATTATGATAGTAATCGAGCATTTATATAGCGCCACTCGAAAACAGAGGCGCTCCTGACCCGGGCCAGTGTCTTCGCCGGTAAAGAGAGAGGTTTTCAGGCGCTGGTGATAATGATAATGGCTATACAGAAGCCACTTGGTTAGATTAGGTTACAGTCAAGATCGTAGGATCTTTGCGGGAATAGTCGTGTTTGACTATTTTCGGTGCCAGGCATCACCAAGTAAAATTTGGCGACATTCGGTGCCAGGCCAAAAGCCCGACTCGTACCATATCTTATTACAGACTAGAGAGTGACATGGGGAATTTCCCCGGCGTAAATCCCGCGGTAATGGGGACAACAATTGCGTAATACCGCGGTAATGGGGACAAACGGCAATACCGCGGTAATGGGGTTTACTCATATCTTTATCCCGCGGTAATACAGCGGTAATGATGAGCTGATAATAAACCCGGGTGATGTTAAGAAATCTGAGGAGATTTTTTATTTCCTGAAGCCTTCATCAGAAATAGTCAGGACTTCGTTAATGCAAACTGTCGGTAAGATAATAGCAGACTATTGCAATCTGCAATACAAATAGATTTGTAAGCTAAAAATTTGATTTTTTAAATTTGAATTGGTGTAAACTTTTTGCGGGGAATGTGATGTCGTCCTGCGGGGATGGGGTGGGGATGGGGAGAAAGCCTGCGGGGATGGGGACAAACCCTACACGGGGATGGGGTTGGGATGGGGAAGACTTACTTGTTGCGGGGCGGGGATGGGGACGAGATTGCCTCCCCATGTCACTCTCTATGGTCTCCACCACTGCTCCAAAGAAGGTATGCTCGTCTGCCTAGTGAATTACGAGGCTTACGAGACACAACTTTCAAGCGGCAGTTTCTCACCAAATACCTCATTTATCGCCCACAGCGTCAACAACAAATACACATACAGCCGATTTGAAATTCTTACGTATAATTATTAGGTAAAGTCAAGCTCACCAGCGCCGTCAGCTTTACAAGTAACTATTCTTAAATATGCTTAATAAGTTTTATAAGTTTTAAAACCAATTTCCCAGTAAAACCAGTTACCAAGCGCCACAACCAAAGATTTTTAAATCAACCCTAAGGTAACCATAGATCATTATAAGTAACCCTGAAAAGTGTTGAGCATTGAGCTTCAAAGTTTGAGCTATAGATCCTACTCGCGAAAATTCGTTAATTATTTTGGAAGCTGAATTTAAATTATCTCCTCTGCTTCAAAGCAAGGTCTATATTTTTTAGGTTCACTTAATTTGTCATCTTAAACTATTCAGTGATACACAACCTCAGTGTATTGTATTGTATTTAGAGATTTATTAAGCGCATCCCACAGTGAACATCAATCAGTAGAGCTCCCAATGAGAAAGTAGCCGACCCGAAAAAAAATACAAGTTTTTGAGCTAGCGAAAAGATGCAGCCTAGCAGTGTAGCGGCGCCTAAAGAACGGATAAGTTTCAAATTCTGAAAGCCTTATAATCTATACTCAGAGATTATGAAAAACAGACGCTATTTGAAGGATTAACTGGAAATTCTGTCACAGTGCCCTGTTACAAATGTCAAAATTACTCAAACCTTCCGTTTAAAGTATTTTTTACTAGAGGCATTAGGCTAAAGCTGGTAGGCCTATACGTTGGCTACGTACAATGAGTTATTATTATCATCGCTAGAGGGAATATGGCGTATATTCCCTTCGCTAATTTTTGAAGCCACAACCATAGATATAATAACACCTTTTTGAGAGCTCCGCAGTTAATTTAAATTGAAATGACGCGTTTTGATTGGTTGAAATTCATGGACGCAGTCCAGCTTAAACGAGACTTTAATTTCTTTTCGAAGATTACGCCTTAAAAAAATTCAAAAGACACAAAATAACAACTTATCCATTAAATAATATTCCAGCTGCCACGTTTTCGGGCTTTAATAAGTTGCTACATCCACACACTACACAATTTAGCCAGCGCTCATTAACATAACTGGTGACGTGTCCACGCATTTCACGTCGATGATGACGTCGGTTTATATTATACGTCTCAACGACCTTAGATACGTCTCTATGCCTAGCTTAAGGGTCACGGCTTCACCATAGATGGTAGATGCGGGGCTCTAGTGATATATTTATATATTATACATCTCTATGGCTACGTATGACGGTATGCGACCAGCTATCATTTTTAGAATTAGGCCTAAATTGAGAAGGTAATTAAGCTTTACTTGAAATATATATATTATATATATATATTAAAGCGCATATTCTAAGACGTCGACTCTGCTGCCACTCCCTGTCCCTGCTTCACCATGGAAGAGATTCCGATGAACGAACGGCTTAACCCTCGGGCTACCAAGGGGGGTGGTTGCCACCCCCACGTTTTTATGCATAATTTTTTCCCATATGGAATATAATTTTTGCATTTTAGGTAGCTGTAGCAGATTCATTGGCGCACATTTTGAGGTAAACATCATGGTGGTAGCCCACGCCATTCAAAAGTTATACCTGATATACCCGAGGATACCACCCCCTTAGTTTTTCGACTTTAGCTTATTGACTATTCTTCCTAGAAGAGAAACAATTATACCATTCTTTAGAGGAATGCAGGGCTTCATTTGCATACCTACATCTTTGTCTTATGAAAACCGGAAGTGATCAAAATAAATAATAATACGCGTAATATGCGTGAAAAATGGCTGAATGGAAGCACTGCCCCTTAGTTTTTGTCTGTAGCATATTCATTTGTCTTCCTGGAAGAGAAACAATTAAAGATACCATTCTTTAGAGGGAATGTAGGGCTTCTTTTCATACCTACATCTTTGTCTTTTGAATACCAGAAGTGATCAAAATAAATAATAATAAGGCCTACGCGTAATCTGTGTGAAAATGGCTGAATACAGCATTACAACGTAAACCGATATATATGTATGGATATATTATATGTATGGATGTACATTTATACTATATAAACATGTGTAGGGATGATTGTGTGTATCTTTTATACATAGATTAGTTTCAAAACACACATAATCTTATATTTGTTTATCGAAAAAGTACAAAATGTACGCAATAATATAAAATATCGCTAATTAATGGGTTCCGTTGTTAAAAGTGATGTAATTTCGAGGTGCATTCACATAATGTACAACTAAATATACCATTCTGTGCAGAAATGAATGCTGAATCCATTCCTATATTACAAGTTATGATATATGTGAAACCAAACACGAAATCCAGGGGTGGTGGTAACCACCCCCCTTGGTAGCCAGTGTTACAAAAAAGCTTGGTAGCCCTAGGGTTAAATAGTCGACCATAATAGGACCTATATATATCTACTTGAGTTAAATTTTATGTTAGGCCTTAAGTTACTGTTATTCATTCTCTTGTTACAAACAACCGTGCTCACTACTTCCATCAATCGGTATGGAGATGCTTATTGCTGCACCAATTAATTATCCAGCTGAGCGTTTGTTGTTAGCCCTCTATGCATGTACATATGTTTCTATGTATGCATATATGTATGTATGTATATAATATTATATGTAAGTACATATGTATGTAAACAAACCAATTTGTAAATCCAGGCACGTTTTTCTGACATGGGGCATAAATGTCCCATATCCCTTAGAGGGTTAGAGCAAGACCATAATTATTATAATGATGGCTACATTCAAAGGCATACTAAAAAGGCTTAGCCATGCCACGAAATGATAATTAGAAAGAACTCCATTGGTTCAACGGACAGCCTTTCCCTGGTGAACTTTAAGCAAATTTACAGATTGTGTGTGTCAGTTTTCGGTTTCAAATATTCCACATCTACATGAGGGGTGTGATACCGGTTGTGCTATACTATTGCTACTGTCTATAATAGTCAGAAGGAAAGAACTAGGCTACTGAAGAATATCAGTATCTGTAAATTACAATATTATATATATATATACCACTGGAAAGTCGATCATTTCTTCAGAAGATCCTGGGGCTCACCGGGGATACCGAAATATTTAGTTCTCCATGGGCTATAACGCATGTTGGAAATATTTGGATGCGCGCGAAAATCAAGATACATTGAGCTGCTGAAAGCTGCTGGGGGCGGGGGGCGTATAGCTTGACCCGCCCAAGGTAATTACACTGCTGCATGGACGGCGTCCAGGCTGTGGTGGTCTGTTGCTCTAATAAGTGGCAGGGCCAGGGCGGTGTTAACCCTTGAAACTAAGTGCCTGCCTAGAGTGACCCGGCTAACTCTGGCGGCCTCTGTGCCAAATAACAGGGGAACACTGACCTCGGTAACTCTGGCAGCCTCTGTGCCGTTAAACAGAGGAACAGTGACCCGACTAACTCTGGCTGCCTCTGTGCCATTAAACAGGGGAACAGTAAACCGGCTACCTCTGCCAGCCCCTGTGCCATTAGACAGAGGTACAATCTTTCAGCTAACTCTGGCGGCCTCTGTGCCGTTAAACAGGGGAACCGTGTCCCGGATAACTCTGGCGGCCTCTGTGCCATTAAACAGGGGAACAGCGTCCCGGCTAACTCTGGCGGCCCCTGTGCCATTTAACAGGGGAATAGTAAATGGTCCCGGCTAACTCTGGCGGCCCCTGTGCCTTTAAACAGGGGAGCAGTGAATGGTCCCCGACAAGAATCTGGCGGCCCCTGACAAGCCGTTAAACAGGGGAACAGTGTCCCGGCTAACTCTGGCGGCCTCTGTGCCATTAAACAGAGGAACAGTGACCCGACTAACTCTGGCGGCCCCTGTGCCATTAAACAGGGGGACTCGCGACGGCTCTCTGGCGGCCCCTGTGCCATTCGGCACAGAGGGAATAGTAAATGGTCCCGGCTATCTCTGGCGGCCCCTGTGCCATAAAACAGGAAACAGTGTCCCGGCTAACTCTGGCGGCCCCTGTGCCGTTAAACCGGGGAACCGTGACCCGGCTATTTCTGGCGGCCCCTGTGCCATTAAACAGGGGAACAGTAAACCGGCTATCTCTGCCAGCCCCTGTGCCATTGGACAGGGGTATAATCTTTCAGCTAACTCTGGCGGCCCCTGTGCCGTTAAACAGGGGAACCGTGTCCCGGCTAACTCTGGCGGCCCCTGTGCCACTAAACAGGGGATCAGTGACCCGGCTAACTCTGGCGGCCCCTGTGCCATTTAACAGGGGAATAGTAAATGGTCCCGGCTAACTCTGGCGGCCCCTGTGCCATTAAACAGGGGAACAGTGACCCGGCTAACTCTGGCGGCCCCTGTGCCATTTAACAGGGGAATAGTAAATGGTCCCGGCTAACTCTGGCGGCCCCTGTGCCTTTAAACAGGGGAACAGTGACCCGGCTAACTCTGGCGGCCCCTGTGCCATTTAACAGAGGGAATAGTAAATGGCCCCGGCTAACTCTGGCGGCCTCTGTGCCATTAAACAGGGGAACCGTTCGTCCGACTAACTCTGGCGGGCCCTGTGCCATTAAACAGAGGAACAGTAAACCGGCTATCTCTGCCAGCCCCTGTGCCATTAGACAGGGGTACAATCTTTCGGCTAACTCTGGCGGCCCCTGTGCCGTTAAACAGAGGGAACAGCGTCCGGGCTAACTCTGGCGGGCCCTGTGCCATTAAACAGAGGAACAGTGACCCGGCTAACTCTGGCGGCCCTGTGTGCCATTAAGCAGGGGAACAGTGACCCGGCTAACTCTGGCGGCCCCTGTGCCATTTACAGAGGAATAGTAAATGGTCCCGGCTAACTCTGGCGGCCCCTATGCCTTTAAACAGGGGAACAGTGACCCGGCTAACTCTGGCAGCCCCTGTGCCATTTAACAGGGGAATAGTAAATGGTCCCGGCTAACTCTGGCGGCCCCTGTGCCATTAAACAGGGGAACACTGACCCGGCTAACTCTGGCGGCCCCTGTGCCATTTAACAGGGGAATAGTAAATGGTCCCGGCTAACTCTGGCGGCCCCTGTGCCTTTAAACAGGGGAACGGTGACTCGGCTAACTCTGGCGGCCCCTGTGCCATTTAACAGAGGGAATAGTAAATGGTCCCGGCTAACTCTGGCGGCCCCTGTGCCATTAAACAGGGGAACCGTGTCCCGGCTAACTCTGGCGGCCCCTGTGCCATTAAACAGGGGAACAGTAAACCGGCTATCTCTGCCAGCCCCTGTGCCATTAAACAGGGGAACAGTGACCCGGCTAACTCTGGCGGCCTCTGTGCCAAATAACAGAGGAACACTGACCTCGGTAACTCTGGCGGCCTCTGTGCCGTTAAACAGGGGAACAGTGTCCTGGCTAACTCTGGCGGCCTCTGTGTCATTTGACAGGGATGGTTGGTTGGTACTCTTTTCATCCGTTCGTCCGGCTGTCGGTTCTTCGACCGTTGTTTCGTTCGTACTCCCATCGCCTCCTCTCCGCGGCCCTCCTCTGCCCTTCCCTCCGTTCTTCCGGCTGTCGGTTTTTCGTCCGTTCTTCCGTTCGTTGTCCCCTCCCGTCCTTTGCCCTCTCCTTCCTTCAGTTCGTCCGGCTGTCGGTCGGTTCTTACGTTCGTAGTTCGTATTCCACTCCCCTCCTTCCCCTCTCCTCCTCTACTCTTCGTTCGTCCTTCTGTCGGTCCGTTCTTCCGTTCGTAGTTCGTAATCTAAAATAGGCCTACATGTATAGGTATACATTGAAAACGACATTTTTTTTCATATGTTAACTAAAGATATGAATAGAAAAGCGTATTGTAATTTGACCTGAGATTCTTAATCTTTCGCTTTTAATTTTTAATATCAGTTTAATGGTTATTAAATTTATTATTTATGTTATTTGGATATGAAATTCTTAGTTTAGATATAAATGTTTACATATCATTACAAACAAGCAATGTTAGCATAATATATACAAATGGCTTCAAAATAACAAACTTTTAACGCATTCACATATTACACCCTAACAACAAAATGTCTACATCAACGTCCACTGACATTATAAACATTGCAACCTAAAAATCCCTTACCGATAAGGTTGACCAGCCTAAAGACTTCACCTTGCAAGCAGCCCACACCAAGCAAGGTCCTAATATTAAATTCTAACTTGAATACTTTACATTTATCTCTTAATATATTCGAGATATTTTCTCGAATTTTCTTTGTTACAGTGCAACAATAGATGAGTTATACAATATACATGTAGTTTCTTTGACTCTAAAACTGAATACGAATAATTAGCCTATGCCTTGTATAAGTTTATGAGCCCAATATAAAGGTGGTCAAAGAGGCTAGTCTTACTGCCGCAATAACTCTTAAAATTCTGCTTTAACAGAAGCGTAACTTCAAGATGAGGAAACCGTTAAAATAGCGCAATTTTAACTATTCCGTTCGATTTGATAAAATTTCTATAAATTTAGATTTGGTTTTCTAGCTAACACCAAAAGTCATATTTATATTTTGATTCGCCAGATTGCGCAACTGACTTCAAAATTGCCGCAAATCAATTTTATTCGAGGCATGAAAATGCTGGCATAGGCTACATGCACCCTTAGAATATTTCAAACTCCGAAAAAAGAGACCACAACGCAACAATAACACAGTGGCTTGGGCACGCTTGAGGCATGGGCACGCTGACCGGGTAGTCGACAGGGGTCCCGCCGTGGCACGGGCTCCCACGATTCTAGGGGGCACCAAATTAAAAAGACCAGAAAAGATTCCTTCATGCGTGACCTCCACTCGCAGCAGAATTGAAGGCGTATACAGGCTACAGAGCTGTGAAAACGGCACAACAATCAGTGTTTAATCTAGACGTCTCTGGGGGTAAGTTCCCCCAGGATTGAGTTTTCCCCCCAGAAAAATGAGCGAGATGAAATTTTGTATAGAAAGTTTGTGTAAAATGTTTGTGTTTGAAAGTGTTGGTACTACCCCCCCTCGAAATTGTTGGACGAAAAATGCACGTTACTCGAAAATTCTTGGGAAAACTCTGTTACTACCTCCCCCCTCGAAATTTTTCAGATATGTTGGATATGTTGGGTATCCCAGAACCCTCGATTCCCCCCGACAGCAAGGGGACTAGATTAAACACTGCACAACAATAGGCCTAACTTAAGTAAACTAATGAAGCAACATAGACCCAATTTAAACTCTTGTGAGCTAAACAACAATAGATAAGGAAACTAATGAAGCAGAATCATCTACAGAACTCTGCATGACGACGTTATATCATTTCATTACCGATATTGCATCACATTGAATTATATTATTACAATGCATTGCACAATCGTAATCGTAATCGTAATCAAGCATTTAGGCTATATAGCGTCACTCAAAACAGAGGCGCTCCCGACCCGGGCGCATATTACAAAAGTACACACGGAAATTGATCCAAGGGAATCACGCGACCAATCAGAGGATGAGTGTGAATTTGAATATTCATCTGCCTCTAACGGCAGTCTAACCAGAGCATCGACCTATATTGAGGTCAATATAGGTCGATGAACCAGAGACAGAAAGTGCGAGGGATAATGTGGCACACGGTAGAGTCACCTTCGACCTTCCAACGATAGTCGTAAACTTTGTAATCACGTGTAGAGTGAAATTTAAAATTAGAACAATACAATCAAATCGATAAGTGGCACAATGAAACATTTATGTGATAAGGCCAATGTCGTGGTTTGTATGTATGTGCTGTCTCGGTGGACACTAGGCCTATTGCGGCGTCTCAGAGAAAGCTAGTTGAAAGATCGCTTTATAATTACTTTTCACGTCAGAGTAGTCGCCAGTGAACTCCGATAGCCTATATATAATCGGCAGGCAAAGTTTTCATATAATCGGCCATTTCGCAATTTATCAATTTAAATTCGAACTGTTTTTGCAAACTGTAGGCTACTGGAAGTTCACTGTTTACTTATTTAAGCAAGGCGCATAGCTAATTACTATTCATGATGCAGTGAATGTTATTACTGACATGGCGGCTTCTGATTGGTCGAGAGAATCCCTTGGATCAATTTCTTTGTGTACTTTCGTAATATGCGATCCGGGCCATCTTCACTGGTAAAGAGAGGTTTTCAGGCGCTTGCGGAACTGGTCACAAGTACATGACATTACATTACAGGTAGTGTGCTGCTGTTGATTATTGTGGAGAACGAGTGTCTTACATTCCGTAATTCGAATCCATCCGGAACTTGGCATCTTCTACTGTACTAAGCGCATCTACACCGTTGCTAGGCAACGCGGAACGCTGCTTCTGGAGCAGGCTTCTCCCGTCCTTGGTGACTGGCTGTCAGGTTGTTACGAACACGGGATAAGTTGATTAATATTGTTCACGAATGAAATGGCTACCTAAATGATTGATTGATTGATTAAAAAGACAGATTTCCTGACTGTTCCAGTCATTCAGGCAGTTAGTCAGTCAGTGAGCTATTCCAATTGTTCACTCGTTCATCAATTGAAAGGTTTTGCTCTTGTGCAATGCACAGGATTTTCGTTCACTACTTAATTAATTCTGTCTTTCTGTCTTTCTTGCTATCTTCCATTTCAAATGTGTTTGCTTAATTCAATTGTGTGCAATGCAGAGGACTTTCATTCATTCGTTCTTTCGTTCGTTCTTTCTTTCTTTCTTTCTTTCATCATAAGGCGTTCATTCATTCACTTACTCACGCATTCACTCACTCACTCACTCACTCACTCATTCAAACATTCGGGCACAGTCATTCAGGCATTCAG
The DNA here is from genome assembly GCA_020284085.1 of Aporrectodea caliginosa. Taxonomy (NCBI): domain Eukaryota; kingdom Metazoa; phylum Annelida; class Clitellata; order Crassiclitellata; family Lumbricidae; genus Aporrectodea; species Aporrectodea caliginosa. The sequence continues at coordinate 2,134,619 of JACEVL010000415.1, read as the reverse complement.
GCATTCAATCAGTCTTTCCTTCATTCATTTATTCATTCATTCGTTCGTTCATTCATTCACTCATGCAGTCAGGAAGTAATTAATTCATTCACTAGGTGTCAGTTGTTCAGTCAGTCGTTCACTTTCTCATTCATTCAAATGTCCCACCACTGCTCGGATATGTCCCACCACTGATTTGTGTCCCACCACTGTCCCACCACTCATTTTGTGAGGTATTAATATTAATTGTAATTTTAAAATATTTATTTGGAAGCTAAGTAGAATGTGCTTTACTGATCTTGAACTTGAAGTTGCCACTTGTAACTAAGTCTACGGAGAATGTGAAGCTGCCTTAATAATTAAATTTCTTAATAACTCATTCTACTTCGTTTGATTACGACATGTTCAATGTAGCTATCGCTGGAGGACTGTTACGAGTTGAGTCGATGAAGATCCGTAAAGCTTCTTCCCATGTCGACGGTCGGGGTCCTTGCAGCATGCTTGTGATCTGTGTACGCGCAGCTGGTTCTCAAAGGGCACAGCCTACCTCCAAGGGCGATAGGCCTACATGTGGTGACGGAGGCCACCACGGTCGACTGCAGGCTCTTGTACGCGTACACGAGCCATGGCGACCGTGGTAATACTTTCAAGTTTCAACGTTGTTCAAACTAGCTATGTAACCCATTAGAGAAACAGTTTCGCCGCACATTTCGCCCTTGCCGATAATCATTGGCCAGGTCTTCAGAGGCCGTCCATAAATGACGTCACGCACCTAGGGAGGAGGGGGGGCGGAAATTTGTGACGATGTGTGACATGGGGTGGAAGACGTCGACCCTGCTGCCACTCCCTTGCACACGACCTCTGAGAGGTGTGACGTCACACCAGGTCTATGTAATTAAATTTAACAATTAACAACAATTTAACTTTAACAATAACAGCACTAATTGTGAGTATTACATTTTCATTATTTTTTAAAAATTATTTTAATGTATACGGGCACCATTATTAATAATTTTCTAATTATTTCAATATTTGGTCACCGTTAGATTTTAAAATATGCAGCATGCTCTCCCTATTTGTTCCACGAAAGAGCATTTTGCTTCACCATGGAAATTTGGTTTTACGGGGGGTCAGAGCTTTGTGACGTCATTTTTCAAGGGGTGTTACTTTTTTGTGACGAAGTGTGACGAGGGGGTTCAAAATCGGCCAAAATTGCGTGACGTCATTTATGGACGCCCCCTCAGAGAATAATGCTTCTGATGGTTTTATGTCTGAATCTCATAGATGAAACTCTCTGGTCTGGCGATGCCAACTTTAATTGGCCATCAAAGGCTTCAATGCACCAGCCTACCTAAATTATATACCTTTGTCAGCCGGTATCGGGGGGACCCGGGGTAGTCGCTCCCTTCGCTCTGCTGAGAGGGGGTTCTGGTGGTCCCGTTTGTCCGCACAGCAGTTACGCAAAACCACGCATTATCTGTGGTAGGCGGCGTATAGGCCCTATGGTTTAGAATGGACTCCCTCGAGAGCTACGCCTGTTCCTTAGATCATGTAGACCTACTGGTAGGCCTACGTTTTGTGGCCATTTGAAAACTGACCTTTTTGCCAGGACTAGAGTTGGGAGCGCTTCTGATTCAGAAGTGGCGCTATATAAATGTTTGAATGAATGAATGAATGAATGAAGCTGTTGCGAGGGCGCCATTACTTCATACACTGTGTCCAGAATAAAGGAACGCGTATACGAACTCGAATAATATTATTATTAATACATATAGTTTATGAATTAACGGTCCCTTTAAAACGACATTTTGTTTTAATTAGCTCCAGTCCGTCATTAGGCCTACATGTACTTTCAGTCAATATATTATTCGGTGTGTCAGTTGACCAATATAATGATGGCGTAATCGCCTTGTGCGTGTTGCGCATCAACGGGAGAAACCATCTCCAACTAAAGTATGAATATAAATAAATACTATAGTCACTTCTCAACCACATGCTGCTTCAAATGAATCGAAATTTTAAATAAACTTCAATTATTGCAATTAATCTTGCTTTTCTGTCATTTTTTTCTGAACACCGTGTCCGTGTATTAAGAAGATAAACCGACGGATGCGTTTTCGATTGCGTTAATCGTCAGAAGGTGCCCGAAACCGAGTCTATTTCGACGCGGCTCTTTTTCCCCAGCGGAAGAGCGTCTTCAGTTTGTGATCTCTAAAGACTTCGGCCGCTGATTTCTTCACGTCCTCTTTGCCGGAAGATGTCGACCCTGCTGCCACTTCCTGCAGTCCAGTGCCGCCGCCCACTGCAGGGACCTTCTGTCCTTCCGTCGACCCCTGTTCAAGATCCTTACGCAGCTGGACCGCTTCCTCGATCAACCGGAGGACCTTGAGGTCCTGCTCGGCCGCTGATTCGCACCGGATGCCCTGGTTCATCATCGCTTCCTTGACGACGGAAACCATGAACTGCTTGAGGAACTGCATCGACTGGCTGTTCCAGAGCTCCACCATCGAACCCTCCGGTATGACTTCCGGTTTACTGGATGCACTGGCTTCATTCGAACCGGAAACGACGGCACACGTCCAAGAACATGAAAGCAGAAGGACACAAATCGCCGTCTGATGAATATTTCCGTCAATCGTATGCGGCTGCATCTCTGAAACCCAAATGAATTATACCCTAATTAGTAATTACTATCGTAAAAGTACTACTAATAGGAGCCTACTACTCTCCGTAAGCACTAACAGTGACGATCTTTCGGATGGCTCGAACTTCAAACTCACTGCTGCCAGACGCATATTCAGTCAACCAACGCTTTAAAACAACATGTTTGATTTGAATGTACGCATTCAGACTTTATCAAGCGCATTCTTGAACCCCTCATAAGCGCCGCTATGTCTAAGGGATCTTAGAAGATGCGCTGTAATATAAGTAAGTAAGTACATTCTTCACTAGTAAAATTTTGTTTTGTTTAATAGAAGCGGCACATTTACGAATAGTAATTAAATAATTCATCACCAATTCACCATCCTCGCTAAATGTAGCTACATTATAATAAGATCTGTGTGTTATGTCTCCTTGTAATGTATGCTTGCGCTCGTGAATAAGCTGGTGCCCTGCGCTTGGCTTTCGAGTGGCGCTTTAGAAATTTGGAGATTACGATTTGAACTGTTCTATAATTTAGTTTATATTTCTAGAGGCTGATGTCTATGCGGATATTACTCCACTTACTGTAATTTGCATTTTAACACAAGTGCAGTGGCGGCACTACACCAGGGCAAGCAAGGGCAAATGCCCTGGTAAAAAAGCCTTTGCCCTGGTCGTTGCCCTGCCAGAATTTTAGCCCTGCAGAGAATTTATTTGGGGCATAAATTGCCTCTGCACTGGTTACTTGTCATGCTCTGGTTACAAAAAAATGTCTGGCGCCGCCACTGCACAAGACTAGTGCCGATGAAGAATAGACTAGGCGCGACAGCGTGTATGTCTGCCAGTAAGTAAACTACAATTTAATTGCTGTGGCCCATAACGGGGATGACTCGATAAGCTGATTCCGCTTCTTCTCCTCTTATCTCGTTTGCTGTTTCCGTTTCAGGTTTATACTAGAAACTTAAAAGTAAGTCCATATTACAAGCTTTTTTCTAGGACACGGGATAGGCCTAGTGATCTATTCTTTATTCTGTTTCTCTGTATAGTTGATTATTGTTAGTGTACTTCGTACTTCTTACTTCTTACGAAATTAAACATTTCCAAATAATAGCCGGACACAAAGGTGTCCTTTTATTTAAAGTAAAAAAACCCAGCGAATATATCTGACAGTACATGACACTGAATGTGCTTTGATCCAGACAGCTTATGCTTTTAAGCGCTCAACATAGCAGCGCTAAATGTAGATTCTTTTGTTAGTAAACATTTATTGTAGGAATGCATGACTTACCACCTGTGTTCTGTTATCGATAAATGTCGAAGAGAAATAGGCCTAGTAGGACCACGGCACACGATTCTTATATATGTAGGCCTATATATAACAAAATACAAATTGTTAGACCTAGGCCTACATACTTGTTTTTCATCAGTTACAATCTGTCAACCTGTTATAACCATGTTCTTAAAAGATGTTGCATATATCTGCAAATATATTTACACTAAGTCTTATAATATGGTCCACAAACTGTCAAACATACCTTTCGGGTAGGTGAGATTCCAAATTGGCCTTCGGAATATGTTGCGGAACGATTCTATGTTGCGTATTGCGAAGTCGCGAGGCATCGAATGTGGCTGCGACATCCGGGTCCTCTGACTTTAAGGGAACCGGAAGCGCTCGAAAGATGTCGCCCACGAGAGCCACCTCTCGAGAGAGCGTCTCGAGAGGGCGCTCTCAGTCCGCCAGACAAAAACGTCGAGAGACTCTTCTCGCGCGTCCTCGATTATTATTAGTTTTAATTATTATATTACTATTTTGCATTCATTCTGGATTCTGGGCGCAAGGTCAAAGAATCTGTTTTTGAACGAGAAACATTAATTGTGACTGTCTAAGAAAAGTTCCAATACATACTCCTCGCGTTACAATCTGAGATCAGTTCTAGCTAGTCGGCTATCGTGTCGCAAAGAAAAAAGAATCGTCGATGGACACGCGCCATTTTTTTTACTGGCACACCACCACAGCCGCTGTTCTGGGAATTCTGAAATCAAGAGAGTGCAACAATTCCAGTGCAGGATCAAATGCGGATTTCAGGAACACGACCGGAGTGTGATCATAGGTCAGTAGAGCCATACTACTGGGACATTCAGAGTGAGGAAAGGGGAGGAGACGAGAGGAAAGAACAGTGGAGGAGAGAGGATCACGAGAGGAGGGCTAAAAAGAGGAGAGGAGAGGAGAGAGAAAGGAGAGGAGAGAGATAAGGAGGAGAGGAGAGTAGAGTAGAGTAGAGAGGAGAGGAGAGGAAAGGAGATGGAGAGGATAGGAGGAGGAGAGGAAAGGAGAGGAAAGGAGAGGATAGGAGAGGAGAGGAGAGGAGAGGAGAGGGGAGGAGAGGAGAGGAGAGGAGAGGAGAGGAGAGGAGAGGAGAGGAGAGGAGAGGAGAGGAGAGAGAGGAGGGAGAGGAGAGGAGGAGAGAGAGGAGAGGAGAGGAGAGAGGGAGAGGAGAGGAGAGGAGAGGAGAGGAGAGGAGAGGAGAGGAGAGGAAAGGAAAGGAAAGAGAAGAGGAGAGGAAGGGAGAGAGTAGGAGAGGAGAGGAAGAGAGGAAGAAGGAAAGAGGAGAGGAGAGGAGAGGAGAGAGAAGAGGAAAGAATCCCGAAAGGGGAGGAGAGGATGTGACATGTCGCTTGATTGTTAATCAAACTGGACGTTTTTTAATTAAGAACTTAATTAGTTTTACTGAGTCTGCGATATCTGAAGTCAAACAACGACTACATATACAAGATTCTTGAACGTCCTTCGCCGTCCTCCGCTAGAGCAAACTCTGCCTCCAGTGCGCTTGGCGCATAAACGACAAGTCATATAGCGCCTTTTTACATAACATACGTACATAATTATATTATGTGACAGAGAGGACAGGACAAGACGGAAACTAACGAACACGAAAGTGGACAGGACCTCCATTAGATTTTATGTGAGAGCCAGAGTGTGAGAGTGTGTGTATGCGCGCGTGTGTGTAGGCGTGTTTGTTTATGACTGTAGGTGCGTGTGTGTGTGTGTCTGTGTGTTTAGGACTGTAGGTGTGTGTGCGTGTGTGTGCGCGCGTAAGTGTGTGTGTGTGTGTGTGCGCGTGAGTGTGTGTTTGTGTGTGCCTATGTGTGTGTCTGTGCCTGTGTTTGTGCGTGTGTGTGCGCGTGCGTGTTTGTGTGTGTGCTTGTGTGTGTGCCTATGTGTGCGTGTGTGTATGTTTGTGTGCGTGTGTGTATATGTGTGCGTGTGCGGGTGTATGTGTGGTAAAGACGTTGTTTTAATTTCCAGTTAACTGTTTGGCAGCGTTGCACAGTGGCTGTGATTATGAGACGACGGACAAATCTCCGATCTCCAGATGCAGCTCTTCATCGCATCCATCGTAAATCTAGTTCCGGGGCAATTAGCTACGACTACACTGTGCCAGATCCATCCCTGCCACTCCTCAGTCTGAAAGCTGAAGGCAGCTCGTGGACATAGACAAGTAGATGCAGGGGATCAGGCAGTAGGCTAGGTAACATAAATCATTTTCAACGGTAGTCATTTGAGCGAAGGACCTACCTATGACAGGTAAGATATATGGGCAGGTACCGTGTACTGATCTACAGAATAAAGAAAAGAATAAGGATCAGTGCTTGAATAATTATTTACTAATTATAAGGAGCTAAACAAATTAAATGATCTGCCTACCTCGACCTAGCTGGCAGTTCGAGAAAGCTGATTTATGGCTATGTAGATGGAGATGATATAATTATGGCTAGGTCGGTAAGGATGATATATGTCTACGTGGGTAGAAAGGTCCTGTAGGCATAAAACAGTTGATCGGAAGTAAATGTAAATGTAAATCTTCGAAAATATTTCTCAGTGCCACACAAAATCCGCGTCAGGGACACCAGCTTAAACACCGGCGCTATATCAAATCAAGTTCGCAATAACCAGGTTGTTTTGTCCATTCCGGGTGTAGGAGGCTCAAGTTGGTAAGGGGCCTTCAAATTTAGCTGGTCATAATGCCTACTTGTGAGGGTTATTCGTTTTCTGAACACTTTCTTTTGAAGCGTATTTTCGAAGTTTTGGGGCATTCAGAGGCGCTTTGAGGAATTGCGCAGGACGCGTCGGCATCGAGTGGTTCACGCCGACAGCGCATGAGCAATCGCCATCAATGAAGGACGCGGTGGTGTAGGGGTATGTTCAGTGCCTTGCAGCCGTAGGGTGGCGATTCGAACCACCTCAAGCCGCCGCGCAGGGACCCTGGGGAAGTCCGTCACTGCAATTGCTCATGCGCTTCGGCGTGAAACTCCGATTCAGTGTCCGCGCTGTTATAGTAGTTGGGAGCGCCTCTGAGTAGAAATCTTGAAGGGACGCTATAACAAGTGCTCATACATACATACATACATACATAGATACATACATACATGACATACATACATACCATACATACATACTATACATACATTACATACTGTACATAATACATACATGCATACATACATACATACATACATACATACATACATAACAACGATTTTAGCGGAACAGGATCGAAGATGTAAGTAATAAGGTAACGAACTGACTCTGGGCTGCTACCAACACCTATCACAAGAGGTAACAATGACGTCGATAGGAAAAATTGCTACAGTTCTCACTGTTGATCGAAAAAGACCAGATGCGTAGACAATTCACGTCTGCTAATTGTAAAGTGATGAATATTCATAATCATGGTTATTCTCCTTGATTCGCTAATCCGTCCTTAATTATTGGCGACTGATGTTCCCTACGGAAGCTATTTTGTGACATGCTATCATATAACATAACAACAGAACATAAGGTTTTAAGTGGTTCAGAAGACGCATTGTCTGTGTTGGAACCACTGCAAGTTAACCTGTAATGCTTAGTATCCTTATCTCTCCTAGCGTCTTCTTAAAAGCTGCGATTGTATACACTGGGACAAAAACTTTCATCCATACCATGGGATGTACAACACGGTGGTCTATCGGCAACACGCCTGCTCGATAATCATGCAGTCGCGGGTTCGACTCCATGCAGCGACCTTGAGCAAGTTTTTGCGCACGCGTGCCTCTGTAACCAAGTAAATGAATTTGTCACCGGCGTAATATGGGAAGTTAACGCAAGTCTTGCGATGCCCTGACCCGTGACCTTCGGATTCGGTCATTGTCGGGTCAAAGGTCTGCGGAGAGGAAATGAGCACCTCACACCCTTAAGTCGTCGCATCTTTATCATGTACTGGTTTGTGGTGAACCACATTTAAGTGTTGAAACACTTTCACCATACGGTTGTACTGTTGCACTGTTGTAGGTCCTACTGTTGTACTGCTATATATGAAGCTTGATTTATTTCTTCTGCCTTCGGGCGTAATAAAGGACTCATTCGCTGTTTTGAATAAGCATAAAATCAATCAATCAATCAATCAATCAATCAATCAATCAATCAATCAATCAATCAATCAATCAATCAATCAATCAATCAATCAATCAATCAATCAATCAATCAATCAATCAATCAATCAATCAATCAATCAATCAATCAATCAATCAATCAATCAATCAATCAATCAATCAATCAATCAATCAATCAATCAATCAATCAATCAATCAATCAATCAATCAATCAATCAATCAAATGCGTGACACACGATGCATATAACTGAATTTTGTTATGAAAAAAACCATTTCGGTGACGGGTTATGCTCTTTTTAGGTGGCGGATCTCATAGGTCAGATGGCTGACCTAAAATCTCAAGGTGCCGATGTCACGAAATAGAGTATCCCCCATACATCAGTATCCCCTTATCGAAATGAAGTATTTGGTTTAGTTTGCATTTTTGGTGGTTTCTAAGACAGTGTATTCAGTCGTACTGTTTGGATTTATTGTAGACATAAAATATTTTAAGTTGCGTATCTTTTGTTTGTACATCGACCTGAAATTAATTTACTTCGTTTTTGGTGATTTTGACTGGATTTTCATTCATTCTGGAGATTTTTCTGGAGATTTATATAGCGCCCCTTCAAAGAAATCTACTCAGGAGCGCTAAGTTGCGTCGAGGCTATCGTGATGCGTATGACGATGGGGGGGATAGAATGCTTTATCCTCCGGATAGGCCTACTCTAAACCGGTTTATTCCATCCGGGGATAAATTCATACATCCCCCCGGATAGTCTTAGGACGGATACTCTATTTCGTGATACCGGATCTCAGATCTGGCGTGATAAAGCTGAATTTAACAACTGAATAAAGTGTCCTATCAACAGTGATGTCCGTTCCAACGTCACAGCACATCGAGAATGAAACTGAGGTCGTTTAGCGCTTCCGTAGTCTGGGATTTCGATCGATGGTCGTCTGCAGCCAATGTGCCATTGATGTCGCTACTGTTCCACCAGGAGACAGAGACGAAGCCATGCGAACGGTCAACAACCGAACGATATAGAAGAAGAAGAGGGAAGGAGATGTCTCTATGACCTCTTATTAGATCGAAGACATTGGCTGGTAAGTACACAGTGGCTTCTTTATTCTGCGCAACCATATTCTAAATGAAACGACTGATTTTATATACGGGCATCGTCTATAGGCTGCATGATCATCGGCCATGAGCTTCCAGCATATTCTAATGCCATCCGAGGAGTATTGATATTCAGGTAGAGCCAAGCAGATATGAAACTGCGCTACAAAGCACATCTCCATCCAAGGAGTATAGATATCAATTACAGCCAAGACAGATATGCTCAAAATTGGTCATACGCATCACCTGTGGCTTAACGTTTCGGTAGCGAAATAAGTAAGTACGAGAGTGTGTTGTGACTGGACTGCCTCAACAGGGATATATCCTTGATCTCAGGACACTTTTCTCGTATCTACAGGGAGGCATCATCATATATACTACATGTATGTTAAATCTACCAGTTTATTTCTCATCACATCACATATAACCAACTCCAAATTTCATCCGTGATACATCATCAATTTCAATTTCAATTTCAATTTATTGTTCCCAACATAAAACAACATAACAATTAAACATAAACGATTGAACACAACTCTATCATGACTAAAAGTTACATCATATTTAAACAGTGAAGGAGGTAAATGATCAAAATAGAATATAACCAATATCACATTTATTCACAGTTGACTCTGCAGTGAAGCATTGAGTCTGGTCAGCATCACAAACACGCTCTTGGTGGCAATAAATGCGCTACACAAAGCAACGCTTTCTTTCAGGGCTATGGACGAAGGCTCAGCGCTCCTGCATCATCTTGAACGCCGCTTCAACAGATGGCTCTGCTCCGTTGTCATTGGTAACGCGGTCGTCAAGGAAACGACGGGCCATTACAACGACGACACCGAAAAGGTCAACGATAACCCTCCTCGAAGAGTCTCTAATAAAGGCGTTATAATAATTAATTAGCCCATGGACGCATTGCTTTACATACACCGTCATACACTCCCGACCCCTCCCACCCTTTGCAGGTTTATTAGGCGCTATATAAATAGATAAATACGTGCTTCCATACCTACTACCTTACTAAGCCTTAAGATACATGCATAGTTGCATACATACACACCCACATACACATACATGTATATAAACTACACACATACATGCATACATACATGCATAAATGGGTATGTACATACATGTACATACTTACCCTACTCTACCCACCCCACCCCACTCCTAACCACACCCAACTCCACAATACCCTGCCGGGTCTACCCTAGCTACGCTACTGTACCCTATTCTATACCCTATCCTACCTACTCTATCAACTCTACCCTACCCTACCTTACGCTACCATACTCTATGTACCATGTATGTACGCATGCCTATGTATGTATATCTATGTATGTATGTATGTATGCAAGTATGTATGTATGTATGTATGCATGTATGAGCATCTGTTATAGCGCCCTTCAAGATTTCTACTCAGAGGCGCTCCAGTCACTACAGCGCGGACACTGAATCGGAGTTTCACGCCGAAGCGCATGAGCAATTGTGAGTGAAGGACTTGCCACAGAGTCACTACGCGGCGGATTGAGACCGGATTCAGAACCCGCAACAGATCCGGCTGCAGCTGCACCGAACATACCCCTACGCCACCGCCACTACATATGTATATGTATGTATGTATGTATGTATGTATGTATGTATGTATGTATGTATGTATGTGCATGTATGTATGTATGCATGTATGTATGTATGTATGTATGTATGTATGCATGCATGTATGTATGCATGTATGTATGTATGTATGTATGTATGTATGTACAGTATGTATATATGTACTAGAGTATGAGACAGAGCATGCATGCAGAGACAGGACAGAGACAGAGACGTAGGGCTTCGTGATCATCCGTTCATACCATGAATTGTAATCAGACAGCGGTGTGTCAGTTTGATTTGTACTAAACGAAGATTATTATGTATGAATGTGTCAAGTCACTTGAGGTGGCACCACCTTGGACATAGATGTGAACAGGTGGTTGAATTTGATGGACAGGTGGAGACACTGATCGTCTGTGGATCGGATGAGATCGTTTTGGCAGAAGCAGTTCCAGATACGGCAGATGCTGCTGCACGCTGGCAGCCAACAGACCAAGAAGACTACGTCCGTCGCTGAAACCCCCATCCTTCTGTCTCAGATCGACGATGAGATAGGTCATACGGAGATACCTCTCTGCACTGGCGCTATAGAAGCTGGTTTTGAATAGTAGGGTAATTGGTAAGGTAAGATTGTTGTCGCGCATTTGTTACGCACTTGCACGAGAAATAGACACGAAGAGATACAGACGGAGAGAGAGAGAGAGAGAGAGAGACATTTCAGACGAACAGAGACAGACAGACAGACAGAGACAGACAGACAGAGACAGACAGACAGACAGACAGACAGACAGACAGACAGAGACTGACAGATATAATGTATAGATACACTGACAGACATGTATAGACAGACAGAAGACAGAACAGGTTTTTATATATAACTTAGAGACTTTCCTTTCTGGATCATTGTCTTCAGAGAGAGATCTCTCTCTCTCTCTTAAAACCTATTTCTTCTCTCGAGGGTTCTCGCACTGGGAGCGCTACTGAATGGCCTCGGCTGTGAGCGGCGCTATATAAATTACTAATTACATTACATTATATATATCATGTATATATATATATATATAAACAGAGAGAGAGAGAAATTGAGTGAGGGAGTGAGGGACGGAGAGGGGAGAGGGAGAGAGAAGGGAGGGGAGAGAAATAAATAAAATAGTTAAGTTAAAGTAAGTATAGTTAAGAAATTAAATAGCCAAGTTAAATTAAATTAAGCAATTAAGAGAGAGGCAGACAGATAGACAGACAGCTACACATAGGCATTTGGGACATGCCGATAGTTAGAGATAAATAGAGATGGATACAGCTAGATATCGACAGATGAAGACAGATACAGATTGACAAAGATAGAAAATACCATCTGGAGTAGAGTGCCAATGAGTTTCTGTTTCTAATTATACCGTAAACCTGTAGATGACTTGCGATGTTCGAGGTACGTTCTGATGGTCTGCGACGAGGAGGTATTTCGAAATAACAGCGACCTGGCGAAGCTCCTTTCAGCCTACAGACAGGCCAAACGGAAGAACTGTGAGCACTGTAACTCTCTCTGTGTCATATAACAACACGACAAACGATTTTGCTTCCTAGAAGACACTGAAGTTTTGCTTATAGCCAATGGTTAAATTCAGCTGGACCAGCCGGTCTAAAATCTGCCACCTTAAAGAGTAGTCCCGTCACCTGAATGTGCTTCTGTTACAATCAATCAATCAATCAATCAATCAATCAATCAATCAATCAATCAATCAATCAATCAATCAAATCAATCAATCAATCATTTATCAATCAATCAATCAATCAATCAATCAATCAATCAATCAATCAATCAATCAATCAATCAATCAATCAATCAATCAATCAATCAATCAATCAATCAATCAATCAATCAATCAATCAATCAATCAATCAACCAATCAAGGCTATCAATCTTAACTCAATCAATCAATCAATCAATCAATCATTTATTTCATTAACCAACAGAAGTGAAAACGAACATATGAAACAATAAGGCAACGGTTTGACATGTACTGGCTACATTACATTACCAGAATTTAAGGATCATGGATCCCGCTAAATAGGGCCACCTAAACATTTTGGCTGTCTCTCGGTAGAGAGAGACAGCCAATAGAGTGGAGTAAGCTTTGGGCTCAAAATCAAACAAATTATAAAAAGAAACATAAGTGGGGCCCATCAAAATCACATTAACAAAAGAGTAGGCCTAGGCCTATTCAATTTTAAAAAAAACATTACATACAAAATCATCTATTTTAAGTCGATTAATTCCATTAACTAAGAGGGAGCGTAGCGTCTTTGAAAATCAAAAGATCAGGTGAAGATCGAATAGCTAGAGGGATATTATTCCATATTACATTTCCAGTAGATTTAGAGAATAATCTGAGTATTAGCGCTAGCATAGTCGCGACGATAGGAATTCGAACCTCTCGACTATCGGTTATAGATTTGCCAGATAGGTTTAAGTTTTAGATTTGTAAAGATCTGGAGATCGGCCACCTCTGAACGAGCAATTTAATTTAACCACTGCGTATAACAGACACCGAAGTTTTGCTTATAACAGACACCGAAGCACATGAAAAAGTCGTTCTTATGCAACACATTATCGCAACCCGGACCTCTAACGTCGACACAAAACATTTTTTCACACCAGAGTACAATACCCATACACAAAATTCAAACTCTTCATCGGCGCTTATCCAACAACGAGGGACTTTACATTCAGTATGTGGAAAAGTATCTCGAATAATTATGCAACTATACGAAAGTCTCCCGAATAATTATGCCTTGTATAAGTTTATGTAACCCAACATTTAAGGTGGTCAACGAGGCTAGTCTTACTGCCGCAATAACTCTTAAAATTCTGCTTTAACAGAAGCGTAACTTCAAGATGAGGAAGCAGTTAAAATAACGCAATTTTAACTATTCCGTTCGATTTGATAAAATTTCTATAAATTTAGATTTGGTGTTCTAGCTGACACCAAAAGTCATATTTATATTTTTATTCGCCAGATTGCGCAACTGACTTCAAATTTCCTCAAATCAATTTTATTCGAGGCGTGAAAATGGTGGCATACATGCACCCTTAGAATATCTCAAACTCCTACAAAAGAGACCACAACACAACAATAACACAGTGGCATGGTCACGCTTGAGGCATGGGCACGCTGTTCCGTGTAGTCGACAGGGGCCCCACGATACTGAGTGGCCGAGTGGGTTGGTAGCCCGCTCGCCGCGCCGGCGGCCCGGGTTCGATTCCGGGTCGGTCGGTTTATCACAGTTAAGATTAATTTCTCTCTAGAATCTTTATTATATAATGTACTTTTATAAATAATTACAGCGACAATACAATAATTCATTTCAGCTAATAATTATAACTGTTCGCATGTGGTGTACGGGGTCACCATATGTAATCGGTGCCTATGCAGCTGGATTTCTGTTGAGGGTTTGAATCCATTTGAACAAATTCCAAAGTCCTTCAAATTATGTTTTCTTATGCAAGAGGCTTCAATCGTCGTGATTGCTTAAAAGTGTCGATGTCCACATAAATGTTTTCTAAACATTCTTTCTCTATTTTGTCCCACCAAAGAGTTTTCAGTACTAAATTCTAAGTCACTAAACTTTCTTTTTCGATTTTCTCCGTTTCACCAAAAGTGCGCATAGAACAGTCTACTTCTCATGCGGCGATTTTACGACTGCGGCCAATCACAACGCTGGCCAATCACAACGCTGCGTTTCGGAAAAGGGGATTCCCCGATTCGAAAAGTTGAGTCCCCGATTCTATAAGCTAGCCTTTTTTGGGGAGCTGAAATTTTGATAGAATGAAGTGTGTGCGAGGGCGAGTCTATATGCCAAGTTTCACGACGATTGAATGATTGTAAGTGATCGAACTAGTCGTCGCAAGATTTGACTATTTAGCCTGTGGCTCAATCAATCAAGATTCCTGCAAGTTAAACTAGATGGATACCAATAAAAAGAGACCACAACACAACAATAACACAGTGGTATGTGCACGCTTGAGGCATGGGCACGCTGGCCGGGTAGTCCACAGGGGCCCAAGATTCTAGGGGCACCAAATTAAAAAGACCAGAAAAGATTCCTTAGCGTGACCACGGGCGGCACGGAGCCCAGGGCCTACAGGCTGACAGAGGTTTGAAAACGGCACAACAATAGGCCTAACTTAAATAAACTAATGAAGCAACATAGACCCAATTTAAACTCTTGTGAGTATAAAACAACAATAGATAAGGTCATAAGGACACTAAAGAAGCAGCATCATTTATAATCTACAGAACTCTGCATGACGACGTTACATCATTTCATTACGCTATTGCATTACATTGAATTATATTATTACAATGCATTGCACAAGTACATGACATTACATTATTGCATTACAGGTAGTGTGCTGCTGTTGATTATCGTGGAGAGCGAGTGCCTCCTATCCGTCTTACATTCCGTGATCCGCATCCATCCGGAACTTGGCATCCTCTACTGTACTAAGCGCATCTACACCGTTGCTAGGCAACGCGGAACGCTGCTTCTGGAGCAGGCTTCTCCCGTCCTTGGTGACTGGCTGTCAGGTTGTTACGAACACGGGATAAGCGGATTTATTGATTGTTCACGATTGAAATGGCTACCTAAATGATTGATTGATTGATTGATTGATTGATTGATTGAAAAAGACAGATTGCCTGACTGTTCCAGTCATTCAGGCAGTTAGTCAGTCAGTGAGCTATTCCAATTGTTCACTTGTTCATCAATTGAAAGGTTTTGCTCTTGTGCAATGCACAGGATTTTCGTTCACTAAATTAATTAATTAATTCTGTCTTTCTTTCTTGCTATCTTCCATTTCAAAGGTGTTTGTTTAATTCAATTGTGTGCAATGCAGAGGACTTTCATTCATTCATTCATTCATTCATTCTTTCTTTCTTTCTTTCTTTCTTTCTTTCTTTCTTTCTTTCTTCATTTCTTTCTTTCTTTCATAATGAGGCATTCATGATTGTAGGCCTATACAATGAAGAGGAATTTAATTTCTAATTCATTCATTCATTCATTCATTCATTCATTCATTCATTCATTCATTCATTCATTCATTCATTCATTCATTCATTCATTCATTCATTCATTCATTCATACAAATTAAAAGGTGTTTTGATTGTGTGCAACGCAGGGGTCCTACCGGATGACACAGGGGCCTTGGAGCAGCTTGACTACTCAGATATTTTCAAGGTCAGTATGGGGTCGTCCATTAATTATGTCAACAAAATAGGGGAGGGGTTTGGAAAAGTTTGACAGTTGTTGACAAGGGGGAGGGGGATTCGGTACAATTTGACGTGAAAATTTTTTTCCCAATGAATCAACACAGACCCTTCAAAATGGTAGCTTAAACATTAAATAATGCTAAAAATTTATAAAGTGCATAATGTTTAATACTACTAAAAAGCTGGTAATAAACTAAACTCATATATTTTGAAATTTGAGATTGCATTTTTTAGTGTAAAAATCTAAAAATGATTCTACATGTATTCAGCCATTGTGTTTCTTTTTGTAGGGGGTTCTGTGATTGTTGATATAATTTTTAGGGGGGTCTTTCAATGTTTGACAGTTGTTGACAATGGGGGGGAGGGGGTCAAAAACTTCCTAAAATTTGTTGACATAATTAATGGACGACCCCTATCCAGATTCCTCAGTGTACTCCTAAGTATGTTCATCCGTCTGGGAGTCGAAGCCTAGACGTAGTGGTGAACGGTTTGTGCACTTGACCATTGTGCACTTGGTCTTGTTGTTTTCCAGATTGTGGTTCGTGATCTTCATGAGTCGATTCCAGGTCTCGATGTCTTCCTTCGATTGTTCACAATGACGGCGGGCGGTCTCATCGCTGTCCTTCTAACCGTCATCGTTCTGGCCCTCATCTCCACAGGTCAGCACCAGATCATTTCATCAGGTCTATACTCGGCTCATCGTTCATCCGTATTGCCCTTACTATTATTGTTTTACTCATCATCATCATCATCATCATCATCATCATCATCATCATCATCATCATCATCATCATCATCATCATCATCATCATCATCATCATCATCATCATCATCATCATCATCAACAACAACAACAACGTCATCATCATCATCGTCGTCGTCGTCATCATCATCATCATCATCATCATCATCATCATCATCATCATCATCATCATCATCATCATCATCATCATCATCATCATCATCATCATCATCATCATCATCATCATCATCATCATCATCATCATCATCATCATCATCATCAACAACAACAACAACAACAACGTCATCGTCATCGTCATCATCATCATCATCATCATCGTCGTCGTCGTCGTCGACGTCGTCATCATCAACATCGTCGTCGACGTCGTCGCCGTCATCATCGTCATCATCATCATCATCATCATAATCATCACGGACATCACCTTCAGTTTGTTGCTGTTGTTATAATTAGTTCTATTATTGAACACGCTACGTAAAGCCAAGACTGCAAGGGTGCAATGTGCATAAAGTAGATGCGATGTTCTAGGCTTAATCCGAACCCGATGCCTAATGGATGACTCTTGACTTCATCATGTATATATATACATATTTATATAATATATATAAATGTACACACACACGCACACGCGCACACAATTCAATCGCATGCAATCCCACTCCATCCAGACTGATCCAATCTTCTGTTCTTCGTCGTACAGAATCTCCGATGGCACTGGATGTGCGTCAGGCCCGTCTGCGCCTACAGTTACTTTTGGAGTCGCAGCGTCTGGGCAAGAGCGAATGGGGCTGGCGGGACACCCCATCTGCCCTTGTGGCCCTACAGCTCAACGATCCTTCGTGGTGCTTCAGCAGCGAATCGAACCAGAGAAGCATCGACCGAATGGAGATCGGACTATTGTCAGAGATAAGCAAGTGAGATTAATTTATTGCTCCGTTCAAGGTAGTCTGGCCACAACTATCGTCCGCTTATCATGTCTGATGGCAGAATCATTATGGTTGATTCAATGCATCAGTTGGTCTGTATCATTGGGTGATTCAGAGACTGAGTCAATGTTATTAGTAAGGCGTTAATCTTTGCTGAGTAAAGTTCTGGATGGCCATAGAGAAGTACTGATGGAACAAAGTAGTTTCCCTCTTACTACTACTGCTACTGTAATTATTATTGTGCCATCGGTTGATGCCTTGTGCATTAGACACCGGCGCAATAGAGTTGCTAATTACATTACTGTGACTGCTACTGCTACTGCTACTGCTACTGCTACTGCTACTGCTACTACTACTACTACTACTACTACTGCTACTACTACTACTACTACTACTACTACTACTACTACTACTATTATTATTATTATTATTATTATTAGTAGTAGTAGTAGCTAGTAGTAATAATAATAGTAGTAATAGTAATAGTAATAATAATATTAATATATAATAATAATAATAATAATATTATTATTATTATTATTACACATTATTATTACTACTGCTACTACTACTACTACTACTACTATTGCTGCAACTACTACCACTACCACTACCACTATCGCTATTAATACTACTGCCACTACTACCACTATCACTATTAATACTACTACCACTACTACTACCACCACCATTATTTCTACTAGTTCTACTACAACCACGACTACTACTGATTTGGACTCGACTGATTGTATTGAAATAGTCCAGAGACTTAAATGGGTTGCACTGGATTGACGAAGATTGGACGGGTCTGTACTGTAGTAGGCTGCGTTGCAACTGATTAAATCAGCTTGGACTGGATATGAAGTCTGTTTTATTCTGGTGAGGTTGACACTGGCTTCCAGGCAGCGTCAACTGACTCCGTCAATCCTGGCGGCCTACACGAACGCCCTCTTGGCCGTCTACCTCAACCCTCGCTCCTTCCACGGTCATGACCTACTCTCGACCCTCTCACACCACGTCAACACCCACCAGACACACAAGCAGCAGAACAACTTTCTCATCGCAAGTTGCGTCATCGCCATCTTCAACGCCGGTCTCGATTTAGACCGGAAACACGTGACCTGGCTTCTTGCGAGGCAGAGAAAAGATGGCTCCTTTCCATTAGGAGCAGGTAATGACAATCCAACTATCATTGTATATTATCATTGTTTCTTAATAAAAAAAATAATAGTACAATTTTCAGGAAATGAGCAAAAGTTACACGTATGTTAGGGAGAAATAAATGACTCCTTGGATTTATTATTACGTTGCTGTCATTATTATTTTGTGCCAAGGCCCACAATTGTTGTAGCCTATTAGTCCCACTGTAGCAGCATTTGACATTTTTACGAACTCTTCTTTATGGTTTTAGGTTCATGATGTTATTTGCTGTAGACTTTCCATTGTTGTAAACTGTTAATAACTCGTTTCATCTTACCAAAATGAACACTAAACGGCAGTAACCAAAGTAGCCTATAATTTTACTCGATGGAAATTAATACTTAATAGGCTTGTAATGTTCATTTTTCTATGGACGCGGTGGTGTAGCTTTATGCCTATGTTCTTTGCCTTGTAAACGGAGGGTCGCAGGTTCGAATCTGCCTAAAGCCACTGCGTAGCGACCTTGAACAAGTTGCTCACCCACAATTGTCTGTGAGGAAGGCAACGGGAAACCACTCATCACTCATCTCATCCCCGGTCTGGCATGAAGGCCAATGGACCTGCACTCGGGCAGAGAACTCATCATGATCATGATCATGATCATGATCATGATCATCATCATCATCATCATCATCATCATCATCATCATCATCATCATCATCAATGTTCATTTAAAGTGGTACCGATAACAACCCCAGTGCGGATATAGTTTAAAATAGCGCAACACGAATGTGTTCTTGTTTCCATTTGTAGAGGAGGCAGCAATAACGGTTCAGGCGTTGACCTGTTTTGACGAGGGTCAGGTACCACGTGACCGTCTTGACCTGACCCTGGAATATTTAATGAGGCAGAGACAAAGCGATGGCTCCTTCGGTTCCCTACTAACAACTGCCTTAGTTACTCAGGTCTTCATTTAACAACGTCGAGTCATCACCATCGTCGTTCTACTCATCATCGTCATCATCATCATCGTCATTATCACCATCATAGTCATAAAATTTGGCTTGTAGGCTATATATAAATGTTTGTTTGTTTATTTGAATGTATCAAGCTTGCCATTCAACAGAGCTGTGCATAACCATGATGATGATGATGATGATGATGCTTAATGATGATGATGATGATGATGATGATGATGATGATGATGATGATGATGATGATGATGATGATGATGATGATGATTTGCTAATGCTTCTCATAAAAGAATACACTTATTTACTTAATTTTGATCATCATCATCATCTTCATCATCATCAGTAGCAGTATAATCATCATCATAACCACCACCGCCACAATCTGACACCATCATAAGCAACGTCGTCGTCATAAAGAATCATCATCATCACCATCATCATCGTCATCATTACCATCATAGGCAACGTCGTCGTCATCACTTCCATCATCATAATAGCCACCGTCGTAACCGCCAGTTTACTGACGTTGAGAGCTCTTTCATTTCCAGAATTTCATTGTCGTTCGTTTAGAGA
>JACEVL010000415.1:2011726-2109226 GCA_020284085.1 Aporrectodea caliginosa | reverse complement strand
TTTACTGACAATAGGGTCTTCAATGTCGGCCGAAAGCATTCTGACAAGACCTGATATACAAAATAATAATTGTTATCAAATAAAATTTTTTATTGTTTTCGTGAACACATTCTATCATCTGCAATTAATTATTCTGAACTATTGTCACACACAGAAAGTGATCTATTGTCCTGTAGTAGTGACACAAAATGATCTATAGTCCTGTAGTCGTGACAGAAAGTGGCCTATTGTCCTGTAGTCATGACAGAAAGTGACTTATGGTCCTGTAGTCGTGACAGAAAGTGACTTATGGTCCTGTAGTCATGACAGAAAGTGACCTATTGTCCTCTAGTCATGACAGAAAGTGATCTATAGTCCTGTTGCCGTGGCACAAAGTGACTTATAGTCACGTAGTCATGATAGAACGTGACCTATTGTCCTGTAGTCGTGACACAAAATGATCTATAGTCCTGTAGTCGTGACACAAAGTGACTTATAGTCATGTAGTCATGATAGAAAGTGACCTATTGTCCTGTAGTCATGACAGAAAGTGACCTATTGTCCTGTAGTCATGACAGAAAGTGACCTATTGTCCTGTTGCCGTGACACAAAATGATCTATAGTCCTGCAGTCGTGACACAAAATGATCTATAGTCCTGTAGTCGTGACACAAAGTGCCCTATAGTCCTGTGGTTGTGACAGTAAGTGACCAATAGTCCAGTAGACACACAAAACACTTCACGTCAGCAGAAACAATGATGCAGTACAATACAACTGTATTATTTGATAATGCACTCCTTACAAAGTTCAGAGTTGCACATTGAAATCGCGTGAATGACATGTTAGCGTACTGCGCGTAGGCTCATGCATGATATATTTGTAGGCTACTTAGTAGAACGCAGCTTTAATTAATTGATTTCCTGTTACTACGTGGTTGGCCATCCAATTAATTCACCATAATAATTGTAATTTATAGCTTCTATTGCGCCGGTGCCTAATGCACAAAGCATCAGCTGATAAGGAACCACTGTTAGACAATGTTCATCAGCTTCGTCATCATCATTTTCATCGTCTTCATCGTAGCCATTATAAAAGTCGTCACCATCATCATCGTCATCATCATCATCATCATCGACGTCCTCATCGTAATCGTCATCATCATCATTATCGACGTCATCATCGTCGTCATCATCATCATCGAGGTCGTCGTAATCGTCATCATCATCATCATTATCATCATCGTCGTCGTCATCATCGTAGTAATCATCGTCTTCGTCGTCATAATTGTCATCATCATCGTCATCATCATCGTCATCGACGTCATTATCATCATCTTTATCATTGTCATCAGCATCATCATCGACGTCGTCGGCGTCATCTTCGTCATCATCATCAGCAGCATCATCATCGTCATTACCATAATCGCCATCAGCATCATCATCGCGACTCTGAGTAGTTTCCTTGAAGGTCGCTATATAAATTCCAGAATGAATGAATAATCGTCATCATCATCATCATCATCATCGTCGTCGTCATCATCATCATCATCATAATCGTCGTCCTCGTCATAATCGTCGTCGTCAGTATCATTACCACCACCATCACAGCCACCACCTCCATGACCATCCCCAACGTCGGCAGATCGTGTGAAGTTCGACATTTGATAGTCACATTATAGTGTATGTAGCTAATCCTGCTAATTTGCTGTTTAGCCCAATTAAGTTAAGTTGACGTACACTGGATAGTTTCTAAGTTTCCCCAACACCCCGATTGTCTCTGATTCAGAAAACGTGCTGTGAGGCAGGGTGGGGCCAAAGGACAATTCAACAAAGAATTAGACTTCCCCTTCTACATCAACATATTTAAAAATTTCCGTGACCTTATTATCACAGCCGACGTCACCGTCCCAATGACTCATGCGCAGGAGATAATAAATCAGTTGTTTGTGTAACGCAGATGGTTTTATATGAGGCGCAATTTATCTATGAAGACACTAATTATGACGCATTTTCACGCATACGCCTATCTCACAAAATCATATGCTTAACATACAACTTCGTGATCATTTAAAAAATCGTTTAAAATCAAATGCAAAGAACTGTGCAGTGCAAGGTGAACAGTAACAAACCATACAGACAATTAAATTTGTGAGGACATACATACATACATAGTTACATACATACATACATACATACATACATACATACATGCATACATACATACATACATACATACATACATACATACATACATACATACATACATGCTGTACATAGGCCTACATAGGCTACATATTATACATGAGACCGCCTCTGAATAGCTAGTATACTGTGTGGGTGCCTATAAATTCTCAGATATATATATATATATATATTATATATTCGTTTTATTATAAATTCAAACTCAAGGATGACACACCGCACCCAAGCTCACAGTTACAAACTAGAATGAAAATTAAAATTATTTAAGTAAACAGAGAGTTGGCTAATGGCGTCACAGAGAAATTCGCTTATAAAGATATACAGAGCTACTATATATACATACATAGAATTACATACATACATACATAGAATTACATACATACATACATACATACATACATACATACATACACAGCTACATACATACGTACGTACGTACATACATACATACATACATACATACATACATACATACATACATACATACATACATACATACATACATACATACATACATGCATGCATACAAACATACACACATACATATATTAGGGTGGCTCAGAAGACAAAATTTATAATTTTTTTAACTCTCACCCTCTCAGAATGTTCCAAATAAATAAATAAAATTTCCTGTAAAGTTTTTTATTTTTAGGATGATGTTTAGGGGTGCCTCATGGCAAGTGTAGTTTCACATAGGATAGCCTATTCGTACAATGCCGCATATTAGTGTTAGTGGTAAAGTCCAAAAAATAAACACATTATATTCATTGTCTTACAATTATACTGTCTAGCAGTGTATACATTATTAACCAAAAGCAGTAACACTGTGTATTCAACGGCTAATTAAAGGATTTAGACAGAAAGTTCTGAAAATGGTTCTAGTTGGACATCATCTTCAACACAAAACAGATAATACAAAAACTTTCTACCGTTAAACGCTAATGTCTAGCATTTAAGTCCAGCCACAACTGTGGATTTACTAGAGTCTTGGAACAATTTTATATGCTCAGCATGCAATCATTTGAAGGAGAAACTGTTTCTGTTCTTCGTTTCCGGTCAGACCGGCATAAAAATCCTGAATCAGAATTTCTACCGTGTTGTTTAAGACTTTCAGTGCCTTGACATACATACATCAGCACTGTTTTCAATTCAGAATTATAGCACCACTGGCCAGGCCGAGCTGAAGATAGTCTACGGGTAAGGTCAATCCTGTGAAGAATAATTGAATAGTCTGCTGAGAGCCTGCTTAGATGAATTTTCTGTTTTGCTGAAGAACAACCAGTCATGGCGAATCATTTTTGATGGACTGTTGTTTCCAGGAGGCCGACTCTTCGTTGTATTCACCATTCCTCGTTTCTCTTCAAGAGTGACAGGCGGATCAACCATTGTTAGATATTTCCTTTTCTCTTTCAGATTCCAAAGATACCCAATATTATTTCTGCAATGCACCATCAGATAAGACCTTATTTATGGC
Source organism: Aporrectodea caliginosa (assembly GCA_020284085.1). Classification (NCBI taxonomy): domain Eukaryota; kingdom Metazoa; phylum Annelida; class Clitellata; order Crassiclitellata; family Lumbricidae; genus Aporrectodea; species Aporrectodea caliginosa. The sequence goes on along the minus strand of JACEVL010000415.1, from coordinate 2,105,572 downwards.
AGAGTGCTCCTGCAACCTTTCCAGGAACAATAGGTCATTATTCGGAGCCAAATTTGGCATCGACGCTGCAAACCATGCTTGGATGTAGGCCTATCCACCTGCATTGGGCAAAGTAGAGAAGCTCACATAGACCATATTCTTGTTTGGCTCCCACCACATGCCTGGATGCGACCAAACCTGAAGATTTTGAATCCGTATAAGTGTCTCATATCTCTTGCTCAGTGAAGTCCAGCTGGAGCACGGAAATCAATTCCATTCGGAGGGATCTCTCCCAGAATTATGATGACCAGAATGAGCAGTTCCTGGTTATCTTCTTGTGGCTGAGTTTCCTGAAGTCAATGTTCGAACGAAGTTCAAAACTTCAGGTCTTTTGCCTAATGTGATCTTTCTCGTGATTTCAATATCCTCTAAACCTGCATGGAAAGCAGTATGAACAATATCAGCCCAAGAGGATTGGAAACATTTGAACATACGTATATCTGGTTCAGAAGAAGGAGCTAATGTCAATGAAAAGACATTCAAGAATAATGACGCCGACAGGCACAAGATAGCAGACGTTTGTCCAACTTCTCCACCAGAATAGTGCATGTACTGTGTTCGACGATGTGGTGTCGAAAGCCATGCCACAGATGCGTGACTTTATACCCCAATCTTCGATAGCTGCGACTACTTCAGCGGTCGTTTTTCTCCTGCCCCATCTGGTAGGCATGGAACTTCAAGCAGCTAAGCAATGCCTGCTTAGATATCAATGCAGGCAGATGAGTCAGATGGCTGACTTTAGCTCTTCCGGTCATGTATGGAAGAAGCTTACATATCTATTCTCTAACTACAACCATGATGAGGCACCTCTAAACATATTCAGAATCAACTGAAACTTGGTCATAATTTTTTATAAATTATTTGGAACAGAATGAGGGGGTGAGAGCTGCAACTTTTAAGAATTTCTTTTCGCACCATTGCCGATGAACCACCCTAACATATATGCATGTACATCATACATACATGTACGTACGTACGTAGCCTACGTACATACGTACATACATACATACGGTACATGAATGTATGCATGCAGCGTTATATCTGTGACAGATCTAAACAAGTTTGGAAATCCATGCTTCATAGAGTCAAAGGAAACATTACGTAAGGGCAGCGATTGTCAAAATAGCTTGATTATGTCTAAAAAAAGTAGTGACAGATTTCTCCTTTTCTTCTGAATAACTTGAGACTGGTCGAATCTGAGAAAGCCACAGAACCTTCTGTTCAATTACAGCACGTCTCTGTAATTCAAGCAACTGTTGCAGAGTTACTTTAGCATGTAAATTTATAATTCATCGGGGAGTGATTCAGAGGTCTTATCATCTAAAACTAATGATTGGTCTGGCACTGGCAGCGGCGATGTTTGGTAAATTGAGTCATATCTAAAGTGTGAATGACATTAATTATTAAGCGGAACCAAAACAAAACGCTACGAAGTAATAATGTACTTGTACCATCCCAGTGCTGACGTAGTGACGCATACGGATCTGACCTGAGTGTATACATAATTACATATGCATGCTAATAATAATAATAATAATAATAATAATAATAATAATAATAATAATAATAATAATAATAATAATATCTTTTCTTTAATCAAGCGCCTGACAAACGCACTGCGCTGTACATTTACATGTCAAGGTAACCTGTTTCCGTAAATTGACCACATGGTGTCCTTGACTGGACCAGTTGCCCTAAGTGGGACAAATTATTTTAATGAATTTCTAAAAATGCCTGCAGCGATACGATCAACTGTGCAAGAATACAACGGTTGAAAACGAGGTTAATTGGGTATCTGGGGTGTAAATGGGTGGTGGTCCAATTAAGGCAACGATCCATTGGGGGCAACTTTCCCCTATGTAGGCCTATGCAGGCTATGCATGTATGCATGTCTCTTTAGTCTTTATGTATGCATAAATGTATGACACTGTATGCATACATTCGAAACGTGTCCAAAAGAGAAAGAAGACAAGCTACTGTAGTGTTTAATCAGCTGCTATGCCTGTAGGTCCGGATGTGTGTAGGACTACTTGAGACGCGTTCTCAGTGGCTGTTTGCAATTCATTTGCTCGCTAGATACGACTGGTCGATATTAATATTGGGGCAGGCGTTCTGACGGCAGTTGAAATGTATCCTCTAGTTTTACTATCTGGGCTATTTTACTCAGCCTGTGAAATTCAGTGCAGACGTTTCATAACCACGACTTCAACATGACATAGATGGTAAAGCCCAGAATTTCACAAGCTGGGTAAATAACCAATATAGTAAAACTCAAGTGGACTTTTCAACTGCAGTCACTAAAAGCAATCGTAGGCCCCTACTTACACCAACCCTATAGGAATTAAATTAACAGGACACACATCTGGACGCATTTAAAGCTATTGTCTTCAGCTACATGTTTCTGGCCCATGCTGTAGCGTTTTGGTGCAAGTAGTTGAACAAAAGGGTTGACAAGAGACAAGATAAGCAATGATGACAAGTAGTTGGAGTCGAGGCAAATACATACTGACGAATTAGCATAGAGAGATAGTCTAGACTCTGATTAGTTTCTGTGTTGCAGCGCTATACCAATCAATATCTAGTTACAATTGCGATTACAGTATGTAACAGCTGATATCAGACATTGCCATGACTAAGTGCAACCTTAACAGGAATGCAAAAGTTAGTTATAGGCCAACAGCAAACACATAATAAATATAATTATATTTTAGCTATATGGCTATCATTTTGTAGGTCTGTCTGTTAATAGTTGTATAGGGTTTGTAGACAGTTTGCTATAATCTACTGGAGTAAAGATGAAAGCAATTAGATGTAGGCTAGTGATCGACAAATTTAAGAGGCCTAATTGTAGCAGAGCCAATTGGAAAGGAAATTTTCACACTGATATTATGAAGCGTCGGCAAAAACCGACGTACACGCTTAGGCCTACGTGCTCTGTTTTCGTACATGTTCCAAACAATGTACGAGGCATAGATAGGCCTATGTATGATTTGAGACAGTTGTACAATAGTGGAGGAGCAGTGAACGACACAGGACTCGATGCCTTTATAAAACCACGTCTTCCTTTTGCACGATCAAGGCTCAAGGCTGCGTTTCACCTCGTTCGTCTGTATTGTTGGTTGTCGATGTGACTTAGACGGCACATCAGGTAGGCCTATATATGCAACATAGACAACATACAACAACAACAACAACAACAACAACAACAACAACAACAACAACAACAACAACATAATAATAATAATAATAGTAATAATAATAGTAATAATAGTAATAATAATAATAATAATATTTTCTTTATTGAAATAATAATAATAATAATAATAATAATAATAATAATAATAATAATAATAATAATAATAATAATTTTTTCTTTATTGACGCGCCTGACAAACGCACTGCGCTGTACATTTACATGTTATGCAATTTAAACAATTCACAAGAACACAAATGACAGAAGACATATTTATCTTAACTACTAACAGAACAGACAGCCTGCAATACATATCCTATGCAACATAGACAACATAAGTAAACTTACAATATAAACAACAACGAAGACAAGAGAGACAGCGGTGGTGAAGGATCTCACCCGATCAATTCGATGAGAAATTATCAGGATCGAGGTCATATACGGTCGTAACATAAAAATGTGTACATTTACATTTTGAGAGCTCGAACCTATACATTTTCTGCCATTTCGAATTGCCGACCATCCGGGCAATAGCTTAATCACTCACCTAGACATATCGTGTGTGCGTTAGTAATTAATGTTCATGGTGCTAAAATAACTTACATTATTGAATTATTCTATAAATTATAAAGAAATATGCTAACCAGCTAAAAATTAAAATGTTAATATTTTGTAAAATCACCATTATCGTCATCTTTCTCAGCGTCGTTGCTATTATTATCATCATGATCATCGTCGTCGTCAATATATTATAGGCCTACTAAGTATGTATAAGCAAGTAATAAAATCCTTTTAACAGACCAATTGCTAACCGCATTTTGGTGTAGGCTTACTAACAGCTTCCCGGATTAATGTGGGTCAGACGCAGTTGGGCGTTAAGTCGAGCGGAGGAGGGGTCTGGAGGCAGGTCATTGACAGTGTCTAATAACATGTTTTTCTAACGCGAGATTTGTGATTGTGGTGAGGGGAGAAGTAGAAAAATGTTTACACTTAGACGAGACTCAATATTATTAGAGGCAACCCGTAGTCACGTAGTGTACCCGTAGACATAGGCTTCCTGCGTAGCATCTATAGGTTAAATGGTCCTGTTTAGGTCAGATGTGCATGAGAAACTACAGTAGGCTAGATAAACTCCGCTCACCAGCAGAATCCTGGTGCTTATTGCCGTGACCCGGAAAACAACATTATTCGGCGTGCGTTTCATGTGCAGTATGCATGTGTGTGTGTGTGCAGGGAGAGTTCTATGAATAATATATGTAGGCCCATGATTTGCTCTTGCTATAATCTCTTTCGCCGCTCCAAATCTAAACTCAACGACACTGTCTGTCGCGCTGCCTGAATCCGAGATCTTGCCCCGGAACTGAACTTGAACTATATGATGTGTGTGCCTCCTGCCAACCGATCGTGTTGCTGCCGAGCGCCAGTCTTGCAGTGCAATATTAATAACCGGGTGCGTCCTTGAATTTCGACCGACCGATTCATCACGAACACGACCGATGAATGACCACCTTCAGACTCCGATCGTCCTTCTTCCCGCTCTCGACTGCTCCCATCCATCTCCAGAAGAAGAGAAGACATCGAACGACCATCTTTCGGTATTGAATTCCAGGACAATTTCCTTTGGACGCAAACCCAAAGGAACATTCAGACACAAAGACACAAACGCAAAGGAGCGGCAAGTTTGGTCACCCACACTCCCAACGGGCCCCTGGCGAATTTCAAATCAGCTAAGACTACCCTACATCACAAGGCATTATGTAATATATACATATATATATGTATGTATTTATGTATGTAGGCCTATGTATTTATGTATGTATGAGGACATTTAACGGACATTTTCCTTTGGACTTTCCGCTGATCATTTCCTCGTAGGGCAGATCGTGGTCGCGTGGGTAGGGCCCAATAAAATAACGTGGTTTTCGAGTAGCAACACTGACGCAAGTACGCGTGTACGAACAGGGCACGGTGGCCGAATGGATAGAGCGCTCGGCCAGTCGCCCTTTAACGCGGAGAGTATGGGTTCGAGCCACCCCAACCGGACACTGTGTAGAGAGAGAGAGACCTTGAGCAAGTCCTTAATTCTCAGTTGCTCAGCGCCATCGATGACCTCTCATATTCATTCATTGCATTTACATAGCGCCCCTTCAAGAAGCTACTCGGAAGCGGTCCCGGCCCAGCCACGACGAAAGAAAAAGACTCGAGGGACTTGTAGAGCCATGCCGGATGGCTCTACAAGTAGGCTAAAGAGCGAAGCTTAAGCGGGAGGTCATTCCAGGTGGAAGGTCCCACAATCGGAAAAGCACGGCGCTTCTTAAATTATAGCCAAGCGAGCCCATGGAACTAGGAGCTCACCCTTTGTCGTAGAGGCGAAGCGCCCGACGCGCTGCAACATCGGACACTGGGCGGCAAAAATCATGCAAGCTGGAGCACAGGCCAAGAACGCAGCGAGAAACCACATATGGTCGTGTGTGCACTTCTGAACTTTGGAAGTAGAACAATCGAACCTATGTCAGATACAGTTGTATCGTGTAGTACAGTAGTATAAATAGTTAAGCACTAGATTGGGCACCGTCAGTCTGTCAGTGCCTGTATAATAAAACAAATCCTTGAACGGTTAGGGCATTCGGTGCTGAGCCAGTAGGCTAAGTTGATATACAACAGAACTGTTAATCCGGACAGGCATTGGCGTATTTAGGGAGGGGGGTCAAACACCCCGAAAGGAGTTTCAGGAAAAAGTTTATACGCTTTTACATGCAAAATACAAAAAAACTTTTGTGACAATCTTCAATGGAAAACCCCCCGAAATCTTAAACCCCCTCCCAAATTTGTCCTGGCTACGACCATGCGGATAGGATCTACAGTATAATATACTAGTATAGTAGAATATGCCTATCTTCGTGTAAAAAGGCCTATATCAGAGGTCTAATTACACGACAATATGTGTCTATTTAGAAATGGAGACAGCTGACGGGATTCGTGGAAGAACTCTTAAGTATATTCTATAACGATTACATTTCTTTGAACGAGTTTTAAAAGACGACTTCACGAGTCAAGAGTGTGAAAAACGACGTGGTCCAGGAAACGGTTTATTTTTAGAACAGCACCCTTAGATCAACAGACACTGCAATTAATGAATAAATGAATAATAACAATACCTTACTCTAGCCTTTTGTTCTCCTTATCAGTAGGTCTACAAGTTCCATAAAAGGCGTCCTATTAAATCAGCAGGACTATTGTAGCAATCAGAGATGGGCACGATTGGTGACATTGCTAATCGAGTAGAATTAGAATTAGCTGCCGAAATTTGCTAATCGATTAGCCGTTAATTCATTATTGATTCAACAACAACAGAAAACTTACAGGAAATAATCAACAATCAGTCATTTTCAAAGTTAATCTGTTCATGCCGTCAACAGGACAGAGTCAAAGATTATAAAATAATCAGTGTTGTATCAATTACATTGCAAATGTAATTATACATTTTTAGCATTACATGCTTGTAAATGTATTTGATTTATTTTGAAGATTGTGTTGATTTTAATTACAATTACATTTTAATTGTAATTCAATTGTACCGAACCCCTCTCCCCTTTAAAATTGGCAAACAGTTTAGAATTTTTTTCTATAATTCTTAATTTACTGTTTTTTAAAATGGAAACATCCCTTATGGGCTAATGGCCTCCAAATTGTCCTATTAATTCAACTGTAGGCCTACTGCAAGTTTAGCAAGTAGAGATGGGCACATTGTTTACAATTGTCATAGGGAGTTTATTTGATTGTAAGAGCAGAAGCCGAAAAATGATAGTCTGTTAGCAGCTGATTGCGCCTCCAGGGCGAGTCAACAACAACAGAAGTGCTTAAAGGAGACGCTCAACTGGAGCTGAAAATGGAAGCTGTTATCTGTAGGCAGCCGCCGTAGGCAAGCTAAGAATAAAATAATGCATGACTTGCATGAATAGTCTGATAGTGATGGTCACATGCTCCTGCACTCGGAGTCTATCAAAATGTGCTGTAACTTGCAAGACTGTAAGAGGGGTGCAAGGATAGAATAATGTTGACGATTATGTTGCCATGCAGTCACTTTGCACAGCAGTTTATTCAATTAAAGGGTTGGCCCGAGTCAACCCAGCAGGCTGGTATCGTTGCGGACTTTTTCAAAGTAATTTACTAATTTACACTTCATTCAATTACAAATTACATGCAATATTGTAATTGAAATACAATTACAATTACTAGACTTAAAATGTAATTCAATTACAATTACAGAGCTTGTAATTCAATTACTTAATTCAATTATATGTATTTCAATTACTGAACAACACTGAAAATAATCTGCTATTGCAGGGCTGCCAGTTACAGATGGCTAGACGATTTTTATGATCAATACGATTATAGAAAATTAAACTTAAATAACATTGTTAGGGCTAGACCATGGCCAAACAACTAAATAACAACAAAACATTGCAGTACAAAATTTAAAACAAAAAAAGTCAAAACAAAAACAGATTATAATGTCCACAGTTGTAACATAAACAATCTTCAGTACAGGTACAATTAATCGAGTCATATTCATTTTATGTGTTCAACAGATAATGTTTCAGTTCAGCTTTAAATTGAGCCATATGCAATATATTTTTTAAATCGGGAGGAAGAGAGTCCCAAAATGGTGGGCCTGAGCATTTAATTGAGAACTGCTTAGTCCTGGTTCATGCCCCTGGGGTTCGATATTTACAGGATGCTCTAGTATCATGTCCATGGATTGTACACTCTTAAGGAAATATTTATCAAACAGTGATGGAAGAAGCCCATAATGACAACAGTACATGAATAGTCCAATTGGATATTTTTTAATATTATTCAATTTTAATGTACTGTGCTCTTTAAATATTAATTTGTTATTATCAGACCATCCTAGTAAGCAACTCACACGTATGGCACGTTTATGCAGAGTCTCGAGGCATTTTAATCTAGGGAGTAGTTTAAGCCCCAGCTAGGCTAGTCAACCGTCCACATTTTGTATGGATTGTCCAGAAATTGCAGCCAGTGTACAGAAAACGGAGGAGAGTCGTTCTGGACAATGCAATGTCCCGACAAAAATAAGAATTTTCCTCACCAATGCACAAAATGCATAGTTGCAACTTTCAACAAAGACAACAACCTTCCTCAAATATAATAATTAATTAAAAAAATTGTAAGAGTCTAAGATTTACAAATTCTGAAAATAAAAAATAATTCTGAATTTTAGAAGGAGCAGCTCTGCAGCTAGAGTAAAATTGCAAACAAACCGTTTGTTATTGAACAGCAGCACTGTTTGGTATCTTTGTTTTCCCAGATTTCATATCCGGAAGTACATATCTGCAGTCTGCCCTCTGCTACCAAATAGGTCGTAAAAATTGAAAACAATTAAAATAAATAATTTCTCAAGTTTAAAGTAAAGAATTTGTATTCACGAAATATTTTAAGAACAAGTTACTAACTAAAAGCTATGAATACGGACACCAGCGAAAGTGAAGACTGTGAAAGCGATTCTGAATAATCGCTTTCACATGTATCGAGTCTTGATGAAGTATTTGCGTTCGACAGTTTGTTAGAACTCATTCGCAAATGTGGAATTAGTTTTGGTAGATGACTTATACAAGGAGTAGCCTATTGCATTTTAAGAAAAGTTCTTCCAAAACGGAGGACAAAGCCAAAAATCGCTGAACGTTGGGTAGAATTTTTTTAAATTGTAATGCCCCAAATTTTCAAGAACTAGTTGGATACGTTTTAGCATTGATGAAAAATCTGAGAACCGATGAACGCAACAGGATGAAACCTGAACTCGTAAAAATTTCGATCAATCTTGCGGTGATTTCTTACATTATATTCCTAATGGCTTAGAATTAGAAAATGAAATTTGCTAATGGATTAGAAATTTTTAAGCGGTTTGTCTAATCGATTATTTACTCATCTGTGGCAGCAATTATAATTATTCTGCTTATGGGTTGTAGCTGTAGGCCACTTGCATGCCAAAGTGGCAGCATGTTTGATGGAACGACCAGAATTTGAAGAAAATTGCTCACAGGCGCAAGAAAGCAGAGGAAATGCCCGGGAACCCTTCGCAATTCAAGAACGTACACTGGACAATAGATGTGCCTCAAAACGATTATCATTTAGGGCAATCCCCATGGACGTGCAAGAGAAACTTCAAAATGTAGTCGACTAAATATAATTCGATATGGAACCTGCTGAAAAAGGCGAATGAAAGGTAGTGTAAATAAACAAGACCTAAAGATAAGATTGTTACGGGATCCAATATACATTGAAAGTACACAACGCTGTTTACGAGGAAATGTCATCCGTCTGTGAACGCTACACATTAAGTGGAAGTTCTTTTAAATCTCGTCTTATTGAAAAACATCGAGACAACGAAGCAACGTGTCTTGAGACTACATATATAGTAGCATCATAAAATAGATGTATAGGCTGTATATAAACCACCCGCTATCAGTATATATACTGATTGCTGTGGTTTATGAGGACTTGACATTTCCTCGTAAACGATTTTGTTGACCTTCGTTTGAAGACTGCCTGACTTCACATCAGATCAGCAAAATCGTAGCAAGCTCATACGCCCGCTAATCAGTGTTTTTTTTATACCAGCAACGCACACAGCCACACATGCAAATAGAGATTCAAACAAACTAGGACTGCGGAAGTTAACGATTAATTAACGATTAATCGAAGACCGCTTGTTATATTGTCAACAAAACAAGTTGCTCACTAGAACCTAGCAGTATTAACATGCTGGTTTGACATTTGAACTGAAAATAAACAAGACTACTAATAGGAACAAATAACTACACAACTAAGCAAGTAGAAACTACTAAATAGCAATAAATAATTAAATATTAATATTACCATTAAAAGATAAACAATGTTAATTTTTTATTTGTCATTACTTATTGTGGAATGCATTTAATCAAAACTTAACTATTAATTAATCGCTATTTCTTAAATAAAATTTTTTAATCGGTAACAGCCCTATAACAAACATCTCTACCAATAATCGGTGAAGTCGACACAATATGCGGTCAAGTCCATAAAATATCCGGTCAAGTAGATACAATACAGCCAAAATGTGCCATCTCTGTCTCTCTGGATCTCGCTGTCTCTCCTCTCTCCCTCTAGCTCTGTCTCTATATCTCTGTCCTTCAGCTGGCAGAAGCCGTGGATAAGGACTTCTTCCTAGAGAGACAGGATGAGCTACTGGATCTCATACGGTAAAGTCTGATACAACCGCATTCAACCTTCACATAATTTAGCCTTTGTGTGTAAGCAACTGCCAAAACGTATCGTACCAAACTACAGAGAATGCTAGACATTTTTCAATAGCATACACGAAACATATTTCTTTTTGTTCTTGGTTGTTAATTCGAATGGGCAAGGCTTAGGACGCAGGTTATATTTGCTAACGGGCCATATTGATGTTTTACTGGTATCAGACCCATTGAAATTTTACAAAATTAAGCAAATACATATTTGACAAATTCTCATCAAGAAGAAATAGCGTGAATTGTCACCGTGTGATTTTGCTAATTCTAAAGTTTCTTGACTTTGATTCCAATCCGTGAAGAAACTTGACCTCGTAGAAATTTTGGATTGTTGCTGCTGCAGGCACCGGAGATGTAAGAGGAAGCTGATGGATGGCAAGCTTAGCATCATTGTACCTGAGGTGAAACGTCTGCAGCAGAATGTGGTTGAGCTGGAAGTGCAGAATGGTTCTATTGATCTGCGTCTTGCACAGGAGATTGAGCGGAATGTGGCAAGAAGTGATCTTGTTGCGACCATTTTCTACCAGTGACTTTTACCCGTTTTAGATTTAACTTAAGTGTATTGTCATACTTTTTAGAAATTGCATGCAATGAATCTGGCAAATACTCCTGATTCTGGCATATAATAAGTAATCGTATTGGTTTTATGTTTGTTGTGACTTGCTATTGGGTCTGAGAAGTCATTTGGATGCAAGCAGAATAAATGCATTGGTGAATTCAGAGTTCTCACAGACGGAAAAGGAAAAATCGTTGACAGAGACCAGATAACACAACTGATGACTGAAGTAGAACATCTGCAACAGAGGCTCAGCCAACAGGCTTCTGGTAAGTTCGCCTGGGTCAAGAGACTTGACGTAAAGTCACATTGGTACATTCCGGATAAAGGGGGAAAATGTAATGTCATCTAGGTCACGGGACTTAGCATTACGTCACCTGGGTCAAGAGTTTAAACATAAGGCTCCTCTGGGTTGCCTCCAGGTCTAAGGGCCAGTGTTGGCTAGTTACTTTTTAAAAGTAATCATTAACAGTAACTAGTTACTGGACTGCAGAAGTAACTAGTAACTGTAACTAATAACTTTCTTAAAGTAACTAGTTGCAGTATTAGTTACCAAAAATAGTAGTTAGTTACAGTAAAGTGCTACAAGTAATGAGTACTGCCCAGCACTGCTGAGGGCACACAAGTTCATCTAGTGCTCCATCTGCAGGTCAAAGGACATCAAAGTACATAAGTGTGACTGCATCTCAGCTTTCTGAGTAGACCTCAAGTAAAGCAGAGAGCACTTCTTCCTAGTCTGAGAGATTGATTGTATTGTTCTAAAATATTGTTTTGTTTTGACGTCACTAGAGCTGAGAAAGGCAGCAAACTTTCTTAAGAAATGTTGTCCGATTGTTGAAAACATTAACTAGTCAACATTGTCAATGTGAAGGCCTCAAGCGAGTCAGGGAGTCTTCAAACGAAGGTCAATGTGAAGTCGGGCAGTCTTCAAATGAAGGTCAATGTGAAGGCCTCAAGAGAGTCAGGGAGTCTTCAAACGAAGGTCAATGTGAAGTCAGGCAGTCTTCAAACGAAGGTTAATGTGAGGTCAGGCAGTCTTCAAACGAAGGTTAATGTGAAGTCAGGCAGTCTTCAAACGAAGGTCAATGTGATGGCCTCCTAAGAGGCAAGCTGTCTTATTGTCGGTTGTTCTGGAGAAAATGGCTTCTATCCGCTCCCAGAATACGATGCTCAACCAGGAACTTGAAAAGGTTGGTGAGGCTAAGTCCATCCTCTTTACAGCTGAAATTTGCCATCATTGTCTCGGTCTCGCTGTCTCTCTATCTCTATCTCTCTTTCCTTTCAGTATTATTTTGTGTTTTCTATTTTAGGTCAATGCTCTGGGACATGCTCAGTCTGCCTTCTTTGTCTAGAATCGCTCTAAATAAAATTTTACTGACTGTTTTATTAGGGATTTCTGTCATGCAGTGCAGCGTCTTAGTCTCCTGCTGCTGTGTAGATGTTGGCCGAGTGATGGATTTGTGTGTTTTGTGGTGGTTAGATGTCGGAGCCGATGCAATCAGGGAATCGGAGAGGGGATACAGGGCAAGCACCTGGCAGAGACTGTGGAGTAGGTCTTCTTTCTAGACAGACAGGAAGGATGAACTACTGGATTTCTTAACATTGGATATTATTGCTTGTGGCTATGATGATAATTCTAATCGTGGTGGTGATGAGGAGTGGTGGCGGTGCCATCCAAAACAGCAGTGATGTTGAGGTGGATGATGAAGATGATGGCATATTGTACGCTTTCCATGACTGATAACTGAACTGTCGTGTTTGGTTTGTTAGTAAAGTGTGGGCATTTGTCTCATGCTAACAAAGAGGACTTTACTTTCTTAGTTTTGGAGATAATTGTGGTATTGCTGTGTACTGCAATGAACGTGAGAGTGCTGGAACTATTGATGTGGATTTGCGAGAGATGGGCAAACTGATGGACTATTTCCGGCACCTGACACAGGCAAACAAGAGTCTCGAGGAGGATAAGAGCAAGGCGGTTGAAGAAAACCGTCAGTTGTTGGACCAGATGAAGGAGCTGCAGAAGCGACACATCATGGCATGCCATCTTATGCTGAACACCAAACGACGACTTGAGGACAAGAAGGCCGAGATGGAGAACATGACGATTGAAAACCAGGCGATGAGGAGCAAGATAGAAATGTATGAAGATCAGATAACATGACTGAAGACTGAATCAGATCACATGCGACACAGGCTCAGCCAACAGGCTTCTGGTAAGGTTGTCTGGGACTTAAAGTCACATTGATTGATTCCGGGTCAAGGGAAAAATATAAGGTCATACATATCTACGGTAGCTTGTTCCAAGTTCTATATTTACTTTATTCGTGTCTTTTTAAGATTATTTCAATTATCGCTTTCTTATCCACAATGAGTAAGAATCATTAAAAGTTTACAGTTCAAGATGTAATCATGATGCTTGAGAATTCGGACGATGAAGGTGGAAGTTCCGACAACAGTATAACCAAAGATGAAGGTGATGATACTGTAATGGACGGTGCCGCAGGAGAAACTGCCGAGGCCAGCAACAAAGACGAAACTGACGATGATGGCGAGAACTTTATTGGTCGTGGAGCCCGAAAGAGACCTCGTGTTATATCGTCGTCAGACAGTGAAGAAGAGGCCGCATCTGCAGAAACCCCCCATGTAAAAAGTAACACTGCCCATTGGACTTGGACTTCTTATGATGACAACAAGAATTTTCAACAAGCTGATGTTTCATTTTCAGGCAAAGAACAAATTCTGGTCAACTTGTCTGACAAAAGTGACAATGCAGTTCCACATGACTTCTTCTTTCAGTACATAATGCCAGCTGTCATTGAGCATAATGTCAAGGAGACAAATTTATCGCTACGCATCTCAATTTTTGTAAGCTCATCGGGATACTATAAAACCAAATTCAGCTGTACATAGATGGCACGAGACAGCCAGCGAGGAAATGCTAGCATTTTGGGGTATGGTAATTCTCATGGGCATAGACTACAAGCGACGATTGTCAATGTATTGGTCAGCTCGGGACATACTTCACACCCCTTTTTTGGAGAAGTGATGAGCCATGATAGATTTCTTCTGTTGCTCAAATTTCTTCATTTTGTTGACAACAGTGTCTTTGATCCTGTCGATCCCAACAGAGATAATAGGATATATAAAATCCGGCCATTTCTTGACATGGTTACTGATCGTTTCAAAGCGGTGTATTTTCCAAAGAGAGAATTATGTGTTGAGGAATCTCTCGTTTTATTCATAGGTCGAGTCTCTGTGAAACAGTTTATCCGTAACAAGCGTGCTCAATTTGGATTTAAAATGTTTGAATTGTCAACAGATAATGGTATTTTGTTGAACTGTATGATCTACTATGGCAATACGATGCAAGATCTTGATGGAACATTGCCCAATGGCTTGCTGTTTACCGAGAAAATCCCACTGACTCTGATGAAGGACTATCTGAAAAAAGGTCATTGCTTATTTGTAGACAATTATTATACATCACCTGTACTAGCTCACTTCTTAATGCAGATGCAGACGGTTCTTGTTGGAACTGTACGTTGTAATAGAAAGAATTTTCCACATCAGCTTGCAAAACTACCTATGGAAAGAGGTCGCTCTGCTGCATATTGTGCCGAGAATGAAAATGTCATGGCGGTCAAGTATAGTGCTGCAACCGACCGGGCAAACAAGCAACCTAAAGTGGTGTGTACATGTTGTCGACAGGACACTCTAATTTGAGTTTACCAACAAAAAGAAGACTAAAGATCGTCAGGTTATTTCCAAACCCTCGTGTATTAAGGCGTATAATAAATCGATGGGTGGTGTCGATTTGATAGACAAACAGCTGGAGTCAATTATGTTTCTCAGAAAGTCGTACAAGTGGTATCGAAAAATTGCGATACGACTGGTAATGCAATGTGCACTGAATGCACATAAATTGTACTGTCTGCGAGGAGGTCAGAAAGATTACTTGCACTTTTTGCAAGACATTGTTACTGAACTACTGTCACATTCACCAAAAGCAAATGGCATTCAAAGAGTTCCAGTGGAGAACATTGAAAGACTGTGTGGATGAAACCATTTCCCAGGGAAGAGAAGTAAAGAAGGAAGCAGCAAGAAGAAATCAATGAGCAAAGTCTGTCGAGTATGCTATGCACAGGGGCGAAGAACTCCAAGCGGGAAACCGATCGAAAGCAATTGGGTTTGTACCGGATGTTCAACAGAACCCGGACTTTGCGTCGACAAAGATTGCTTCAAGGACTTTCATACTAAATTGTACTTCTGACATTTTGATATAATTATTCTGACATTTCTCATATTTTGTGATTTTTGACACAAAACGTAGAAAATATTGGATAACATTTTTTCAACTCAAAATTACGCAGTACAGTGGTTGCCACGGGCAGCAGTAACGAAAAGGTTAAGAAGCATGATGCTCTCGAAGTGCTGCAATGACTTAACATGTATGTCATTTGATTGGGAGTCATGCAAAAATATGAGAGTGAAGACTTGGATGGTGTGTTTTATGTGTTTTGTTGGTCAATCAAAATTACACTGCAGGTTTTGTTTAAAATATTCAAATGGAAAGTTAATAATAAATTTAGTTTTTACTGACTTTTGTTCAAAATAACCATTTGCTTTTCTGTTGTGATTTTATTCAGGAAAGAGATGATTTCCAGTAGTTAACGATTGTGTTCCTTGAAATCTTGAATCATCTTTCTTCTCAGTCGGGGAATTTTAACCCCCAACCTCTGTCAGTCTCACTTTTTAAGAATTGGGTCATTGTCGCCAAAATTATGATTTGTTTGGTTTGTTTCACTTATTTAAATATCTAAAACGGTACTTCCAGTGTTTTGTCAAGTGGGTTTAAAACATCCTCAGGGTGTCTGGGCCAGAATTTTTCTTGGAGTTTAGTATTAAAGTTTGCAGTAATTTAATGATGAGTTGCATTAGCTTCCCAGTCCCTTGTAGTCGCTTTCGAGGCCTTCACATTGACTTTCGGCTGACGACACCCAGACGCTTTCGAGGCCTTCACATTGTTGCTACTAAATGTTAAGGAAAGCAGTGATGTTGATGTTTGTTAACAGGTGGAAGATGGGAAGGAGCAAGGTACAAATATAAACCGCATCGGTTAATATCCAGAGTGAACCAGAGTGCTCAAACGTTGTCAGCCAGCCTTCAGGTAGGTAGGTGGATGTGTGATGGTATCTATTGGTTAGAGTGCTGGACTGTCAACTGAGAGATTGGGGTTCAAATCCCCACCGGGACAGAAATTTATTTTGAGATTCCTACTCTACCTGAGCCCCTAGCAAACTCAGGTCTATGTGACGACACAAACTTTACACTGTCTGGGGAAGATGATATGGTGAGTGTAGTGCAAAAACATGCACGATGATATTAGTATAATTATTATTATCGTGTTATATGTTGTTCGTAATTTTCAAACGCTCTTGAACTCTTAAAATGTATAAGACTTGAATGACATACAGACCGATGCAGCGAGTGAAGCCTGCAGAGCGAAAGGCCATGCCTGTGAATCCGACGATTTCTGGATGTAAAAGCTGTAAGGAAGCTGTTGCCACTTAAATGTAGATTGCGTAGCCGAAGGCGCTGTAGCCCGTGAATATTTCAGTTGATAATTCTGATGTCGACGGAATCGAATGCAGTTGCATTTTTGGTCTGTGTAACGGAAACCAAGAGCAGAGGAAATTTCACGTATAATCTTGTTGTCAAGCGTCGAGGAATTGTTGCATCAAAAGGGATTACGTTCGTGTCAAAGAAAGATATGAATAAAGTCTGATCGGTTTACGAGCGAAAGTACAAAGGAGGAAAGTCATAGTCACGGAATTCAGTGGAGTCCTTTCTTTGTGTTTGCATCTGAAGCCTGAGCGTCAGCAGCCTGTATACGGTGTCTGATGACAGGCAAATCTGTGGATTATCTACAGTGTCATCGTCCAAGCCACTGCTCTGGCTTGTCTCCGATGTCTAGCTGAACTAAAGCCAAAAAAGAGGGAATCCCGTGAATATCTATAAGTTCATGGATGTTAGTAAACAGAGAATAATTAAGTGTCCGCTTGCATATTAAGTATATCGATAGTTTTCTAAGTAATGTTGACGTTGCGTAATATAATTTTCATCATTGTAGTTCCCTTGTATTAGTAGAAGCTTTGTCAAAGGATATAGCTCGATTACTAACAAGGATTTAACTAAAGAAGACGGAGAAGAAACAGTACGAGGTAATGGCAAGAAAAGTGTGTCTCATGAGTTACCTGAGTCAGGGATTGAGTTAATTCTTAGCAGGATGGAGCTAAGTTTCAGAGAGGTGGCGACTCGATTAACTGACATGTCGACCGGACAAATGGAGTTAACTCGAGGACAGAAGGACGTAACTGTTACAGTTCGAGACCTGACAGACGTTCTATCAGACGTCACTAGACAGTTGAATGAAATTACCAAGATGCAAGAGGAATGAGGAATAGGCAAGATAGGGTCGAATTTGTGATTGGTTCGGTAATTGTCCGACAAGAAGAGAGTAATGACAATGTAAATGTAATTGTTGATGCTTTCCACAGGAGAGGTTAACAGCTATTGGCTATTTACTATTTCATATCAGAAATCGTGGCTACCCGAGAGTAAAGTAAGGTTGTCAAAGACAACCTTACTTTACTCTTTACTCCTTTGAGAAATAGTGTTAATGGTGTGATGTCTGTAGGCTTGTGAGAAATCACGTTAATGATGTGATGTTGATAGGTATGTGAGAAATCCGAGCAGGCAGCGGATGAAAGTCTGCAACGATGCGCTGAACTACAGCATCAGAATTATGCGTATAGTGCACAGGTAACGATCGGAGTCTTCAGGTTCCATTTCATCTCTCTGTCTCTCTCTCTTTACATGCCTCCTTCTGTGTCTCTGTCTGTTACTTTGTCTATGCCTCTGTCTGTGTCTAATCTAACCTAATGACTGAATGCCACTTCAGTTGAAGCCATAGTCAAAATCATAATCTGCTGGAGAATTCCAGTTGTTGAAATCTTGTGATGTCTTTCTCTGTCTACAGCTCTGTATGTGCCTCGAGTCTGTCTGTGTGCGTCATTCTTGATGTCTCTCATTCCAGTTTCACAGGAACATTTCTTCCTCGTAGAAATGCCATCCAAAGGTTCTGTTGCAGTAGTTTTCAGTTACAGTTGGGGGCCTCTGAGCTTTGTCATAAGATGGGAACGTGATCAAGTGTGCTCTTTATAGCTGAGTTGGTTAAGTGGTGTAGGTGGAGGAGAAATGTTGAATCAAATTTCTGCCCTGGTGTGTGGCTTTAGCCTGATTCAGAGTTGGTAGTTGTAGCTGTATTTTCATTGGATCCTGTATGTTTCTCATCATCCTTCTTTCCAGCACTCCACAATGGAGGAGGAAATTGAGTCTGTGACAGCCGAGCGCGATTCCTTGCTAAGAGTGAAAACTGCAGAAGAAAAGGAAAGAGAGCTAGGTGACCAGCTGGCCAAGGTAAAGCAGGTGAGTTAACGGCAGATGTATTGTGCTATCAATGAACTAGATATTTGCCCATCCTAAGACAGCTGAAAAGAATTAGAAGTCATTCGTCAAGCCACATATCTGCCTGAACTTTCATTACACAAACATTTGAATCTATGCGACTGTTAGCGATTTAGTTCTTGTATATTCTTGTAAAAGACATTGACGGTCGGCCATGTTGTTAGAAGCGCCACCTGCCGAAATGACTGATAATAAACTGAACTGTCTTTTTTGGATTTTTAGTAAAATGTGGGCATTGTCTCATGATAACAAAGAGGACTTTACTTTCTTAGTTTGGAGATAATTTTCGTATTGCCGTGTACTACAATGAACGTGAGACTATTGTTGTGGATTTGCAGGAGCTGGGCAAACTCATGCAGGAAAACAAGTCTTTGAAGCTCGAACGCGACAAGGTAGAACAGGAGAAGGCAAAGCTGATCGAAGAGAACCGTGAGATGAAAGAGCTGGCCGACAGTCACCTCATCTCTGCCGACAGTCGCCTCATCTCTGTGGAACAGAACGACAAACTCGTGCAGGAAAACAAGTCTTTGAAGCTCGAACGCGACAAGGCCGAACAGAAGAAGGCCAAGGTGCGCTATCTGGCGCTGATTACCAAATGGGAACTTGAGGCAAGGAAGGTAGAGAGGGAGAAAGTGACAATGGAAAACGAGGAGATGTGGAGCAAGATCGATGTGGGTATAGACCAGATCACACGAATGATGACCGGAGTAGAACACCTGCATCTCAGTCAGCAGGATTCTGGTAAGGTCGCCTTGGTCAAGGGACTTGTCGTAAATTCACATTGGTCGATTCCAGGTCAAGGTGTAAATGTATGGTCATCTGGGTCACCTCCAAGTCATGGGACTTAGCGTTATTTTTCACCTAGTTGGTGAAAATGAGTTTATAATGTATACATGAGTACTGGCATTTAAAGCTGGAACGACTTGAGTTTGTTCGATATGGTGACGAGTGGATGAAGGTGGAGGATTGATTGCATATATTGGTCTTGTGGTGCTGACAAATCTAGTTTTGTAGATGCACCACATTTTTGCGGAAACAAAGAATAAGATGGCGAATCTGCAACAACAGATTTGTCGCTTGAAGAATGCACTGAGAAGATTACACCAGGCGTAATAAAACAAAAAATCTTCATCGCCATTGTTGTAATATATGCAGGGCTTCAGTCGCTGATGGCTAATCAGTAAAACCAAACTGCATGACCAGAATCCCTAATAGGAACTGCATTAGAAGGAATTGCTCTGGGAGGAACTGTGCTGGTTACCAAGTAAAAACTTATTGCATTTAAAATCTGGATGCTTATGTAGTCGATATAGTGAGATTTTGAATCCATCACAACATAAATCAATAGATTAGGATAGGGAAACTGGAATCTGTGGAGTTAGAGATATTTTGATGATGTGCTGCTGACGTCGCTCTGTTGGGCTGTTAATCTGCTATCTTCAGTTACATAATTAGGATGTCATCAACTGCTTAGGTCTGTTTTTAATAGCTGCTCTCTCAGATGGTCTGTTTCAATGAGGAAAGATTTTCTTTGAATAATTTTATAGTTCTGATTATTAGTATCCATTATTATTAATGAATCATTGCTAGTAATTTCTTATTAGTGGTAGTTTGCAGGTGTGTCAGTGTTAATGGTGTGATTTTGGTAGGAGTGAGAAATAGTGCTAATGGTATGATGTCATTGATAGGAGTGTGAGAAATCATGTAAATGATATGATGTTGTGTATAGGAGTGGGAGAAATCATGTTAATGGTGTGATCTTGATAGGATTGTGAGAAATCCCGGCAGGCGTCGGACCAGTTGAAACGTCGAAACAATGCATACACACTTGTGTGAACTCTCTGTCTGACAATCTGTCATTAAGTTGTTCCCTTGTATAGTTATTTCTCTTAGTCTTCAGAGTACCATACATCTGGTAAAAGTCGTCTCTATTGATTCTAGTAGCTCTTTGTCGATGTGTATTTGCAGAAGCTGGATAAACTGACGGATGATTTCCGGTGCCTGACGGAGGTGAACAATTGTCTTAAAAAGGAGCTCGACAAGGTGGAAGAAGAGAAACGTAAGATTTTTTTACCAGACGAAAGAGCTGGAGCGACGACACTTACTGGCATGCAATCTGGTGCTGAACACCAAACAGGAACTCGAGGAAAGGAAGGCCGAGATGGTGAAAGTGAAGACAGATAATGACAAGATGAAGCACAAATAGAACAAATTATTCCACTGACGACGGAATCAGAGCACCTGCGACAGCTCAGCCAATAGGCTTCTGGTAAGGTCACCTGGGTCAAGGGACTTAAAGTCACATGGTCGATTCCGGGTCAAGGGGGAAAATATAAGGACATCTGGGTCAAGGGGGAAAATATAAGGACATCTGGGTTACCTCCAAGTCATGGGATTTAGCGTTATGTCATCTGGGTCAAGAGTTTATACATAAGGTCATCTGGGTCAAGAGTTTAAACATAAGGTCATCTGGGTTGCCTCCAGGTCCAGCGGCGGCGCCAGGGAGGGGATGGGGGGGCTTAGCCCCCTAGCTGCGGCTGAGCCCCCTCAAAAAGTGGGAAATCACTGCAAATCACAGGGAGGAGGGGAAAAACAACAGGGCTTGGAGCTTTAGCCTCCCCCAAACTTGAAATCCTGGTACCTCCACTGTCCAGGTCTAAGAGCCATTGTTGGCTAGTTACTTTTTAAAGTAATCATTTACGGTAACTAGTTTCTAGACTGCAGAAGTAACTAGTTACTGTAACTAATTACTTTTTTTAAAGTAACTAGTTATGGCATTATAAAAATAGTAGTTACAGTAACGTGTTACAAGTAATGAGTACTGCCCAGCACTGCTGAGGCACAAGTTCATATAGTGCTGCAGGTCAAAGGGCATCAAAGTACCAGGTACATCAAGTGTGACTGAGTCTGAGCTTTCTGAGTAGGATATTCAAGTTCAGCTGAAAGCACTTCTTTGTAGTCTGAAGGATTGATTGTATTGTTTTAAAATATTGTTTTTTAAATTATGGTATTGAATTGTTCTAAAAGCATTGTTCTAAAACAACTTAATTAGTTGTTATTAATGGTGCTGTGTGAATTGGCTGTAAATCCGACTCTTTTGGATTTCTGTCATTGTCATTTTGCTTAACGGCTGAATGTTTTGCTGTGAGCAGATGCAGAGCTGGAGTTGGATTGTAACAAGTTCTTGTTCCTCGAAAGAGCACTCCAAGAGGAGACGACTGAAGCATCGGGGGCTGAAGCAACAGAAACACTTCAGAGGGATGACCAGGTACTGCAACAGAGGGTCTGCATTCCATAAATCATGCCGTCATTGAATTGTTCTAAAAGCATTGTTCTACAATAATCAAATGACTGCATAAGTATGTTAATTGCTATTAATTGTGCTGTATAAATTGGCTGTAATTCGACTCTTTTGGTTTTCTGTCTTTGACATTTGCTTGAAGGCTGAATGTTTTTGCTGTGAGCAGATGCAGAGCTGGACTTGGATTGTGACGAGTGGCCTGAAAGAGCACTCCAAGAAGAGACGACTGCACGGACATCAGGGGCTGAGGCAACAGAACACGTACTGCATTCCATAAATCATGCCGTAATAAAACATTTTGATTCCATAAATCACGTCATAGTCAAATATCTGCTGACCAGATGGAGACAAAGTTATTTTCTTAGAGGTCCGCACAAAAGACATCATGTGAAATTAGATATACTGGAGGCACATTGTACATTATGAACGGATCTAGTTCCATCAAAGCTTACAGGAAATGTAGGGGAGACTGGGGTCGAAAGTAACACTGGTTGAATGTAACAACTATCAGAGCGCCGTTGCTGGAGAGCAGGGAACCAGCTCATACTGATCTAAAGGTAGATCAAGTCGACAAATCAGCGTGAACAAAATTTCTGCGCAGATAGTTGAATTCACTGCTGAAGAGATGGCACCGATTCTTCCAACAAATGGTGGGCGGCTACAAGCAGGCTGCAGTGCCATGTTTGGAGATAAATGTGCGCAACAGAATTGTTGCAAAATCAAGTGCAATAGTGGCACATCGTACTTAACCAAAGAAACGTTTTCGATAAAGGAATATGGGAAATGTTCTTAACATGTCAACAGAACCTGTCTTTTTCATGTAGATCAATGGCGCAAGGAGAACAATTGCATTGTGAATGTGACATGGCATAATAGAGACAAATAATCGGCTCTCCTCCTTTTTACAGGCTTGGGACTGGCACTACCACGGTTAGGAAGTATAGTGGTGAAGTTTCACATTGAAACTGGTTGCCATATGAACTTGCTTTCTTCTAGATGTTAGGCATCTAAGTTGTTGATAGAGTTTGGGTTTGTTGTTGCAAGCAGTGGTTAAGTTTTGAACTGGGAGTTTGTTTGGGTTTTTGAGTATTACTATTAGTTAATAGGTAGCTTCTGTCTCACCGATGGGGATCATTAGTGCATGAAAAGAAAGCCGTGATGAGGTCAATATCTAGCAGACGAGTGTGCTAAAACAGAGAGAGGCAGCCTATGGTAAATAGGCAATTTGACAAAGGTCAGTCTGAAGTAGAGCTGCCTCGATATGTTTTAGGTTCAGATGCAAAACCCCTGTTGACAGCGGCAACCTCCGAAGGACAGCCAGTGCAACAACCAGGAGTAGCTGAAATTGACGATGATTAGTTGATGTTTACGACACTCTGTGGTTAGGATAGTTGTGGAGTTTCACATTGAAACTGGGTGCCATTTGAACTTGCCTTCTTCATCGAGATATTATTTGTTTAAGTTGTTGATAGAGTTTGGGTTTGTTGTCGCAAGCAGTGGTTCAGTTTTGAACAGGGAGTTTGTTTAGTTTTATGAGTATTACAATTAGTTAGCTTCTATCTCACTGATGGGGATCATTAGTGCATGAAAGCAAGCCGTGACGAGGTCCATATCTAGCAGACAAGTCTGCTAATACAGAGAGAGGCGGCCTACGGTAAATAAGCAATTTGATAAAGGTCAGTCTGAAGTAGAGCTGCCTTGATATGAGACTGGCTGTTTTCATTCACAGTTAAGTAATAATTATGTTATCTTATCATGGGCATTTGTAAAGCACCGATCTGTGCATTTGCAGTGACATAACATTCAGTGTAGAGTTTACCTCTGCAGAGATTGCACCGATTCTGCCAGCAAAGGGTGGGCGACTCCTAGAAGGCTGGAGGACCATGTTTTCTCTAAAGTGTTTACAACAGAATTGTTGCAAAATCAAGTGAAATACTGGCACAATGTACGTAGCCAAAGAAGAGTCCTTAAGCAATGAAGAGATGCAGGCGAAATCTCCAGAATCCTGCTACATATTGCAGCGGGAAGGTCATTCCACAGTGAGGGATCCACTACAGCAAAAGCCTGCTGCTGGGTTAAAGAAAGAAAAAAGAAGCTTGGTGCTGGGTTAAAGAAGTTGGTCCTCGTAGTCCCAGCATTTTGAAGCCCTTCTTTTCTCATATCTTTCTCTGTAAACAATTGAAGGCTTTTCGGTTTCAAGCTGCCTTCGGTTTTGAGGTGAATTCATAAATTAGCTCTATGTAAATATCTGATTAGTAATAATAATAACAATAATAATGATACTAAAAATAATATATTCATATGTATGTGTAGGAAGTTGAAACATTTGAGCAATTTTCCTGTTAGGTTGCTGACTTGCCTCGTTAACTGTCACCATAGATTTTTGCTCAACTGCTGTGGAACTACAAGAGATGAAGTCAGAAAAGTTGCCTTTGTGTAACAAAGTCTGCAGGCTTCGAGCAGAAAAAGAGCAACTACAAATCCCTCCTAACTCAGACCAGTCGGTGAGTTAAAGCACCCCTATACGATTTCTTAAGGTGGTGATAAATAATAATTTGTCTTGGCTGATTTGCTGAATAGAGAAATGCGGCCTTGTGCTGCTATTCATTGTGAATCCTTCTTTCAGCATTTGAAGACTTTTGCTTCCAGCTGTCCATGCTTTTGAGGTGAATTCATAACTTAGCATTATATAAATATGCAATTAATAGTTTATCTTTGTTGATTCACAGACACATTGTGTTTCAGGTACTGTTTGAACTTTTTTTATTATGTGTTGTAGATTTCTGAGCAAGAAACTAAACTCGATGAGTTGAATGATTTTATAAGAGGTAAATGCTGCATCTCAGTCGATGGCATCTGCATACAGTTAGACACGACCCCATCATGTATGTTTCAATTCGCTTAAAGTCACCTCTTTCTGACCAGCAGTGTAGCTCAAGTTACCAGAAAATGACTTTTGGTTTCTCTGCCTTTTTGCACTTAGTCCTCGTATGTGGATTTGACTAAACTCGATGAGTTGAATGATTTTATAAGAGGTAAATGCTGCATCTCAGTCGATGGCATCTGCATACAGTTAGACACGACCCCATCATGTATGTTTCAATTCACTTAAAGTCACCTCTTTCTGACCAGCAGTGTAGCTCAAGTTACCAGAAAATGACTTTTGGTTTCTCTGCCTTTTTGCACTTGGTCCTCGTATGTGGATTTGACTAGTACTGCCAGCTTTTTGAAACCCTTCTTTTCTCTTATCTTTCTCTGTAAACAATTGAAGACTTTTCGTTTTCAAGCTGCCTTTGGTTTTGAGGTTCATAAATTAGCTCTATGTAAATATCTGATTAGTAATAATAATAATGATACTAATAAAATAATATATTCATATGTACATGTGTAGGAAGTTGAAACAAATGAGCAATTTTCCTGTTAGTTTGCTGACTTTGCCTCGTTAACTGTCACCATAGACCTTTGCCTAACTGCTGTGGAACTACAAGAGATGAAGGCAGAAAAGTTGTGTTTGTGTAACGAAGTCTGCAGGCTTCGAGCAGAAAAAGAGCAACTACAAATCCCTCCTAACTCAGACCAGTCGGTGAGTTGTACTTTTTAAAGGATGTACTTTTATTAGTTGTCTGTCACCATACACTTTTGTCCGACCACAGTTGAATTGCAAGAACTGAAAGTTGAAAGGTTGCGATTGCGTGACAAAATTGACAGTCTCCGATCAGAAACAGAACGAGTCGTAAACATGCAAATCCCTCCTAACTCCAACCAATCAGTGAGTTGTACTTGTTAAAGCACCCCTATACGATTTCTTAAGGTGGTGATAAATAATAATTTGTCTTGGCTGATTTGCTGAATAGAGAAATGCAGCCTTGTGCTGCTATTCATTGTGAAACCTTTCAGCATTTGAAGACTTCTGCTTCCAGCTGCCCATGCTTTTGAGGTGAATTCAAAACTTAGCATTATATAAATATGCAATTAATAGTTTATCTTTGTTGATTCACAGACACATTGTGTTTCAGGTACTGTTTGAACTTTTTTTATTATGTGTTGTAGATTTCTGAGCAAGAAACTAAACTCGACGAGTTGAATGATTTAAAAGAGGTAAATGCTGCATCTCAGTCGATGGCATCTGCATACAGTTAGACACGACCCCATCATGTATGTTTCAATTCGCTTAAAGTCGCCTCTTTCTGACCAGCAGTGTAGCTCAAGTTACCAGAAAATTACTTTTGGTTTCTCTGCCTTTTTGCACTTGGTCCTCGTATGTGGATTTGACTAGTACTGCCAGCTTTTTGAAACCCTTCTTTTCTCTTATCTTTCTCTGTAAACAATTGAAGACTTTTCGTTTTCAAGCTGCCTTTGGTTTTGAAGTTCATAAATTAGCTCTATGTAAATATCTGATTAGTAATAATAATAATAATAATAATGATACTAATAAAATAATATATTCATATGTACATGTGTAGGAAGTTGAAAAAAATTAGCAATTTTCCTGTAAGTTTGCTGACTTGTCTCGTTAAATGTCACCATAGAATTTTGTCCGACTTTGGTTGAGCTGCAAGAAATGAAAGTCGAAAAGTTGCGACTTCGTGAGGAAATTGAAACTCTTAGATCAGAAAAAGAACGCATCGTGACGGATGACATGGAAATCACTCCCAGCACCAGCCAATCGGTAAGTAAAGTATTTATGAAGCAAACCCAGCATAACAACACTAACTGGACAAACAGTTTACAATGTAGACAGGAGTACTGGCATTTAAAGCTGGAACAACTTGAGTTTGTTCGATATGGTGGTGAGTGGATGAAGGTGGAGGATTGACTGCATATTTTGGTATAACAACAAATAAACTGCACACACAGCAAAAAGAAAATGATCGGCTGAGGACGTCATTAAGCGGATTACAACAGGTATGATAAACAAATCATCTTCAGTGCCACTGTTGTAATATACGCACGGTTTCAGTCGCTGATGGCTAATCAGTTGAACTGAAAATGAGTGAGAGAGAGAATGAATTTAATTGAAATAAGAAGTACGCAGCAAATGTCACATTTTTGGGTTGATTAGGGGCCACAAAACAGAAATGACGAAATGATGTCCAGTTCAGTCCCTATAGCATTCACTAGAAGCCACTATGTAACAGACGAAAGTCGATGTGCAGAATGAATCGCATGCATTTGTCAATGGAGCTGATACGAGTACGAAGAGTTCTAATTGGACAGTTACGGGAACAAAGAAATGTAACGATTAATGTAAACTTGGGTCATGATACAGCACAACAAGTCTTTAATAATCAAACGCTGTTAGAATCTGTTGGAGTAATGCCATCAAAGGATGCGACAAGAGCTGTCAATCAGAGTCGACTACCCATTACACATAGAGAGTCTGCAACATATGACGTACACATCACTGCCATCGAATACGTTACATCAGGATTGGACTATGCTTGATGCAACAAGGTACTCTTGTCTAGTGATTGTATCAACAGCAGTGTTAGTTGTTGGCCCTTCTCATTCTATGATCTGATTCTGCGAACTCCGTGTGAAATAGAGGCATATTAGTAGGCGTTTATGATGATTAAGTGCGATTGTTAGAATTTCACTCTGATTTGTAGAGTTAGTTCGTTTATTGAGGAGATAATTTAGATAATAGATGTGGTGTTGACGGTAAAGTTATGGATTGGATTAGTCAGAGATATTTCTCTTTCTGTTCATTTGTATGCTATGGTTTGGCATTTGATTGCATGGAGAAGTTTCACTGGAGAGAATTGCTCAGTTGGAGAATGAGATACACAAGGCAATTCGTGATTTTGTCACTGCCGCACATTCCGACTGCGAGACACTGGCGAGATTGCAAGAAGAAATTTCACTGTAGAGAATAAGGAGACACGTGAGGCGATTGCCTTTCGTGATGTTGCCATTGCTAACTGGTTACTAAACTATTGTGTATCCCAGAACATGTTAATAGAAGTATAACATTGTGTTGGTTTAAACCTGAATGTGAGCTTTCATACAAGCAGCATTTGATGAAGAAATTGGATGATTGATGCATTCTGTGATTCAGAGACCCTGAATGTTCCAGATGCAATAATTGCACAGCTAGAGAACGAACTGAAGCATGCAAACGAGCTGCTAAAGGCATTGTAACAGGCTCCAACAGACGAAGCCAGTGATGAGATCTCACCTGCAGCTGCAGCAGGCATTCATATGATAAAATCACGAATGAGCTATACTCAGGTCAGTGGGATAAGACTAAAGATGACACAAACAGTGGAGTAGCAGGGAATGAAACACCATGTTTGGGGTGCAAAGCTTGATTCATTATGTGGCTTCTGCGATGCAGGAGCCACCTCAAATGGAGTTCTTCTAGTTGGATTGGTTGGTAAAGTTGGTGTTTAATAACACTGTCATACATAACAAAGATGATTGGCATCCTCCTCCTCTTTTATCCAGGCTTGGGACTGGCACTGCCAGAGTACGAACAGTGGTAGAGTTTGAGAGTTGCTGTTTTGACTTTAGGTGTGAGGCTGATAACTCTTGAGACATTGTCTGACGACAGATCATAATTCACATGAAATTGTCTATGATATGAGACGACATATGAGATTCTTTTGAAATTATTTGAATACAATGCAACTGCATCTTATAATATTGCCCTGCTTCCAGAGTTTAGAAGCATGCACACAACCATATATAACAGGACATCGATGGCACCGATTGTTTGTGAGCCAAGGACTTGCTCAAGGTCTGTAAAAAGTGATTGCCTCAGTGGAGGAATGCTCAAACCCACACTCAGCAGTGCTGCTGTGGTGAAAATGAGTTTATAATGTATACATGATAACTGACATTTAAAGCTGGAATGACTTGAGTTTGTTTGATATGGTGGTGAATGGACGAAGGTGAAGGATTGATTGCATGAATTGATTGCATATATTGGTCTTGTGGGTGCTGACAAACCTAGTTTTGTTGATGTACCAAGTATTTGCCGAGAAAACAGAGAAGCTCAACGAACAACAACGGGAAAATCGTCGTTTGGCGACTTCTTTAGACCAGGTGTGATAAACGAATCATCTTCAGTGCCATTGTAATATACGCAGGGCTTCAGTCGCTGATGGCTAATCAGTTAATTATAACGCATGACCAGAATCCCTAGTAGGAACTGCATTAGAAGGAATTGCCCTGGGAGGAACTGTGCTGGTTACTATGCCAAAGCTTATTGAGTTTAAGATCTGGATGCTTATGTATAATTGTCTGGCAGGTCTCCATCTTACCTCAAGGACGTTTGCATTTCAGTATCTTCCCCAGTTGCAGATTTCTCCTCCGCTCTGCAATGAAAGGCGACTTCGTTGTTACACTATCCCTGGCTTCCATGGTCCAGCATGGAAGTTTTGCTGTGGTTGGCCCACCCTCCTGGAACGAGCTGTCTAGCAACCTCTCTGCCTCTTTTCACAAACGTTTGAAGATGATTCTATTTGATCATGGTTTCATTGTGTTAGGTCGGAAGCGTCTCTCTAGAAGTGGCACTTTATAAATTTGCAGTTACAATAAGAGGTGCTATGTAAATGAGAAATAGCACAGGTAAAGTGCTCAGTTCTAAAGGTGGTGGCAGGTCGATGTGTAAACATATAAAGTGTTGAATGATAGTCTCAGGGTTTGGCATTTTGTATGTACAGGTGGCTTATGCTGTTGTGTTGGGTGTTGTAGACTCGAAGCAATTACGTTGAAGAGTTTGGTATTAATTCTGGTGTGGATTAGGCACTTTGTTATAATTCTGTATTGGAGGTGGGCACTTTGGTATTAATTCTGTTGTGAATTAGGCACTTTGTTATCATTCTGTATGGGGGTAGGTACTTTGTCATTTTGTATGGGAGGAAATGCTTCATTGTGTAGGCACTTTGTTATCATTCTGTATTTGTTATCATTCTGCATTTGTTATCATTCTGTATTTGTTATCATTCTGTATTTGTTAGCATTCTGTATGGGAGGAAGTGCTTCATTGTTGTTTAGATGTATTCACAGATTTATATAGTGCATCTGCATGTAGACTCTGATCAGGGCACCCTTGGTCACCATGATGCTTGTGAAAGTGTGGATAGACTAGACTGATCAGGGGCACCCTTGGTGGCCTTCATGTCTGACTTCATTTCATAGGTTTCTCTATCTTGTTGGCGACAGTATTTTCTTTTTGCCCCAAATCGCATCCGATGAAGTTCTTTGCTGTAACTTTCACTATTCTGATTTTTGTACAGATGAAAGAACTGGAGAGACGACATGTACTGGAACTCGAGGAAAGGAAGGCAGATATCGTGAAAATGAAAACAGACAATGACAAGCTGCATCGCACAATAGACCAAATTGTTCGACTGACAACGGCTTCTGGTAAGGTCATCTGGGTCAAGGGAATTAAAGTCACATGGGTCGATTCCGGGTCAAGGGCAAAATATAAGGTCATCTGGGTCACCTCCAAGTCATGGGATTAGCGGTATGTCATCTGGGTCAAGATTTTAAACATAAAGGTCACCTGGGTTGCCTCCAGGTCCAGTGTCGGCGCCAGGGAGGGATGGGGGGCTTAGCCCCTAACTGAGGCTGAGCCCCAAAAAGTGGGAAATCACTGCAAATCCTTCACAGGGGGAAGGGGACAAAACAGCAGGGCTTGGAGCTTTAGCCCCCCCAACCTGAAATCCTGGTGCCTCCACTGTTCAGGTCTAAGAGCCATTGTTGGCTAGTTACTTTTTAAAGTAATCATTTACGGTAACTAGTTACTAGACTGTAGAAGTATCTAGTTACTTGTAACTAATTACTTTTTTTTAAAGTAACTAGTTATGGAATTATAAAATTAGTAGTTAGTTACAGTAACGTGTTACAAGTAATGAGTACTGCCCAGCACTGCTGAGGGCACAAGTTCATCTAGTGCTGCAGGTCAAAGGGCATCAAAGTACTAGGTACATCAAGTGTGACTGCTTCTGAGCTTTCTGAGTAGGATATTCAAGTTCAGCTGAAAGCACTTCTTCGTAGTCTGAAGGATTGATTGTATTTTTTTTAAATATTGTTTTGTAAATTATGGTATTGAATTGTTCTAAAAGCATTGTTCTAAAACAACTTAATTAGTTGTTATTAATGGTGCTGTGTGAAGTGGCTGTAAATCCGACTCTTTTTGATTTCTGTCATTGTCATTTTGCTTGATGGCTGAATGTTTTGCTGTGAGCAGATGAAGAGCTGGAGTTGAACTGTAACGAGTTTGAGTTCCTCGAAGGAGCACTGCAAGATGAGAGGACTGCAAGAACAATGGAGGCTGAAGCAACAGAAACACTTGAGAGGGATGACATTGACCAGGCACTGCAACAGAGGGTCTGCATTCCATAAATCATGCCGTCATGAAACAGTTTGATTCCATTAATCACGTCATAGTCAAATATCTGGATTCCTTAAATCATGTTGTCTTAATCATACATCTGGATTTCCTAAATCACACTTCGTCTTAATCATTTATGTGGATTCAGTAAATCACTGCTTCCCTAGCTATGGAACCCTGCTGATCTTAAACATATTTTTATGGAACCCTGACCTAAACAAAACATTCTTGTATACTGTTTTTAAACCGTGATTGGAGTATATACAGTTTTAAGCGATTAAAATTAGATTAGAAATAATTTTAAATGAAATTCATACACAGCCTCTGTCTTCATCTTGGAGTCTGATTTATAATGTAAGAACACCTTCAAAGAACAGTTTTATCTGATTTCCTCATGGAACCCTTGTCTTCTCCTTCTCCTCCACTTTGGGAAATGCTGCCATAAATCATGTCTTCTTAGTCAGACAGCTTAAAGGACCATTTGGAAGAGCTCTGATGGTGTTCATTTTTCTAGCATCAGTTTAGAAGTGCTGTTGTAGCTTTTTATTTTATGAAACCCCTATTGGTAGATTCAGGAACTCTCCCCCTCCACTGGGCAATGTTTGTTGGAACACAGTTGGCTGTCTTGTATTAGAAGGTACATCAAACAGTGGCTTAGTGTTTGTCCGTGCTTCGGGCCCCCTCCCCTCCTCAAAGCATAAACAAGCACTGAGCCAGTGGGGTGAAGTTGGTGAACTGCCTTTCAATGACATCTATATTGTGTGAAGCCAGTGAAGAAGCTGCTTCTGTGAGTCAAGAGATGCTGCTCAGAGATGTGTCTAATGGTTTGTGTATGTGATTTGTTTCAGATTAATCTACTGCAGACTGTAGGTGAAGGACAGCCCACTGCATCAGAAGTGCCACCTTCTCTGAGCTCTGGGTAAATAATGTTGGTGGTCTTTAATGGACAGGCATAATTCGATGGTGTGCTAAAGCCAAGCCATAATCAGGTCACAAGACCCAGTTGTGTGTACATATGTATATGTATGTATGTGTGTGTGTGTGTGTGTGTGTGTGTGTGTGTGTGTGTGTGTGTGTCTATACCCGACTATTTCTATAGCTGTAAGGCAGGCTGAAATTGGCTTTCTAACAGAGATAAAGTGATGGTGAGCCTATGTGTTGTCTAAGCAAAGAAATGCCAATTCTGGTTTCAGAGATGGTAAAGCTGATGTGTCCGATCGTGCCTGCAGCAACCCCATTTCAGTGGCACAAGTCTCGTATCCTACGGCAATTGAAAGTAAGTAGGATGACTTGCGTTTGATCATATGCGTTGTTTCATTCCATTCTCTTTAATGTGCAATCTGAATTTTTTGCGTAGGTCGAAATAGCCGTTGTATTTTTGGTTTCGGTTGAGTTCTTTTGTACGTTATATGCAGACTTCTATGTTGGGGTTGTAGTTTTTATTTTGTCCTTTCTGAAAAATTATCTTTGACTTTTTGTTATTCCAGTATTTTCTTCCATAAGTTTTCTACTGAATCTGTAATTTATTGACAGTCAGATCTTTGTCTGTTGTGTTGCATGCTCCGATTAGCTGTCATCTGTGTTGATGTTTTTGGCTCAGTTGAAGCAGGACCAGACACCGTGCCAGCAGCCTCTGCAGCGAGGTCACTATCCCGAAGACAGATGCAACAGCCAGTCTTGCCTGATGATGGTTAGTTTATGATGTATATATACACGAGTACTGGCATTTAAAGCTGGAATGACCTGAGTTTGAGTGATATGGTGGTAAGTGGATTAAAATGGAGGATTGACTGCATGAATTGCTTGCATATATTGGTCTTGTGGGTGCTGACAAATCTGGTTTTGTAGATGTACAAAATATTTGCGGAAACAACAAATAAGAAGCACAAGAAGCAACACGAGAATGATCGTCTGAAGACTTCATTAAGCAGATAACAACAGGTGTGATAAACAAAAAATCTTCATCGCCATTGTTGTAATATATGCAGGGCTTCAGTCGCTGATGGCTAATCAGTTAAACCAAACTGCATGACCATAACTGCACTGGAAGGAATTGCACTGGGATGAACTGTGCTGGTTACCAAGCAAAAACTTATTGAATTTAAAATCTGGATGCTTATGTGGTAGATAGAGTGAAATATCAAATCTATCACAACATAAATCAATGGATTAGGACAGGGAAACTGGAATTTCTGGAGTTAGAGATATTTTGATGATGTGCTGCTGACGTCGCTCTGTTGGGCTGTTAATCTGCTATCTTCTGTTACATAATTAGGATGTCATCAACTGCTTAGGTCTGTTTTTAATAGCTGCTCTCTTAGATGGTCTGTTTCAATGAGGAAAGATTTTCTTTGAATAATTTTATAGTTCTGATTATTAGTATCCATTATTATTAATGAATCATTGCTAGTAATTTCTTATTAGTGGTAGTTTGCAAGTGTGTCAGTGTTAATAGTGTGATTTTGGTAAGAGTGAGAAATAGAGCTAATGGTATGATGTCATTGATAGGAGTGTGAGAAATCATGTTACTCGTGTGATGTTGTTGATAGGAACATGAGCAATCAAGGCAGACGACAGAACAGTTAAGACGTGGAAATAGCACATACAGACTTAAGGTGAACTATCTCAGTCTTCAGGTTCCATTTCGTCTCTGTCCATGCCTCCTTCATGTGTCTCTGTCTGTTATTTTGTTTATGCCTCTGTCTGTGTCTAATCTAACCTAATGACTGAATGCCACTTCAATTGAAGCCATAGTCAACAATCATAATCTGCTGGCGACTTGAGAACAGGAAGGCCAAGATGGAGAATGTAAAAGCTGAAAAAGACGAGACGAGGCACAAGACAGAAGTGCACGAAGATCAGACAACACGACTGAGGACCGAATCAGAGCACCTGCGACAGAGGCTCAGCCAACATGCTTCTGGTAAGGTCACATGGGTCGTTAATTGTAATGTCAATGATGTTAATTATGATGTTGATGATTATGACACTCATTAACAAGTCATTTGTTTGCCGTCTCTTGCTGAGGAATTCGAAACAGTTTCTTAGTCTTGTCAGTCGATTTTTTGGATAGTTATCTTTTCGGGTAGTAGTTTATCGTTTCTTTCTGTTCCAAGGAGGAGGATAGCTTTCAGCAGGAGACTGACGTTGATGAGGCTTCTGAGTCGTACTCTGACAACAGGGACGCAGGTAGCGAGCCCAGAGGCAAAGTGAGGAGGCTGCTGCCGAGGTCGATATGGAAGGGAAACCGATGATGATGATGAGTACAAGACGGTAGGACCAGCATCCGTTTGCAGTGGAATTAGTGTTACACAAATTCTTTGTAAATCTTGTATCTTTAACTATCTTTGGTCGAAGGAGGAGACAAAACAGTGAGTTGTTCTCTGCTCTTCCTTAACAGAATCTCATTTCTGCAGAAGAAACTGTTCTTGTTGTGTTTTCTTACAACTTTCTGCATGCAGAGAATGTCTTGACATTCTATCCACACAAGCCTTTTTGGCTTCTAAGTCTTACATCGAGTGTCTGTTGGCTCATCAGTATATCTGACTTGCTTGTTTAATTCTCCAGTATTTATGTGGTGCATTTTCTTTCTTTCATTGACAGCAATAAGAGGATACGGGGAACGATTGTGAAGCACCTGCCAAGCAATCCAGGTGTCAGTAGATGGTGCTGATGATGATGATAGTCACAGAGACTAGTCAGTTCTAATGTCGATGATGTTAATTATGATGTCGACGATGATGACACTCATTGACAAGACATTTGTTTGCCTGTCTCTGCTGAGGAATTTGGCAACAGTTTCTTAGTCTTGTCAGCCGATTTTCGGATTGTTATCTTTCGGGTAGTAGTTTATCGCTTCCTTTCTGTTCCAAGGAGGAGGATGGCTCACAGGAGATGGAAGACTCATGGTACGACGTCAATACTGAGTGCAGTGAGCCTAGAGCTTCTCTGAGAAGGCTGCCGCCGAGGTCTATATGGAAGAGAAATACGAGGAGGACAAGACAGTAGTACCAGCATCCATTTGCAGGGGAATTAGCGTTAGGCGAATTCTGTGTAAATCTTGTACATGGACAAAAGTATCTTTATGTCTGTTGTAGGTAAATCTGCAGTTTATTAGTTTGACTACTGCATTGAGATATTATTGGTCTTAACGGGTGTCCTGGTTTATGTATTTTTGGTAATCCACAGATGATCCCTAGTTCATTTTTAACATCATTAATCCAGTTAAATTGTTTTTTTAGAGAGGTACGGTTTCAGTTCATTAGTTAATATCCTATATTTTGTTAGTAGATCTTCCTGTATAAAAAGGTCTTCTGTGGTTTTCAAGTAAGTAGAGTTGCTCTGTAGATGGGCTATCGTTTTTTCTTCATACTCACTAGTGTTTAACAGCACAATTCCCCTCCTTTATCAGCAGCTTTGATTATAATATCCTTGTTTTTCCTTAGTTTCTTGAGTGCTTTAAATTCGTGTTTATTTATGTTAGGGGTATTTTATGTTTATGGTTGATATTTTTAATTTCATATTTTAACCTGTTACAAAAGGTGCTAATATAAATATTAGGGTTAGGTGGGTACCTGACGGAGGTGAACAATTGTCTTAAAGAGGAGCTCAACATGGTGGAAGAAGAGAACACCAAACAGGAACTCGAGGAAAGGAAGGCCGAAGTGAAAACAGACAATGACAAGATGAAGCGCAAATAGAACAAATTATTCGACTGACGGCGGAATCAGAGCACCTGCGACAGCTCAGCCAACAGGCTTCTGGTAAGGTCACCTGGGTCAATGGACTTAAAGTCACATGGGTCAATTCTGTGTCAAGGGGGAAAATATAAGGACATCTGGGTCAAGGGAAAAAATATAAGGACATCTGGGTTACCTCCAAGTCATGGGATTTAGCGTTATGTCATCTGGGTCGAGTTTAAACATAAGTTGCCTCCAGGTCCAGTGGCGGCTCCAGGAAGGGGATGGGGGCTTAGCCCCCTGCGGCTGAGCCCCTAAAAAGTGGGAAATCACTGCAAATCACTGCAGTGAGGAGGGGGCAAAACAACAGGGCTTGGGAGCTTTAGCCCCAAACTGAAATCCTGGTACCTTTTGTCCAGGTCTAAGAGCCATTGTTGGCTAGTTACTTTTTAAAGTAATCATTTACGGTAACTAGTTCCTAGACTGCAGAAGTAACTAGTTACTGTAACTAATTACTTTTTTAAAAGTAACTAGTTATGGCATTATAAAAATAGTAGTTACAGTAACGTGTTACAAGTAATGAGTACTGCCCAGCACTGCTGAGGGCACAAGTTCATCTAGTGCTGCAGGTCAAAGGGCATCAAAGTACCAGGTACATCAAGTGTGACTGAGTCTGAGCTTTCTGAGTAGGATATTCAAGTTCAGCTGAAAGCACTTCTTCGTAGTCTGAAGGATCGATTGTATTGTTTTAAAATATTGTTTTTTAAATTATGGTATTGAATTGTTCTAAAAGCATTGTTCTAAAACAACTTAATTAGTTGTTATTAATGGTGCTGTGTGAATTGGCTGTAAATCCGACTCTTTTGGATTTCTGTCATTGTCATTTTGCTTAACGGCTGAATGTTTTGCTGTGAGCAGATGCAGAGCTGGAGTTGGATTGTGACATGTTTCTCGAAAGAGCACTCCAGGATGAGACGACTGCACGGACATCTGAAGCAACAGAAACACTGCAGAGGGATGACCAGGTACTGCAACAGAGGGTCTGCATTCCATAAATCATGCCGTCATTGAATTGTTCTAAAAGCATTGTTCTACACTAATAAAATGACTGCATACATTTGTTAATTGCTATTAATTGTGCTGTATAAATTGGCTGTAATTCGACTCTTTTGGTTTTCTGTCATTGTCATTTGCTTGAAGGCTGAATGTTTTTGCTGTGAGCAGATGCAGAGCTGGAGTTGGATTGTGACGAGTGGCCTGAAAGAGCACTCCAAGAAGAGACGACTGCACGGACATCGGGGGCTGAGGCAACAGAACACGTACTGCATTCCATAAATCATGCCGTAATAAAACATTTTGATTCCATAAATCACGTCATAGCCAAATATCTGGATTCCCTAAATCATGTCTTAATCATACATCTGGATTCCCTAAATCACATCGTCTTAATCATTTATGTGGATTCAGTAAATCACTGCAGTGAGTTGGTCTCTGCTCGCTCTCTCAACAGAAGCTCATTTCTGTAGAACAAACTGTTCTTTTATTTTTTTACAACTGTCTGCATCCAGTGAATGTGCTGACATATTCTATTGACACATGCCTTTCTTTCCTTCGAAGACTTGCATCGAGTGTCTGTTGCAGATTGGAATATTTGACTTGCTTGTTTAATTCTCCAGCATTTATGTGGTGCATGTTTTCTTTCATTGAAGGCAAGAAGAGGGCGCGGGGAAAGATTGTGAAACCAGGCAATCGGGATTGCAGGTATGTTGATGATGATGATAGCGACAGATTTAGTTCTAAGGAAAATATAAAACGAGGATTTGTTTAAGGCATAAGATGTGAAGTAGTGATCATTGCATGATATGACCTCATGCTTCTTTAGCGGATTGATTTTATCTTGTCGTTAACTCTTTCATTCGTAACTCTTTAGTTAAATTTCCTTTTCTTTATTTATCATCTTTAACTGTAAGCTACAATGCAGTTTGTCATCTGGCTTGATTTAATCAACAGTAAAACGAATATCATCATTTAATTTAGCTGATTCAGTTCATCCATGATGTTGATGGTGTTGACTGTAATGTCGATGATGTTAATCATGACGTCGATGGTGATGACACTCATTGACAAGCCATTTGTTTGGGGGCCTGTCTCTTGCTGAGGAATTGGAATCAGTTTCTTAGTCTTGTAAAGTTGTAAGCCAATTTTTCGGGTAGTTATCTTTCGGGTAGTAGTTCAAGGTTTTTTTCTGTTCCAAGGAGGATGATTTCTCTCGGCAGGATGCGGAAACCTCGTCGCCGTCGACGTCAGAGTATGACTCTGACATCAGCTCATGTAGCGAGCCGAGATGTGAAGCAAGTAAGCTGCCGCCAAGGTTCATAAGGAAGCAGAAGAAACCGATGATGAGGACGATACGGTAGGACCAGCATCCGTTTGCAGGGGATTTAGTGTTAGGCGAATTCTCTCTCCCTCTCTCTCTCTCCCAGAGAAAGTTGATTTAAGTGGCTTCCCGGATTAGAGTTCCTAATTACGAAATGTAATGATCTTTTTGTTTCAATGACATATTCTCGTAGACGTTTCTTGGAAGGAATGCAGCCCACTTCCTCCAGAACTTTGACGGAGGAATCGATACAGGTTTGCCTTCTGGGTTGGGAACAAGCAGCAGCCTCATTAACCAGAGGTTGAGGGAGGAGACAAGACAGTGAGTCGGTCTCTACTATCTCTCAACAGAATCTCATTTCTGTAGAACAAACTGTTCTTCTTGTGATTTCTTACAACTGTCTGCATCCAGTGAATGTCTTGACATATTCTATTTACACATGCCTTTCTTTGCTTCGAAGCCTTGCATCACGTGTCTGTTGTTCATTAGAATATCTGACTTGGTTGTTTAATTCTCCAGTATTTATGTGGTGCATTTTTTCTTTCATTGAAGGCAACAAGAGGATATGGGGAACGATTGTGAAGCACCTGCCAAGCAATCCAGGTTGCAGGTATGTTGTCAGTAGATGGTGCTAATTATGATGATAGTGACAGAGACTATTCAGTTCTAATGTCAATTAGGTTAATTATGATGTTGATGATGAGGACACTCGTTGACAAGTCATTTGTTTGCCTGTTTTTTGCGAAGGAATTCAAAACAGTTTCTTATCTTGTCAGCCGATATTTCGGTTAGTTATCTTTCGGGCAGTAGTTATTCGTTTTCTTTCTGTTCCAAGGAGGAGGATGGCTCTCAGAAGATGGAAGACTCATGGCACGACGTCGACCTGAGTATGGTGAGCCTAGTGGTTCTAGCAAAATGGAAGAGGCTGCTGCCGAGGTCGTCTATATGGAAGAAGAGAAAGATGATGAGCAGGATGAGACGGTAGGACCAGCATCCGTTTGCAGGGGAATAAATTAGGAGCAAGACCTTGTCTCTTGTGACGAAGTTTAACAATCTATAGTGAACTTTGAATGAGTTTCTAATAAAAAATTTTTGTCCGTGACATATTCTCTCAGATGCTTCTTGGAAGGAATGCACCCCATTGTATCCTGGTTTCTTGCACAGCGAACTTTGATGGAGGAGACAGGTTTGCCCTAGGTTTGTCAGAGGAAGATAACGAGGACAAAACGGTAGGACCAGCATCCGTTTGCAAGGTAATTAGTATTCGGCGAATTCTTTGTAAATCTTGTACATGGACAAAAAACTGTCGGTCTCTGTCTGGGTTTAACTGACAGATGGTTTCTGGTGCCTGACGAAGGCAAACAATAGTCTGAAAGAGGAGCGCGACAAGGCGGAAAAGGAGAAGACAAAGAAGGTGGACGAGAACTGTAAGATTTCGGACCACATGAAAGAGCTGGAGAAACGACACTTAACGGCATGCAATTTGGTGCCGAACACCAAACAGCGACTCGAGAAAAACAACCCGAGATGAAGAAAGTGAAGACAGAAAAGGAAAGGATGGAGCGCAAGATAGAACAGATTATGCGACTGACGACGGAATCAGAACACCTGCGACAGTGGCTCAGCCAACAGGCTTCTGGTAAGGTCGTTTGGGTCAAAGGACTTAAAATAAAGTTACATGGATCGATTCCGGGTCAAGGGGGAAAATGTAAGGTCATCTGGGTCACGTCCAAGTCATGGGACTTGTTATTTCGGGTAGCAGTTATTCGTTTTCTTTCTGTTCCAAGGAGGAGGATGGCTCTCAGAAGATGGAAGACTCAAGGCACGACGTCGACCTGAGTATAGTGAGCATAGTGGTTTTAGCAAAATGAAGACGCTGCTGCCGAGCTCGTCTATATGGAAGAAGAGAAAGAGGAGGAGGAGGACGAGACGGTAGGATCAGCATAAGTTTGCAGAGGAATAACTCATTCAAATTAGGAACAAGACCTTGTATCTTGTGACTTTGTGACGAAGTTTAACAATCCATAGTGAACTTTGAATGAGTTTCTAATAATTTTTTTTTCAAGAACAAAATATTCACTCAGGCATTTCTTCGAGGGAATGAAGCCAATTGCTGCATGGTTCCTGGAAGAGAGAAGTTGGATGGGAGATAGATTTGCCCTCAGTTTGTCAGTTCTCATTAACTCTTTCATTCTCAACTCTTTAGTTAAATCTCTTTTTCTTTATATATCATGTCTAACTGTAAGCTATAATGCAGTTTGCCATCTGGCATAATTTAATCAACAATAAAATGAACATCATCATCATCATCTAAGAGCAGTGGAGCTGATTTAGTTCATCTATGATGTTGATGTTAATTGTGATGTCGACGAAGTTGACTTTAACAAAGGAATGTTAACATACATTTTACTACTCGCTCATCGTTAAGGGTTAATTGTTAATGTTGATGAATTTAATTGTAATGTTGATGATGTTAATTATGATGTTGATTATGACACTCATTGACAAGTCATTTGTTTGCTTGTCTCTTGCCGAGGTATTCGAAACAGTTTCTTAGTGTTTTCAGCCGATTTTTCCGGTAGTTATCTTTCGGGTAGCAGTTATTCGTTTTCTTTCTGTTCCAAGCAGGAGGATGGCTCTCAGAAGATGGAAGACTCATGGCACGACGTCGACCTGAGTATAGGGAGCCTAGAGGTTCTATCAAAATGAGGAGGCGGCTGCCGAGGTCGTCTATATGGAAGAAGAGATAGATGACGAGGACGACATGGTAGGACCAGCATCCGTTTGCAGGGGATTTAGTGTTAGGCGAATTCTTTGTAAATCTTGAATTTAGTAACTAGGAGCAAGACCTTGTGTGACCTTGTGACGAAGTTTAACAATCTATATTGAACTTTGAACAGTTCCTAATAAATTTGTTTCAGTTACATATTCTCTTCATAAGTAATCTTGACGTTGCGTAGTATAATTTTCATCATAGTAGTTCCCTTGTATTAGTAGAAGCTTTGTCAAAGGATATAGAAAATCATGTCTCGCATCTCTATTACTAACAAGGATTTAACTGAAGAACAGGGAGAAGAAACGGTACGAGGTAATGGCAAGAAAAGTGTGTCTCACGAGTTACCTGAATCAGGGATTGACTTAATTCTTAGCAGGATGGAGCAAAGTTTCGGAGAGGTGGCGACTCGCAGTGTGATTCTCGTTAACGATAACGAAAATGTTCGTTAACGAAAATAAAATGATTTTGTTAACGATAACTATAACTAAAAAATATCATTAACTGTAACTATAACTATAACGAAAATAACAATAACGAAAATTCATCTTTATTTTCGTTAATACAAAAATAAAAATAGGAAGTGCAATATGGACGATTCGACATAAATGAGAAAAAAAGCGCTATAAATAATAGTCTATGTTCACCCCGAATTTTTCATGTGTGAAGTAACCCAGGAGTAGGGCGGCACTTTATTAGAAACAACGTTTCTATTTCATTGCGATTGCGACCAAAATTCACTAGCGCAATATCACAAAATTAATAGTCATGTATAGTAATCCTGTAGTCAAAATGTCTCTGAAGATTGTGAGCGGCTGCAAGCGTGGGAATGCTCTGTGGAGTCGTTTCATTAAGTACGAATCAGTCTCAAAGAAAAGTTCGTCATCGGTCTTTTCAAGTTCGTGAAGCATTAACGGTGTTGGTCAGTCGGTGTTAACAAGGGGAGGTCTTGTGGCTTTCCTGCTCTCTGTGAATTTGTTTAAACAGTAAACTGAAATTCTCTTCTACATTGACATAGGTATCATCATTAGTTAGCAAGTTCCAGAAACTTTAATTATTACTATCTTAATTATGCAATTTGTCAGTTACTTTGGAAACTCGTGTATTCATGACGCTGAATGCACCCATGCTTCAAAGGCTTTCAAGCTCTGAGCAAATTGTGAAACAGCGTGTTAATACACGCAATTATACTTATAGCCTTAATTATTTAAACTAAGTAGTACGCCTAACTAAAATTAACTAAAATAAAAATCCATTAACTATAACTATAACTAAAACATATCACTAACTATAACTAAAATAAGAAATCATAAACTATAACTGTAATTATAACTAAAATAAAATCTATAAGGAGAATCACACTGGCGACTCGATTAACTGACATGTCAACCGGACAGATGGAGTTAACTCGAGGACAGAAGGACGTAACTGTTACAGTTTGAGACCTGACAGACGTTCTATCAGACATGACTAGACGGTTGAACGAAATGGCCAAGATGCAAGAGGAATAGGCCAGATAGGGTCGAATTTGTGATTGTCTGTTTATTGTAAATCGATGGCGGGCGGAAGATAGTTGTATTGTAGGAGTCACGTGGTGTAACAAAAGGGGAGGCAGCCGTGTTTGAAATGAAAATGACGAGTAACCACTGGATTATGTTGTATTTATTAAACATGTTCGTTCACATTTTTCTGATTTTACCGAGTGAAGACGACGAGGAAGAAATCGAAGATAGCGATTAATTTAGATTAAAATGTTTAATCGTTGCCCACCCATAGTTTATATTTATATCAGGTGACAATCTTTTAAAGGTGCATGCCAAAAGTGGCTAAATCGTTTAAAAACCTACCCACGCTGCGAGGAATAGCTGTTGTAGGCCTAATTAGTGGTTGGGCCTGAAAGAACAATTAGCTGACTGGTAATGCAATGTGCACTGAATGCACATAAATTGTACTG
This sequence comes from Aporrectodea caliginosa, assembly GCA_020284085.1. Lineage (NCBI taxonomy): Eukaryota > Metazoa > Annelida > Clitellata > Crassiclitellata > Lumbricidae > Aporrectodea > Aporrectodea caliginosa. Next base: position 2,062,511 of record JACEVL010000415.1, on the reverse strand, counting down.
TCTGCGAGGAGGTAAGAAAGATTACTTGCACAACTACTGTCACATTCATCAAAAGCAAATGGCATTCAAAGAGTTCCAGTGGAGAACATTGAAAGACTGTGTGGACGAAACTATTTCCCAGGGAAGACAATTAAAGAAGGAAGCGGCAAGAAGAAATCAATGAGCAAAGTCTGTCGAGTATGCTATGCACAGGGGCAAAGAACTTCAAGCGGGAAGCCGATTGAAACCAATTGGGTTTGTACCGGATGTTCAACAGAACCTGGACTTTGCGTCGACAAAGATTGCTTCAAGGACTTTCATACTAAATTGTACTTCTGACATTTTTATATAATTATTCTGGCATTTCTCATATTTTGTGATTTTTGACACAAAACGTAGAAAATATTAGACAACATTTTCTCAACTCAAAATTACGCAGTACGGCGGTTGCCACGGGCAGCAGTAACGAAAAGGTTAACAAGCATGATGCTGTAACGACTTAACATGTATGTCATTTGATTGGAGTCATGCAAAAATATGAGAGTGAAAACTTGGATGGTGTGCTTTATGTGTTTTGTTGGTCAATCAAAATTACACTGCAGGTTTTGTTTAAATATTTAAATAGAAAGTTAATAAATGTAGTCTTTACTGACTTTTGTTCAAAATATCCATTTGCTTTTCTGTCCGACAATAAGAGAGTAATGACAATGTAAATGTAATTGTTGATGCTCTCCACAGGAGAGGTAACAGTGATTCGAGTAACGAAGAGATGGACCGAGTTTCGAACCCATACCGATATATTTAGGTTATTGAGGAGATAATTTAGATAATCGATGTGGTGTTGATGGTAAAGTTATGAATTGGATTAGTCAGAGATATTTCTCTTTCTGTTCATTTGGATGCTATGGTTTGGCATTTGATTGCAGGGAGACGTTTCACCGGAGCGAATTGCTCAGCTGGAGAAGGAGTTGCGCAAGGCGATTGCCTCTCGCGATGTTGCCATTGCTAACCACACCACTATTGTGCACACAAGTACATGTTAATAGAAGTGTAACATTCTGTTGGTTTAACTGGATGTGATCGATGCATTTTGTTATTGTGAGACCATGAATGTTTCAGATGAAAGAAACAGTAAACTGGAGAACGAGTTGGCATATGCCAACTAATTAATCCATGCGTTACGACAGGCTCCAACAGACGAAGCTGCTGATGACATCTCACCAGCAGCTGCAGCAGAGGTTCAGTTGACAAGATCACGTATAAGCCTTACTTAGATGACAACGAATTGATCCATGCGTTACGACAGGCTCCAACAGATGTCATCCAAAGATGACAAATATAGTGGAGTTACAGGGAATGAAACCTCATGTTTGTCATAGAAACAACCATTCCGGAATCTTCATCTTCATTGCGGACAGTCTCACCAACTGCAACTGATGGGACGAGTCTGACTAAAGTGAGTGGAACAAGACTAATGATGACACAAACAGTGGAGTTAAAGGGAATGTTTGGGGTTTGTGTGAGATGTTGCATCCAAATCTGGAGTCTGTGATGCAGAAGCCATTTCAAATGGAATTCGAGTTGGATTGGTTGGGTAGTTGCTGTTTAATAGCACTGTGTCATAACAAAGATGATTGGCTTCACCCTCCTCTTTTATCCAGGCTTGGAACTGGCACTGCAAGAGTATGGACAGTGGTAGAATGGGATGGTTGCTGTTTTGTGCTTAGTTGTGCGGCTGATAAGTCTTGAAACATTGACGACAGATCATAATTAACTTGTAATTGACTTCGAGATGTTTAGGCCCTTTTGAAATTAATACAATGCAACTGCATCTTATATTGCACCGCTTCCAGAATTTAGAAGCATGCACATGACCACATGACAGGACATCGGTGGCGCCGATTGTGGGCCAAGGACTTGCTCAAGGTCCATAAACAGTGACTGCCTCGGTGGAGAAGGCTCAAACCCAGTGCTGGCTGCAGAGTGGGTAACTAATTGATCTGATGCTAATTGATTAGACAAACATCTAATTCTAATTGATTAGCCACAAGATTTTGCAAATTCTCATTCTAATCAATAAGCACATTTCAGCAGCTAATTCTAATTGATTAGCAGTTTAATTAATTGTGGTCATCTCTGGCTGTGGCGAGTTTACAATGTAGGCATTTAAAGCTTGATCCACTTGAATTTGTTTGATGTGGTGATGAGTGGATAAAGGTGTGGTTTGAGTGGATGAATGGTCTTCTTGTGGGTGCCGACAGATCTAGTTTTGTAGATCTACTCTGCTTATGTCAAAGAGATGAAGATGAATGAACAGCTGAAAGCGGACCTTCTAAGGCTACAGGAGGTATGATAAACAAATCATCTTCAATGCCATTGTTGTAACATACGTAGGGTCTCGGTCGCTGTTGGCTAATCAGTTAAATCAAACTGCAGGACCAAAATCCTGAGTTAGAACTGCACTGGAGGGAACTGCGCTGGTTACCATGCAAAGCGTATTGAGTTTACAATCTTGATGCTTACCATATGTTTAATTAATTGTCTGGCAGGTTGGAGTCCTTGTATCAAGGATCTTTGCATTTCCTTGGTCACAGATTTCTCTGCTCTCGTTGTTCCACTGTCCCGGACTTCCACTGTCCAGCATGGAAAGGTTTTGCTGTGGTCGGCCCATCCTCGTGGAACAAGCTGCCTAAGAACCTGCGAGATGAGCTTCTCAGCCTCTCTTTGCCTCTTTTCTGCCGTTACATCAAAAATTAGTGGAAATAAACACAATTAGGGTCCTAGGGCAGGGGTATCCAAAGTTTTCCAGCGGGGGGCCACATTGCTGACTTTCTAAAGCTCCACGGGCCAAAACTCCGAAGAAAAAAATTTCTCTGTGCGCAGCAGTCCAGTGAATTGTGAGTAATGCGATGAATGCTTGCCATGGCTTCATAATGTCTCCGAATATTGTACTCTTTAAGCACTGCAATGGTGTCATTGCATATCAGGCACAGTGCCTTACAAACAGCGTCATCAGTACTTCCAAATCTAGTAAAGTACCAGGGTAACTACAGTTTAACGTTTTAATGCTGAATTCTTTTAAATTTATTTGAATATGCTACAACATCAATTGGGCTATAAGCGCTCAATAATAATTGTCTTTGTTATATATGCATATATATATATATATATAATATATAAGTTATGCTGCGCTTGATGCGTCAAACTCAAACATTAATTTCTTCGACCTGCTGAACAACTCGCATGACCCTGACGCGACCTGCTGAAATTGTAGGCTATAGCTGGCGCCGCCACTGCATATGACCGGTAACAACATTCTGTTTCAATGGATTTCAGCCAAGTGCCTCTATGTTGTCACTGTTCACAGCAGATATTTACAGAAAGTCTGACTTCAGAACCCGAAGATATGGAATTTTAGCTTCGTTTAGATTACCATATAATTGCACGTGAGGTGTAATCAATCAATGTAAACTGTTCGAGATTTTAAGGAACAAATTACCCTGTTCAGATGCATTAAAGTTTTGAACTTTACGATGAAACAAGTTACCAAAGTTCAAATAGCAGTAAATATTACATCGATTTTGATTATTTTCAGCAATTTTCATTTTGCTTACGTTATAATTTTAATTTGGTTTACTTTTGGGCGGATTTGGGGAAGCCTTTGGGCTGGAATTCCGGAAAGTACCTGTCAACATTAGCCCCAAGGACCAAGGACAGTCCTTGGCATAATGTTTTACCTTTACTTTAGTGTTGTACGAAGAAGACATTGGTAAGAAATTTCATAGTATTTAACTGTTGAATTTGTTTTTTGAAATGCTTATCGCAGTGTGTGGTTAGAGCGTAGAGTATTTATAATGCAAAACCAGCATAAGAACTCTAACTGGCCTCACCAGCTGTTGGTAATGAGAGTATTCCACCAACCAACGGAACTGAATCAATTTCTCAGAACACTGCAAACACTGAAGGCACATTGCGTAACGTTCTTATAGTGAATTGTACAACTCAGAACCCCACGTCTGATTCTGTACTAGATACAGCTGCAGAAATCTATTGTGAGTCAGCATCTTTATGTCTGTCTGTCTCTCTCAGAGAAAGTTGATTTAAGTGGCTTCCCAGAATAGAGTTCCTAATTACGAAATGTAATAATCTTTTTGTTTCAATGACATATTCTCGTAGACGTTTCTTGGAAGGAATGCAGCCCACTTCCTCCAGAACTTTGACGGAGGAATCGATACAGGTTTGCCTTCTGGGTTGGGAACAAGCAGCAGCCTCATTAACCAGAGGTTGAGGGAGGAGACAAGACAGTGAGTCGGTCTCTACTATCTCTCAACAGAATCTCATTTTCTGTAGAACAAACTGTTCTTCTTGTGATTTCTTACAACGGTCTGCATCCAGAGAATGTCTTGACATATTCTATTCACACATGCCTTTGTTCGCTTCGAAGCCTTGCATCGAGTGTCTGTTGCTCATTAGAATATCTGACTTGCTTATTTAATTCTCCAGTATTTATGTGGTGCATTTTTTCTTTAATTGAAGGCAATAAGAGGATATGGGGAACGATTGTGAAGCACCTGCCAAGCAATCCAGGTTGCAGGTACGTTGTCAGTAGATGGTGCTGATAATGATGATAGTGACAGAGACTATTCAATTCTAATGTCAATTATGTTAATTATGATGTCGATGATGATGACACTCGTTAGCAAGTCATTTGTTTGCCTGTCTCTTGCTGAGGAATTCGAAACAGTTTCTTATCCTGTCAGCCGATATATCGGTTAGTTATCTTTCGGGTAGTAGTTGATAATTTTCTTTCTGTTTCAAGGAGGAGGATGACTCAGGAGATGGAAGACTCGTGGTACGACGTCAATACCGAGTGTAGTGAGCCTAGGGGTTCTAGCAAAATGAGGCTGCCGCCGACGTCTATATGGACGAGTTGCCCCCGTCTACTGCAGACTCAGGTTGAGCTGACTGAAGGTGAAGGACAAACTGAACAGCCCACAGCATCTGTGCCGCTTACTGTGAGATCTTGGTAAATAATGTATTGGTGGTCTTTAATGGACAGGCAGAAATCGATGGTGTGCTAAAGCCAAGCCATAATCAGGTCATAAGACCCAGTTGTGTGTACATATGTATATGTGTTTATGTATGTGTATGTATGTGTGTGCGTATCTATACCCGACTATTTCTATAGCTGTCAAAGGCAGACTGAACTTGGCTTGCTAACAAATCTAAAGTGATGGTGAACCTATCTGTTGTCTAAGCAAAGAAATGCCAATTCTGGTTTCAGAGATGGTAAAGCTGACGTGACCTGCAGCAACCCGATTTCAACGGCTGTACTGCCAGTGGCACAAGTGTTCAGCACTGCAGGGTTTCTAACGGACACGAGGGCCACAGTTTCGTATCCGCGGCCTACGGCATTTGAAAGTAAGTAGGATGACTTGCGTTTGATCATTTGCGTCAATTCATTCCATACTCCTTAATGTGCTCTGGTTGGGGTTGTAGTTTTTATTTTGTCCTTTCTGCAAAATTATCTTTAGACTTTTTGTTATTCCAAAGTTTTCTACTGAATCTGTAATTTATTGACAGTCCGATCTTTGTCTGTTGTGTTGCATGCTCCGATTAGCTGTCATTTGTGTTGATGCTTTTGGCTCAGATGAAGCAGGAATAGACACAGTGCCAGCGGCCTCGGCAGTTAGGTCAATATCCCGACGACAAGATGCAACAGCCGATGGTTAGTTGCTGTTTTATGACATTCTGTCATAACAAAGAATATTAGCATCGCTCTCCTCCTTTCTACAGCCTTGGGATTGGCACTACCATGGTTAGGATAGTGGTTGAGTTTCACATTGAAACTGGTTGCCATTCGAACTTGCCTTCTTAATCTAGATATTAGATGTTTAAGTTGTGATAAAGTTTGGGTTTGTTTTTGCAAGTAGTGGTTCAGTTTTGAACTGGGAGTTTGTTTAGTTTTATGAGTATTATTATTAGTTAATTAGTAACTTCTATCTCGCCGATGGTGATCATTAGTGCATGAAAACCAAGCCGTGATGAGGTCAATATCTAGCAGACTCATCTGCTAAGAGGAGTTGCATTGGTTTCCCAGTCTCTTGTAGTACACTGTTAAATGTTGAGGAAAGCAGTTATGACGTTGATGATGTTTGTTTGTTAACAGGCAAGAAAAGCGTAGAAAAAAAACCAGCATCAGACCAAGAAAGTCAGGGACATGTACCGTTGGCTGTTAAAGAACTATCTGCTTCTGCTGAACAAGTGGAAGAAGCTTCTGTTGAACAAGTGGACGAAGCTTCTGTTGAACAAGTGGAAAAAGCTTCTGTTGAACAAGTGGACGAAGCTTCTGTTGAACAAGTGGAAGAAGCTTCTGTTGGTGATTCGTTACCAGACTGCATGATGTTGATGATGTTTGTTTGTTAACATGCAGAAGATGCTTAGAAGAAAAACAGCATCGGAACAAAAAAGTCAGGAACCATCAGAGGAAGAGACCAAGATGGATGACTTCCGGCGCCTGACAGAGGCAAAACAAGAGTCTGCGTGAGGAGTGCGACAACAAGGTGGAAGAGGAGAAGACCAAGACGGTTGAAGAGAACCGTAATATGTCAGACCAGAGGATAGAGCTGGAGAAGCGACACATGATGGCGCACAATCTTGGTGCTTAACACAAAAACAGCGACTCGACGACATGAAGAAAGTGAAGACAGAAAACGAGGAGATGAGGCGCAAGATAGTAGTGGTCAAAGACCAGATAATGCAACTGACGTTTGTAAAGCGCTTCTCGCAGCTGGGCTATTTAGAAGCACTCAGTGTGACAGGCTCGTGAAAAGAAGTCTTTAAGCAATGAAGAGATGCAGGCGAGATCTCCTCCAGCATCCTGCTACTTATTGCAGCGGGAAGGGTTATTCCACAGGGAGGGATCCACTACAGCAAAAACCTGCTGCTGGGTTAAAGAAAGAAAAAAGAAGCCTGGTGCTGGGTTCAAGAAGTTGGTCCTCGTAGTGGAATTGACTAAGTACTGCCAGGTTTTTGAAGCCCTTCTTTTTCTCATATCTTTCTCTGTAAACAATTGAAGGCTTTTCGGTTTCAAGCTGCCTTCGGTTTTGAGGTGAATTCATAAATTAGCTCTATGTAAATATCCGATTAGTAATAATAATTATAATAATAATAATGATACTAAAACTAATATATTCATATGTACATGTTTAGGAAGTTGAAACATTTGAGCAATTTTCCTGTTAGTTTGCTGACTTACCTCGTTAACTGTCACCATAGACTTTTGTCCGATCGCAGTTGAATTGCAAGAAATGAAAGTCGAAAGGTTGCGATTGTGTGACAAAATCGACAGTCTTCGATCAGAAAAAGAATGAGTCGTAAACATGCAAATCCCTCCGAACTCCAACCAATCAGTGAGTTGTACTTGTTAAAGCACCCCTATACGATTTCTTAAGGTGGTGATAAATAATAATTTGTCTTGGCTGATTTGCTGAACAGAGAAATGCAGCCTTGTGCTGCTATTCATTGTGAATCCTTCTTTCAGCATTTGAAGACTTCTGCTTCCAGCTGTCCATGCTTTTGAGGTGAATTCATAACTTAGCATTATATAAATATGCAATTAATAGTTTATCTTTGTTGATTCACAGACACATTATGTTTCAGGTACTGTTTGAACTTTTTTTATTGTGTGTTGTAGATTTCTGAACAAGAAACTAAACTCCATGAATTGAACGAATTTATAAGAGGTAAATGCTGCATCTCAGTCGATGGCATCTGCATACAGTTAGACAAGACCCCATCATGTATGTTTCAATTCGCTTAAAGTAGCCTCTTTCTGACCAGCAGTGTAGCTCAAGTTACCAGAAAATGACTTTTGGTTTCTCTGCCTTTTTGCACTTGGTCCTCATATGTGGATTTGACTAGTACTGCCAGCTTTTTGAAACCCTTCTTTTCTCTTATCTTTCTCTGTAAACAATTGAAGACTTTTCGTTTTCAAGCTGCCTTTGGTTTTGAGGTTCATAAATTAGCTCTATGTAAGTATCTGATTAGTAATAATAATGATACTAATAAAATAATATATTCATATGTGCATGTGTAGGAAGTTGAAACAAATGAGCAATTTTCCTGTTAGTTTGCTGACTTACCTCATGAACTGTCACCATAGATTTTTGCCCGACTGCTGTCGAACTCCAATTGATGAAGTCGGAAAAGGTGTCCTTGTGTTAAGAAGTCTGCAGGCTTCGAGCAGAAAAAGAAAAACTACAAATTATCCCTCCTAACTCAGACCAGTCGGTGAGTTGTACTTTTTAAAGGATGTACTTTTATTAGTGGTCTGGCTATTATTATGTGACTAACTCTGCCAGTGCCTCTACTCTAGTAGTGCCAGTCCCATGCTTAGAGAAAGGAGGAGGGGATGTCAACGAGCCTGGCAGCCACAAGATGTTGTTGAACACTGGAAGCTTCTATTGTGTGACTTGAAATCTCTGAAGGACAATAGATGCTATTGTCTAGTGATTGTATCAACAACAGTGTTGTTAGTTGTCGGCCTGCCTCTTTCTATGATCTGATTCTGTGAACTGCGTGTGAAATAGTAGACGTTGACTCCTGTTATGTTGCCAATGCGTATGAGGTGGCTGCATGTTCCAACTGTAAAAAACTGGTGATTACATCCAGCAGTTCAATGGCTGATACAAGTAAAAATAATCAATGGCTTGGCTTCTTTGGTTGTTAATAATACTAATAATTATAACAACAGCTTCTAGTGTAAATTTTTATTCCTGGGTTAAAAAATAATAGGATAATATACGCACCGTATCACGGCCGAGGCCAAAGAAAAGGCCACTTTACATGCGTTCTAAAACGTAATGGCACATGATAGTTTAAAAAGATACACCTTGATGATTTAGAGCTACGGAAAAGGGGAGATGGAGACGACATTGGATGATAAGCATAACCATAGTCGACCCCTTATTCTGGAATTGGTTTCCACGCAGTCTGCAACATTGGCTTCTAATTACTTTCTATTAATCTAGTTTGCAGGCGGTTGATAGAACATTCTCTCGAGTCGCGTTTGTCTTGTGTAATCAGGTCAAGAGCACATCTGATGGGCTTTCTTTAAGTGGCTTAGTGTTTGTCTGTGCTTCGGGGGCGACCCCCCCTCCTCAAAGCATAGACAAGCACTGAGCCAGTGGGGTGAAGTTGGTGAACTGCCTTTCAATGACCTCTGTATGCATTGTGTGAAGCCAGTGAAGAAGCTGCTTCTGTGAGTCAAGAGATGCTGCTGAGAGATGTGTGTAATGGTTTGTGTGATTGGTTTCTTTCAGCTGCAGAGTCGATCATGTGAAAGAGGCCAGCCCAGTACATCGTCTGATGTGAACGAACAACAGACGTCCTTCAATGAACCACTACCAGTGCCTCAACACTACTTGCTGCAGAGTAGGTCATGTGAGAGAGGCCAGCTCTATGCATCAGCTGTTGTGAACGAACAACATATTTCCTTCAATAAACCACTACCAGTGCCTCAATACTTGCCTGGTGTCGAACCCATGTTGAGCACCACCACACCCATGTCAACTTTCGAAGTAGCAACTTCAGACTGGCTCAGTGCTCGTCTATGCTTCGAGGAGGGGGTTGCTTCATTCCGATCAATTGGAATGAATGAATGAATGAATTCCGTTCTCTTTAATGTGCTCTCTGAATTTGTTGCATACGTTGAAATAGCCGTTGTATTTTTGGTTTCTGTTCAAATATTTTTTTACGTTATATGCAGACTTTTATGTTGGGGTTGTAGTTTTTCTTTTTGTCCTTCCTGAAAAATTATCTTTGGCTTTTTGTTATTCCAATATTTTCTTCCACAAGATTTCTACGGACTCTGTAATTGATCGACAGACAGATCTTTGTTGTGAACCGTGAGATGTCGGACCAAATGAAAGAGCTGGCCGACAGTCACCTCATTTCTGTGGAACAGATGGGCAAACTGAAGGAGGAAAACAAAACTCTGAAGGATGAACGTGACAAGGCGGAAGAGGAGAAAACCAAGGTGGTCGAAGAGAACCGTGAGATGTCGGACCAAATGAAAGAGCTGGCCGACAGTCACCTCATTTCTGTGGAACAGATGGGCAAACTGAAGGAGGAAAACAAAACTCTGAAGGATGAACGTGACAAGGCGGAAGAGGAGAAAACCAAGGTGGTCGAAGAGAACCGTGAGTTGTCGGACCAAATGAAGGAGCTCGACGACCAGCTGCTGCGGTGAAAATGAGTTAATAATGTATACACGAGTACTGGCATTTAAACCTGGAACGACTTGAGTTTGTTCGATATGGTGGTTAGTGGAGGCTATGAGGCTGACAACTCTCAAGACATTGTTGGACGACAGATCATAATTGACTTCTAATTGTCTACAATATGTTTAGATTCTATTGAAATTATTGCAATATGCAATGCAACTTATATTGCCCTGCTTCCAGAGTTTAGAAGCATGCACACGACCATATAAATTATAACAGGACATCGATGGTGCCGATTGTTTGTGAGCCAAGGACTTGCTCAAGGTCCGTAAACAGTGATTGCCTCAGTGCAAGAATGCTCAAACCCACATTCAGCAGTGCTGCTGTGGTGAAAATGAGTTCATATTATATTATATACACGAGTACTGGCATTTAAAAGTGGATCGCCTCGAGTTTGTTTGATATGGTGGTAAGTGGATTAAAGTGGAGGATTGATTGCATGAATTGATTGCATATATAGTCTTGTGGATGCTGACAAATGTAGTTTTGTAGATATACAAAGTATTTCCGGCAACGGTGAATAAGCTGCACAATAAGCAAAAAGAGAATGGTCATCTGAAGGCCGTCAGTGGATGAACACGTGCACTACCGTGCAGGTGGGTATGATTTCGCGACGCGGGGATGGCATAACAAGAGTAGTGCAAAAACATGTGCACGATGATATTAGTATAATTATAATTATTGTGTTTTATGTTAATCGTAATGTTCAAACACTCTCGAACTCTTAAAATGTACAAGACTTGATTGACAGGCAGACCGACACAGCAAGCAAAAGGCCACGCCCGTCATAGGGTCAAGAAGGCAGGTATGAGGGGCATGGAGCGTGACGGGGGGGGGTGTTCAGTGACATGCAGGGTGCGGAGAGAGAAAGAAGAGCAGAGGGGAATTCTCAGAGGGATTCAGAGAGGTCTGGCCACCCAGCCTCATATGCCGAGGCTGAGAAAATGAAGTTGCTAACATTTCATACCAATTGCTGCCTCTCAGGGTAAGCTTACGGAACTTCTTCTGCTTCAAAATGCGAAGGTACTGCCAAGTTTGTTTTGCAGTAATGTTAGCAAACTCATATAGTGACAATTCACGCTAGTCCTACTTGATGAGAATTTATCAGATGGATATTTGCTTCATTTTTATAAATTTCAATGGGTCTGATACCAATACAACATCAGAATTGGCCCGTTAGCAAATATAACCTGCGTCCTAAACCTTGCCCATTCGAACTAACAACCAAGAACCAATAGAAATGTTTCGTGTGTGCTATTCAAAAATGTCTATCAATCTCTGTAATTGGTACAATACGTTTTGGCAGCTGCTTACACACAAAGGCTAAATTATATGAAGATAGAATGCGGTTGTATCAGACTTTACCGTATGAAATCCAGAAACTCACCCTGTCTCTCTAGGAAGAAGTCCTTCTCCACGATCTCTGCCAGTTGCTTGCTCTGCATCCCCCTTTCGTTCCTCAACTGACTGCCCAGGCTGTGACATCTAACCACCACAAAACACACAAATCCATCACTAGGTCAACATCTACACAGCAGCAGGGGACTAAGAAACTGACTGCACGATAGAAATCCCTAATGAAACACAGTCAGCAGAATTTCCTTTAGAGCAATTCTAGACAAAGAACGTACACTGAAAACTCCCAGAGCATCAACCTAAAATAGTGGTTACAAATTCATACTGAAAAGACAGAGAGATAGAGGCAAAGCTAAAGAGAGACACAAAGATGGCACATCGACCAATCAATCAATATTCGTTTAATTCAATTGTCATGAACGCAACTGGTTACAAGTAACACCAATTAGCTGTAGAGTCGAGCTTGAGTTAATTATTCAAGACAATTACAAGTGATTACGAGACAATTAATTAATACCTTTAAACAAGACTCGTGGAAAACTCAAAAACGTTCAGCATTATAATGAATACCAGGTAGTGAAACTTACAGCAAAGAACTTAATCAGATGGGATTTGTGGCAGAAAGAAATACTGTTGCCAAAGCAAACCTATGAAATAGAGTCAAGACATGAAGGCCACCAAGATCAGTCTATCCACAGGCATCAAGGCAACCAAGGGTGCCCTGATCAGTCTATGTATCTAGCAAATGCGCTATATAAATCTGTGAATACATTGAAACAACAATGAAACACTTCCTCTCATTTTGCAGATTTTCCTAGTTTTGTCAAACACTGTTCTAGGGCCGATTCTACTCTTTTCCATTCAATTTTCTCAAACCCTCGTCACATCCTTCACAACCTCCATACAATATGCAACCCAGGCAATATGATTTCACCCTACCTAGAGTTGATGCCTTTGCAAAAAGCGTTATTATGAGAATGTTATATAACTTTGCATAAATGTTTCTATTATTTATTTCTTCTGTAATCTACTGTGCGTTTGCTGGTAGTCAAATAAAGAATATTCTTACTTACTTTACATACAGAATTATTACAAAGTGTTTACCACCATACAGAATAACTAAGTGCCTAACACCCATACAGAATGATAACAAAGTGCCTACCTCCTGCTTAAATACATAAAAATGAGTTCAAATTCAAACTGCTTCAAGTCATTTTCATGTTCTAGATTTTCAGTCCATCATTCAGCACCGTACTCTTGCCGCATTCAACGCAAAGCACTTGCAAGAAAACCCACATATCAAATGGAATTATTTTCACTTCTCTATTGTTATCAAGAAGAAATTAATTGCTTCATAGCATTAAAAAACTGAACATTCAACGTTGCAACAAAGTGAGATTCATTATACTTCTTAATCGCTCTCTTCTTCCTCATCGTCGTCGTCGTCTTCATCACCATTTACTTCCGCTTAGTAAAATCATAGAAAATGTGAAAATGAACATAAATTTAAAATCAACAGCCAGTTTATCCTTACTCTTAGTTCAAGTTTCTTCAAACGCCGATTATTTCTTTTTATTATGCGATGTCAGACAGCATACAATTGGTCTCCTTCTTCCATTGAAAAAGACACGTTCTGTTGCCATGTTTCGAACATTTACCATAAGCCTTTATCGAGAAAGCATCTTTGGTCATCTTCTGTTGCAAACATTTCAGAGAAAGCATGTTCCTCCAGCCTTCCAGTAGTCGCCCACCCATTGCTGGTAGAATTGGAGCCATCTCCGCAGAGGTAAACTCTACATCAAAAGTAAAGTCCCTGCAAATGCACACAGAAATATTAATGATTAGACGGTTTTCAGCTAGGCCTATCTATCAATGTATGTCACGTATGCATGGGTAGTTTTTTAAATGATTTAGCCACTTTTGGCATGTACCCATAAAAGATTTCCACCTGATATAAATATAAAGTAGGGGTGTGCAACGATTAAAATTTTTAATAACGCGTTAAACGCCCAGTCCTAATATAAACCATTCTGAACAGTACAACTGTATGCAGACTTGCTTATAAATATATTACATTCAAAATGATGACAACTCGGTAAACTGACTAATTGAAGTATTCAAATGTACATTCCATACTGATAAACTAAAAATTATGGACTAGATGCAAGTATGAGGATACTTAATATAGTAACTCACAAAAGTGCTGCCTATGCAAGTCAAAATGCTGTTATATGGCATTATTTCAGAACATTTTTGTCATTTGTGACCCATCTGACCAAAACCAGCTTAAGTCGCATTTTTTATTTACAATCTGAATGTTATATACCGTTTTAAAGGGTGATCTGTCTCCTTTAAAATAACACAAACTTTATCGTGTTCCTGGCCAAAGTTATTAGCAACAGATCTGGTTCAGTTGTTCAATTGTGATTCCGAGAAAAATGCATTTAAAGTTGTGTATGATTTCCAAATGCAAAATTCCTTAGCAACCAATTTCAGCGCTTTGATTAGTTTAGATTTGAAAAGACATTGAATAAAGGTTGCATAATAGCCTAGAGGGGGAAGTCTGGGCTTTCTATTCATACCATGCTTGCTATGCTAGCCTTATGCCAAGCATGGCTATTAATGGCGGGAAAATGACAAATATTAGGAAAAGTCATTGAGTAACTAAAACAATAGCTACTTCAAAGTTATCTAAAATACCACTAAAAATTAAAATTTGTCACGAATTTTAGTTTTAAACTTTTAATGTGTTTAAAACATATTTACTTATTATTTTCTATCAAAAATTAAAAATTGAAAAAACTTAAGATTTTTCACATTTTGGCCTTTATCTCATTAGCGCATTTTGCGACATAAGCCTGATTTTGGTCAGATGGGTCACATTTGTGAATCATCAACAGTCCAACTAGACTTCACCACAACAGAACCAGACTAAACAGAATTAAAAAGGTGAACTAACAGGAACAGTAATTCATCTAATGATCTGTGTAAGTAAAATAAGGTCACATGATAACAAGTTAATTTCTATAGCTGAACTAGTCCTGCATTAGTCCACGTTATAATAAATGTGTGCACTGTGTCTGTGGTGTAGTAGTACTACTTAGTCATATCATGAACAATAAAAACAAAAATGAAAGGACCAGTCAGGCATAATAAAAGCAGTGGCGTAAAGCACAAGGGGACGCAAAATTAGCTTTCAGTGGTACACAGTACTATGACAAGAACGATTAAAAGTCAACAAGAAAATAAAAAGGGGCGCAGTCATCAACTCTTGCACTGGGCGCTGAAACCTTTCGTTACGCCACTGAATAGAAGTTATCAGATTAGATTAAGACTAGATTAGGATGTTCACCTTCTGCAGTTGGGCAATGCACCATCTATCGAAGCCCTCCTAAGCGGTTGTGTGTCGTCCGCTGAAATCTGGTTGCATTGGAATGCTGGCGACATCTGTGAACATGCCTGTTCAGTTTCTGCGCCTGGTCCGGTTCCTAAACAGAACAAATAAGTCACATCAACAAATTAGCGCTGCCTTTGACACTGGCACAGCTGTCAACAATGCAAATGACTTGTCGACACGTGTCATCATCATTGACATCACAATGAACATCATCGACGTCACAATGAACCCTTTAATGACGAGAGAGTAGTAAAATGTATGGTTGACCACTGCAAGACAGTAAACCGAGTTCCAACAAACATTGCCCAGTGGGCGGGGGACTCCATAGTTCCTTTTATGGCCAACCTCCAAATACTGGTTTCATATTAAAAATTAAAAGCTACAACAGCACTTCTAAACCGATGTTAGAAAAATCAACTCTTCCAAAATTGTGCTGTAAGACATGATTTATGGCAGCGTTTCCCAAAGTAGTTCCATGAAGGGAAGACAAGGAAGGGTTCCATGAGGAAATTGGATGAAAGTGTTTTCTAAATGTGTTCTTACATTATAAATCAGACTCCAAGGCGACAGAGGCTCTGTCTGAATTTCATTTAAAATTATTTCTAATCTAATTTTTATCGCTTAACTGTATATACTTCAATCATGGTTTAAAAACAGTACACCAGAATGTTTTATTTAGGTCGTGGTTCCATAAAAACATGTCTAAGATCAACTGGGTTCGGTATCCAGAAAAGATTTGGAAGCAGTGACTTATGGAATCCAGATGTATGATTAAGACAACATGATTTAGGGAATCCAGTAATTTGACGAAGAGGTGATTTATGGAATCAATAATTACGGCATGATTTATGGAATGCAGACCCTCTGCTGCAGTTTCTGGTTCTTGTGCAATGACTTTCTGCTGCTTTCGAGGTCCTTGCAGTCGCCTGTTCTCCGAGTTCCCTCTCAAGCCACTCGAAATCCTCAAAGTTCATCTCCACCTCTGCTCACAGCAAAACATTCACCAGGTAACAGCCTTCAAGCAAATGACAATAAGAGAAAACCAAGAGTCGATTTACAGCCAATTCATACAGCACAATTAATATGGAACCTTGGAACTCTCTTCCCCAGTCTCTTCGCCTCGAGTTACTAGCCCTCTCTACTTCCCAGTTCCATAGACGTCTCAAGACTTTCTTGTTCCCTGATGCAGGCACTGACGCAGGTCGAGAGCACTGCTGATTTTTGAGCGGCACTATATAAATGTTCGATTACAATTACAATTAGAACCAACTAATTTTTGCAGTTATTTTACTATATTACAACAAACAAAACAATACCATAATTTACAAAACAAAACAATATTTTATAACAAGACAATCAATCCCTCAGACTAAGAAGTGCTCTCTGTTGAACTTGACGAACCTACTCAGAAAGGTCAGAAGCAATCACACTCAATGTACTTAGGAGCACCAGATGAACTTGTGTGCCCTCAGCAGTGTTGTGCACAGTGCAGTACTCATTCCTTCCTTGCAACACGTTACTGTAACTAACCTACTATTTTTTCTGGTAACTAATGCTGTAACTAGTGATTTAAAAAAAGCAATTAGTTATAGTAACTAGTTACTTTTTGCAGTCCAGTTGACACGTAACTGTAAATGACTACTTTTAAAAGTAACTAGCCAACACTGGCCCTTAGACCTGGAGGCAACCCAGGTGACCTTACGTTTAACCCCTTGATTCAGAATCGGCCCAAGTGACTTTACGTCAAAGTCCCTTGACCCAGGCGATCTTACCAGAAGTCTGTTGGCTGAGCTGCTGTCGCAGGTCTTCTGCTTCGATCACAAGTTGCATCATCTTGTCTTTGTCTGCTTCAATCTTGCGTCTATCTCCTCATTTTCCATCATCACTTTCTCCATCTTGGTCTTTCAGTCCTCAAGTCGCATTTTGGCGGTCAGCACGAGATTGCATGTCAGGACGTGTTGTTTTTTCATCTGGTCTTACGGCGGTCTTCAAAGCACGCCAATCATCGTCGATATGACGGCGTCGTTAAATAAACGATATTAAGTAAGACCATCGACCATCCACGTCTTCTTCTCTGACACGCTCCTCCTTCAGACACCTGTTTTCCTCCGTCAGGTGACTGTCGGCCATGCTGTTCCTCTCCTTACATGCCTTCAACAGCTCCTGCAAATCCACATCAACAGTCCTGTCCCATCACTCATACAAATTTTGCAGTACACAGCAGTACCACGATTATCTTCAAAACTAACAAAGTCAAGTCTTCAAAAGAATGACGCAATATTAGAAACAGTCCAACTTTACATACAGTTTAAGAGAAAACAAACAGCATAATAATAATCTAACTTCCAATTACAGTTTCACATTTATCTATATTTAAGGGAAACTAAGGAGACACACCACAATGACTTTAACTAGCACTCTACTGTATCAAAGCAACTCCGGTTTAAATCTAATCTTGCAGAGGCTAAGGCACAATTCAAAACAACGCATAGCAGCTGTTGAAACAGATCAGATTCCTGTAAGAAAGGGCAGGACGAGGAGAAAGAGGAGGGAGGGAGGAGGAGGAGAAGGGAGGGAGGAGGAGGAGAAAGAGAGAGGGAGGGAGGAGAAAGAGGACAGAGGGAAGACAAGAGCAAGAGGAGGAGAAAGACGACATGGAGGAGCGAGGGAGGAGGAGAAAGAGCAGGAAGAGGAGAAAGATAAGGAGGAGAAATAGGAGGAAGGTAGGAGAAGAAGAAAGAGTATGGAGGGAGGAGAAAGAGGATGGAGGGAGGAGGAGAGAAGAGAGGAGGATGAGGAGCAGAAAAAGAAAGAGGATGGAGGGAGGAGGAAGAAAAGAGGAGCAGAAAGAGAAGAGGGATGGAGGGAGGAGAAAGAGAAAGAGGAAGATGAGGAGCAGAAAGAGGACCAGGAGAGAGTTGGAGAAGAAAGAGGATGGAGGGAGGAGAAAGAGAAAGAGGAGAAAGAGAAGGAGGCAAAAGAGGAGGGAGGAGGAGCAAGAGGAAAACTCGTCTAACCTGTGTGGCAGAGTGTAGACTGCTTGCTTCGTTTGCCTCTGTTTCAGCAGTCTTGAAAGACTCCAACTTCAAAGAGACAAAACAATCTAAATAAAATTGCCAACCACTGCTGAGCTTAAGAGATTCTACAGAGACAGAAATTGGACGAGCAAATCAAGCAACGGCTGCACTTTGAATCCCGACCTTTACATTTTTCCCCTTGATCCGGAATTGACCTATGTGACTTTAAGTCCCTTGACCCAGGCGACCTTACCAGAAGCCTGTTGGCTGAGCCACAGTCGCAGGTGTTCTGATTACGTCGTCAGTCTAATAATTTGTTCTATTGTGCGCTTCATCTTGTCATTATCTGTCTTCGCGTTCACCATCTCGGCCTTCCTTTCCTCGAGTTCCTGTTTGGTGTTCAGCACCAGATTGCATTCCAGTAAGTGTCGTCTCTTCAGCTCTTCATCTGGTCAAAAATCTTACGTTTCTCTTCTTCCTTCTTGTCGAGCTCCTCTTTAAGACAACTGTTTGCCTCCCTCAGGCACCGGAAATCATCTGTCAGTTTATCCAGCTTCTGCAAATCCACATCAATAGTCCCAGCACTCTCACGTTCATTGCAGTACACAGCAATACCACAATTATCTCCAAAACTAAGAAAGTAAAGCGGGTAGCATCTTATTTAAAGGAGTGAAGTGTTCAATGTGTTTAACAGCTAACTATCTATTTATGTATTATCCTTGGATCCTTTCAGCCATGTCAGGTATAGAATGAGGCAATTACCATTTCAAAGATCTAAGTAAATGGCAAAGGTCTTAACCTTTAATTCCAAAATAACCAACACTACTATAAAACCACAACATACACCGAATATTGAAAAAAATTTATTTAAAAAGTGCATGATATTTAATTTTAACGAAAAAGCTGTTTTTAGTAAGTATTTTATAATAATAATGGCCGCTTATTTTTCCCGCCGCCGTCCCTGCTAGATTAAGGTTTTAACCTTTAATTCCAAAAAACTCGTATAAAACCACAATAAGTGCTTGAAATTTAATTTTAAAAAAGACTATTTTTAGCAAGGTCCAAACGTAGATAATGTAAAACGAATGACCACATAGGTTTGCACAGCAGAATCTGAAGAAATAATTGCAATGGCAGGAGAAGGAGTAGAAGGAGGAGGAAGAGGAAGAAGATAAAGAGGAGGGAGAGGAGAACTTGTCTAACCTGTACAGCAGAGCGTAGACTCTGCTTCATTTGCCTTTTAGCAGCAGACAACTTGTCCTTGCAGTGCTCAACACGGGTTCGACACCAGGCAAGTAGTGTTGAGGCACTGGTATTGGTTTATTCAAGGACGCATGTAGTTCGTTCACATCAGACGATGTACTGGGCTGGCCTCTTTCACATGATCGACTCTGCAGCTTAAAGAAACCAATCACAGTCAGCCGAGTCTGCAGTAGATTCATCTGAAACAAACCACATACACAAACCATTAGACACCTCTCTCAGCAGCATCTCTTGACTCACAGAAGCAACTTCTTCACTGGCTTCACACAATGCATACAGAGGTCATTGAAAGACAGTTCACCAACTTCCTCCCCAGTGGCTCAGTGTTTGTCTGTGCTTTGAGGAGGGGAGGGGGGCCCGAAGCACAGACAAACACTAAGCCACTGTTTGATGTACCTTCTAATACAAAACAGCCAACGGTGTTCCAACAAACATTGCCCAGTGGAGGTGGAGAGTTCCTGAATCTACCAATAGGGGTTTCATAAAATAAAAAAAGCTACAACAGCACTTTCTAACTGATGTTAGAAAAATCAACTCCATCACAGCTCTTCCAAAATGGTGCTTAAAGCTGTCTGACTAAGAAGACATGATTTATGGCAGCATTTCAAAAAGTGGTTCCATGAGGGGAAGACATGAGGAAATTGGATAAAAGTGTTCTTTGAATGTTTTCTTACATTACAAGCCCTGGAAAGCACAAGGAAAACATATAATATGCCATCATCTTCATCTGCATTACTAACACAGTCAACGTTTACTAGCAAATGTTTTCAACAATCGGACAATATTTCTTAAGAAAGTTTGTTGCCTTTCTCAACTCTAACGACTTCAAATGCCATGATCCAGTGACCAGTCGTAACAGAAACTGATCACCAAACATCTAAGATGCCTGATTGAGAATGACTGATTAAGGATCATCTATTGAGGATTATTGATAGAGGATGAGTGATTGAGGCTGAACAATCGAGGATGGTCGACTGATGGCGACTGATTAAGGAGGATGACTGACCAAGGATGACCAACTGACGATCGATTGAGGATGACCGACAGAGGATGATCATTTGAGGATGACTGATGGAGGATGACTGATTGAGGATAACTCCACCAAACACAGACTAAACCAGAAAAAATAGATGCATCACCAGTCACAAATTATCACCACCCCCAGTCATAGCAATTACTTACCACACTAACCGTATTCATAATCACGAATTTATCTAGTGCCTCTTAAAGCAACTCGCTGATTTCTTGCTCTGAAAGTAAAGACATAAATGTCAGTATTAGGTTAATCGTTAAAGGATTGTAGCCACCAGTCAGAAAGAACAACTAGATGTCGTGTGATGCATTTTGACGATGCAAACCTTACTTTACTCTCAGGTGGCCACGATTTCTGGCATTATACTATAAATATATTGTTATGCTAGCCTGCCTACAGATGACAAAGTCACTGTCGTATGATAAAATGTATTCTCATCCATTAAAACAAACTAAACATACAACCTACATACTGCAGTCTTCATCACAGAAGTCTTCAGCTTGAGACCAAAACCAACACAAAAGCATGCTTTTAGCTTTTAAACTAGTTAACTACACTTGGTCTGTCTAAATTGAGTAAACACTGGTAGATGTGGCATATCTTAATCTGCACAGCAACAGGCCAACCAACTAATGCCACACTCCCTGGAACGGCCGACTGTTTTCTCTTATATAGTAGGGTCCAGTCTGACACTCCTATATTATGTACCAGTCAAGCATGACTGTGCTTATCCTACATTCATTCATTCATTCATTCATTACAAAGATTTATATAGCGCCCCTTCAAGGTCACTACTCAGGAGCGCTCCCGACCCCAGCACGGCTGAAAAGGACAGTTTTGAGGCAAGAATAGAAAGATTCAGAGTGGATTCTGGGATGCAAACGCAGTGCCAAAGGGAGCCCATTCCAGAGGGAGGGGCCAACCACTGAGAAGGCGCGATTCTGCTTAGTAGCTGTGCGGGCAAAAGGGACCATGAGCACACCCGCTCATACATAGTCTCTATTCACCACACCTGTAATGTCAACTATTCCACATAGTTTGTGGCTCCTTTAAAATTCACCAAAGTCTCTCTATGCATCAGTAATGGGTAAAGGTACAGGTAGCATTATACAACAGTATAAAGTGTCCGGTGCCTCTTTGTGGGAGAGTAAATGAGTGTGGTGACTGTGGTCGTTTTCATAGGTTGTACTGGGTGATTTGTTTGGACCCTGTGGTTGCTAGTGAGTCCACTGTTAGTGTTCTAGGTGTAGTATCCAGCTCTTTTTAGTTTGCCCAATGGCTTCTGCAGCCGGGCTCTATCTCACTTGCCTGTAAATGCTGAGAATTATTATACGCTATTTTTAGCTCAACCAATCACACTTCTTGAAAACGCCACCAATCACAGAAGAGAATTTATATTTACATTTTGGTTACAGCGTGAATGAGAATATTTAAATTTTATATAAATTATTCTTATTATTTAAACTACATGGATTTATCTACTGTACATTAGAATTATTGAGGATTTCAATTTTTTTTAATTTTTTGATCTACACACTGACAGTTTTGTACTTTATGTATATGGTTAATTAACTTTATTTTTATTCTGTAAAACTTGAGAGGAAAATCATAGCAAAATATATAATACAACGAAAAGTCTATCATCACCATATATTCATTTATTGTGTAAACAACAGACATAATGCTACAGGTGTACACTGAACATAGAAAACAGGATAAACCCGTAGTTTAGGTTGGTAAATTATTTTAATGTCTTCAATGCTGTACTTGAAATTGGTAAGTAAGCAGTCTACGTATGTCCATACACTACACTGGCTTCCCCTCCGGCAGCGTATCCTATATCGGCTCTGCTCTCTCGTCTGGCAAAGCGTCTTGGGTTCAGCTCCTCGCTACTTGTGCACCATCTTCACTCTCTCTTCTTCTTTAAGGGTCGCTCAGCCCTCCGTTCCTCTTCTCGGGGTGACTTCTTGGTTCCACATGCCCGCACTGCTACTATGCAGCGCCGAGCATTCTCTGTTGTTGGTCCAACAGCGTGGAATGTCTTGCCATCTTTCCTTCGGTTATCTCCTCGCATTCACTCGGCTTCCTTCTATGCCCAATTGAAGACTTTTCTGTATGATCAGGCCTGGCTTGGGAGCGCCTCTGAGTAGAGCCCTTGAAGAGGCGCTATATAAATTTTATGATTGATTGATTGATTGATTGATAACTACCATTAGTCCAGGCTCTAAGGCAAAATTATAAATAACATAGATCTGCAAGTGTTCTGTCACACCGCGGGCGTGGTCAATTTGTCGTGTCTAGTGACATTCTTGATTAATATAACTTTAAAGAAATAGGTGAAGGTATCGACTTCTCCACTAGAGAATTCATAATAAATTTTCTTCTGTGATTGGTGGTGTTTTCAAGAAGCGTGATTGGTTGAGCTAAAATAGCTTATAAAAATTCTCAGCATTTACATGAGGCAAGTGCAACATTCAGTGCTTCCACAGCTTGGGATTTCTCCCAAGATCTTGAAATTTTGGGGTCAACTTGGAATCTGGGGATTTTACATAGCAATCTTGGGATTTTTTCAATGGTCTACAAACTAGTTTTTACTGTACTTTCCAACAGTGGCAGCGAATCAGATTAGAAAAACTCGCTCAGTGGCTTTGTCTCAGACATTTATTATTATTGCAAGTTGTAAAATTGTGATTTTTTAATTCAATGCAATGCTCCGGTTTTTCTTCGCCAGTTCTTAGCTAGGGCATTTTGTCATTGCTACAACGCATTTCATGTATTGCATCACAACTTTTTCATTTTCAGTAACTTGGAATTTTTTACACTTTTGGCCAATAACTTTTGGAGATAACTTTACTCTAGTTAAAACCTATTTTATTAAACCCATTGCTACAGTGAGACTCAAAATAGAGGTCAAATATTGGTGTGCCTACTTTCGAAGCCATGTGAAGAAATCCACATAGCAATTTAGCCAAGTATAAAATTTATTACTTGTAATCAGTTGATTACAAACTAATCGAGATTAATTGGGAATTTTGTTGGAAGATGTTGGGATGTCTGAAAATGTGGAGTGGCAGCAGTGGCAACAGAGGTCGTTGGCCGTCACGCGTGACCTCCAGGAGTGCTGGGGGTTATCGCATGTGACCATGTCCCGTTAGAGTTCTTATGCTAGTTTTGCTTCTTAAATACTCTACGCTCTGAACAAACACTGCAATGCGCATTTCAAATAAACAAATCCACAGTTAAATACGATCAATTTTCTTACCGATTTTCGTGGATTAAATTAAGATAAAGAATTACAAAACCTATAAAACATAAATCATTCAAGGTCATACCGTCCTTGAAACTAAACGGAAATGGAAAAGAAAGATTCCCGATACGGCTCATTGCACAAAGGTCACGCCAGGCATTAATTAATTAATTGAGTAAGTAAGTAAGTTCAACAATAATGAATCAAATTAAATGCAACTTATAATTTTTAAAAACGATACATTCTCGATTTTTATTTTTGTCCTATAAATATTCGCCATTATCGTTTTCAGACAATAATATTAGTACATAGGTTTTAACAAGTATAGGCCTAATCATACTGGTTTGTAAAAATGCATTTAAGGCCTATCACAGTGCGCTATATGCTTCGTCCAGAGCCGTATCTGGCTTCGTCATAACAAGGTAGGCCTATTGTTAAACAGAAGATAACTAGCCCCATAATGCTTCGATCATACCCCCAAGCCGCAATTTTTGGGTTAACAGCTGGCTTGAGAAAATTTACGGCGGCTTTTCGGCTAGCCGTAAAATGACGTAAACTACCTTTTTCGGCTAGCCGCTAAAAAATACGGCTTGAAACATATAGGCCTAGTCGTTCAAAACGTGTATCGACTATAGAGTTCCAAAAAGCCAATTAATTAGGCTAGACATTAGGACATCTGCTACAATGCCATAAAAATGAACAATTAACAGTCATCATTCGAAACAGTAGGCCTAGTTTCAATAAGTCCGAACTTGTACGGTAATCTATAAAGTCATAACTCTTTGAAACCAGCGGGAAAACTTTACAATCACAACTTTGTGCGTGTTTTAGCTGAATTAGCTGAATAGGCTATGTTTCCGGCGGTTAGCCGTAAAAACATTCTCGGCGGTTTTTCGGCTAAGCCGTAAAATTTCCGGCGGCTAATCGGCTTGGACAAAAATTCGGCGGCTCGGCGGCTATGGCAGCGGCTTGGGGGTATGGCTTCGATCGATCGATGGCAATGATTTTGTGATCATGTAGCTTACCAGTAAAATGCTGGAACTGTGATTATTAAATAGTAGGCCTACCAAATTATTATGAATATTGGCAACGGTTTTGTGATCAACAGTGAATTTTTCGAACTGTAGGCTAAAGCTCTTCTTTCACCTAGCCTTCGTTTTTAGAAGCGGCTGTTTGTGATAGCCTACTTCGAAAGTTCGAATCTATGGTCAAAGGACTTTAGGCCTATGTCAAGGATGCTATATTAATAATATAATAGAATGTATAAGTCTTAATAGGTCCTTAAGTTGGGCCTATGTCCGGTAGCAAAATGGCGTGGCGTCTCTGGTTTGTTTTGAACAGTTATGCATTATGCTCTAGGTTAAATGGTAGTCTTCTTCTCCAGGTTCTCTGCCCTCAGGCATGTTCAAACGTCCGTCCGATGACTTCACCTTATCTCGGTGCTCATCAGCTTCTCCTTTAAGTCTGCTATAATGCTATATCCGTCATCACCCAGTCCAGCGCAGCATCTTGTCTTCTTTTCCTACGTTCTACCCGGAACGACGGCTCTCAAAAGAGATCGAGTCCCCTCCCAGGAAATGACCAATTTAATTTTCTCTATCGGCTGCTTATTTAAACTATCATTGATCTTTTCCTCGCGGCTCTTTCAGCACCTCCTCCTTTGTTATGTGTTGCATAGTGGAGTAGGAATTATGATATAATCGAGTCTAATATTTTTATGTTCGAAATAATTTTGTTAACAGATGGACTCGTAAAGCTACAGCTGTTTTAAATCTTGGACGCTGAACCATGATATTAGGCTTAATGCAAAATTTGCTTGTTGAGCAGGCAAAACCACACGCTCAAGTTGACAACCAAACGATAGATTTTAAAACGTTAGAGATAGGACAGTAGAGACTTCTGCTAATTAAAGCCTAAGCCTACTTCCTCTGAACTCGCTCCAGACCTCTGGCTGTCTAGCTTATGTTTCCTCAGTAAGATGATAGAGAAATTTGCCAATTCTATGCTCGTGTTTTAACTCTCTGTAAACAACCTGCTTCATTTTTCTCCAATCATGCTTTAGGCGATTCCATTCTACGGAAATTTCTACGCAGCTGCAATTAGGCTACTTTATGAAACTGGCCTCAACTGTCTCCAGTGCTGATGTTTATCTCCAGTCAGTCACCGTCACCCTGACTCTGGCTCCATGGGCGTATTAAGGTGGGGGTGTTTTACGGGCTCAAACCCCTCCAAAATAAAATTCCAAATTTTTTTATTTGCATTTATATGCGAAATACAAAAAACGTAACTTTTGCGACCATGTCCAAAGCAAACACCCCCTCAATTGTTTCCTGGCAACGCTACTGCTTCGGTCGGTCGCAATTCAAGAACACACCCTGTTATTATTATTATATTGCACTGCACACAGGCGCTCAGTAGCAACAAATCGGTTGGCAGGAGGCGTAATCGTAATGTAATGTAATTAAAGTTCTGTTCCGCCCACTCGTCGCAGGGCAGCGAGACAGACGGCTATACAAGTCGCTGAAATCCTCTGTTTAGATTTGGAGCGTACGATAGAGATTATAGGAAGAGGGCGTACATTATTAGCCTATAGTTCAGGTTCAGTTCCTGCCATGGGCACGATCCAGGATTTAGGCAGCGAGACAGACGATTAAGGTCGTGGGGTTTAGAACTGGGGCGGCGACAGAGATAGGAAGAGGAAATTAAGCATGGGCCCTACATAATGATCGATTCATATTAGGCCTACTCTCCCTGCACGCAAACACCCCATCACAGACACACGCATACTGCACGTGAAACGCACGTCGAATAATGTTGCTTTCCGGGTCAAGGCAATAAGCACCAGGATTCTGCTGGTGAGCAGAGCTTGCTATCTACTGTAGTTTCTCATGCACATCTGACCTAAACAGGCCATTTGACCTACATGCTACACAGGAAGCCTATGTCTAAGGGTACACTACGGGTTGCTTCTAATTGTGTATCATATGAGTCTCACATTTTTCTACTTCTCCGCTCAGCACAACCGCAAATCTCGCGTTAGAAAAACATGTTATTAGACACTGTCAATGACCTTCGGCCTCCAGGCCCCTCCGCTCGACTTAACTGGCGCCCAACTGCGTCTGACCCACATTGAACCGGGAAGTTGTTAGTAGCACACCAAAATGCGGTTTAGCAATTGGTCTATTAAAGGATATTCTTGCTTGCTTATGACATACTTAGTAGGCCTATAATATTACGACGACTACGATGCTAATGCAACGACGATGATCATGATGATAATAATAGCAACGACGCTGATAAAGGTGGTGGTAATGGTGGTGGTGGTGGTTGTGGTACAAAATATCAATATTTTAATTTTTAGCTGGGGCAGAAAAGGTACATCAAGATTTGCAAGAAGGGCTATTGTGCGTTGTTCTTGATTATCGCTGTTATTTCTACAACAGCAATACCTCGACCTCGACCTTCACCACCGACCTTTACGACCACCACCACCACCACCACCACCACCACCACCACCACCACCACCACCACCACCACCACCACCACTACCTCTACTACAACTGCTTCTGCTGTTGGCCTGCTACTGCTGCTGCTGCTACTACTAATTGCATTTCTGGGCCCTTAGAGAGGTTTCTCAAGGCGCAACATAAATAGATGCATACATTAGATAAATTAGATCAATGTGTTTCAACAATAAACTTTGACCTTGGCAACAATAAACCTTGACCTTGGCTTAGCTAAATCGTTCGCCTAAAGCAGTTATAATTGTAGAATCTATAATTTCTAACGCGATAATTAAAGCTGAGCACAGGGGAACCAGCTTATTCACGAGAGCTTCGTCAAATCATTTGGGGCTTATCCAGAGATGCATGCATGTGAGGAACAAAATCAGGTAATCAGACGATGCCAGGTACACTTATATAATAATTGTATTACAGTGCAATATGAGGTAACGTATTGTAATGTATTGCAGTATGATCTGAGGTCACTTATTGTAACAAATTCGAGCTTGGTCTCAAGTTATCATGACTATGGTGACAAAGGAAAGTCATAATAATATTTAATCGTATATAAAAACTGTAATTTCAATTGTTTCAAAATAAACATAAAAAGATATTGCTAAACCACAATGGAGGCGCCAGGATTTCAGGTTGGGCGGGGGGCTAAAGCTACAAGCCCTTCCCTTTTGTCCCCTCCTCCCTGTGATTTGCAGTGATTTCCCACTTTTTGGGGGCTGAGCCGCAATTAGGAGAGGGCTAAGCCCCCTATCCTCCCTCTGGCGCCGCCACTGCTAAACCATCCAACTGTCCCTGAGCTGTCGAGGCAAAGAATTCTAATACTTCTAAGCAGTTAACAACACAGTTTTCCATAAACCGACGTAACATTCTTTCGAGTTAAAATAGATTTTAACTCATAAATTATATTTATAATAATATTTCATTCTAACTATACAGAGTTTCTAATCTACAGCAGAAACAGACGTTTAGAAAACAAAACTGGCACAGAATAATCTTAGCAGACTGACGACCCACTCGACTGGCCAATGCAGCAAACGCACAGCGTATCCTGAGGCCTATGTTCGCCTGCTAGTGAGTATCGCGGCTAGAGGAGCTACATCATCAGTGCTAGTGCAGTGTTGGGTTCTCGGGCTTTCACGATCGCCCTTAGAGGAGCTACATCATCAGTGACTGTGCAGTGTTAGGTTCTCGGGCTTTCACGATCGGTGGTCTAAGGCTCTGTAATTCACCGCCAATTTAAATCGTTCTGTTTATTCTATGATGCCATTCAGATCTTAACTTAAGACTCGTCTCTTTCGACTTGCTTACCCACCGTATAACCTGGCTTCTGCTTGCTCTCTGATCTATCGGATTTCGACCTGACTTTTCCAATGGAATATGAAGTTTGATAATGACTTCACTCTAAGTGGCAGAGATGGGCACGATTAGTTAAATTGCTAATCGACTAGAATTAGAATTAGCTAGAAATTTACTGATCGACTAGAATTCAGAATTAGCAAAATCGATTAGAATTAGAATTAGCTGTTTGTCCAATCGATTAGCTAATCGACTGGAATCTTATCGATTAGTTACCCATCTCTGCTCTAAGCGAACATCGACTGATGTCTCATGAAAACGGCGCTATAGAAGTCTTCAGATTAGATTAAATTAGATTAGATTAGATTAGATAGATTAAATAAGATTAGATTAGATTAGATTAAGTTAGTGTTGCATCTGACTCTAGAAGATTGTTCTGTAGACATGTATTCTGCCGTCAGTCATTCCGACGTACAGTCTTCCAGTAGCGACATCTAGGAATATTCGATTCGGTTGTCCATCGCCGCCCAAATCGTGTTCATCGACCAGGTTCCGCACGAATTTCAGCCCCGAATCGAGTAGTTTGACCCTTCGGTTGCCCCTGTCAGCGACGATCACGTGATCGAGAGGCGCCGTTGCTAGGCAGCACGGCTCGTTCAGTTCTCCGTCGCCGGTGCCAGGCTCACCACCGAAGTAGCTAACCATCTGTCCACGGTCATCGATCTCGTAGACGACGTGGTTGGGTCCGTGGACCTTCCAGTCGCAGACGACGATCCCTGCTGAGTTCCGACGGACGAAGTGACGCGGACTGTCAACGACGATGCCACTCCTTCTCTTGCAGAAGGTCGGCCGACCGATCGTCCTCTGAGTCTTTCCGCTCTGGTCGTATTCGATGATCTTGGTTCCGCTTCCGGTGAGGACGGTTCCGATTTCCGTGACGGACAGTCCAGCGAAGTTTTGCGGTAGTCTCCAGTTGGCTAGCAGCTTGCCGTCTGTGTCGATGCGATAGATGTAGCTGTTGGCTGTGTCGGCAACGTAGAGGGTCTGGCTCTTTGGGCAGGACGATAGGTCGGAGGCGGTGGGTACGAGCATTGGGGTCATGAGATGGAGCAGGGTGATGGGTGCCAGAGGGGAGAAGTACTGAGCATGGTAGACCTCGATGTCGTGGCTGTTGTTCCGGATGACGTAGATACGGTTAGCGAGGACGGTCAGTCCGATGACCGCTTGACCAGAGTAGGAGGGGTCATTGAGTGAATGAATGAGCGGCGGATGAGAGGAGAGGAACATCAAATGATCGTCTGCTACAAAAGACGAATGTATAACGGTCATAAACAGGGCAGAGGTACTTTCAGTAAGTCAACGATCGGTCAGTCAGTCAGTCAGTTACATGTACTCAGTTCCTTCACTTACTCACTCAGTCTCAGTCACTCCTCAGTCACACTCAGTCAGTCAGTTACTCAGTCATTCACTCACTCAGTCAGTCAGTTACTCAGTCACTCACTCATTCAGACACTCAGTCAATTACATAGCACCTCAGTCAACTCTCAGTTACTCAGTCAGACACTCACTCACAGTCCACTCAGTCAATAAGTTACTCAGTCAGTCAGTTACTCAGTCAGTCAGTTACTCAGTCACACAGTCACTCACTCATACTGTAAGCTGACTTATAGCTCCTGTTCTTCTGGATAGTGGTTTTGGTGCGCTATTGGTTTATGCCTTTTGCGTTAGACACCGGCGCGAAAGAAGCTGCCAATTGCAACAACAGTCTGTCAACAAACCGAAAGACTCACCTTTATGTTTATGCGGTGGAAACTCGATCTCGCCGAGAATGTTTCCTCTGTCCTCCTCAAGGAAGTTCTCCGGCGAATAGATGAACGACACACTTCCGAAGCAGACCGATGCCAACCTGTGCTCGAGCACCCGACGGACATCACCCTGGACCTTGAAGAGGACCTGGTCCATCTTGTCTTCGTCTCTCTTCTTCAACGCTTCCTCAAGTGTCTTCGCGAGGCTTTCCAGCTGTCCGATGCAGAGCTCCGTGTCCTGCCTCACAGCCTCGCTCTCCAGCACCTGCTCCTTCTTCCTCGACTCCAGCTTCAGCAGCAACTCCTTCTCGGCCCTGTCGATCGCTCGACGCCGCTCCATAGCCTGACGCCTCACCTCTTGTTCGATGGCCGCAATCTGGTCGACAAAGACCGCTTCGTTGATCCCCGTCTGGTTCAGCCTCTCCAGAAAGGCAACGGAGTGTTCCTTCAGAGCCCGAACATGGTCGACGAGGTCTTTGCGCACTGATCCAGTTACTCGTCTTCCATCGTCATCATACGGTGTCTCCGGATGACGTCTTGTCTCCATCTCCATCTGTTGACTGTGCCCAACCTGCCTCGCCAGAACCCCCGCATGTTGAGTGGACTGGCAGAGAGCCGGGTTGTCTGCGCTTTCAGTATATTCTAATCGCGTCACGATGCAGGAATCGGAGGATACCCTATCGGTGGAGGAGAGGCGACGAGAGGCGGTCGGAGAGGATGAGGAGGACCTGGAGGCGTGGGAGGAGGTAGGAACGGCGAGTTGGGAGGATGAGATCTTGGATGGATTATACAGATCGACGTCGATAGGTTTCGATGTCGGTGAGAGCTTAGGAGGCCCTTGCTCCGTGTTCTTCGAGTACATTCGCGTGTAGCTCGGGAAGCCGTTGCTGGTTCCATCAGCCCCGAAGGGTGGGGTAGAGGGCGAGCAGCGGGGGCAGACAGAACGACCCTCGGTCAGTTTAATGCAATTGGGGCACAGCTGATGAGAACAATCGAGCGAGAGAATGCATTGTTTCTTCAATGAAATATCGCACAGGTGGCATATGGACGATTTTGACATGTCGGCCATCGTTAAGGCAACGGAATGACTAACACAACAGAAACAAACAAACAAATACTAATATATATGCATACATAAATACATACATATGCTCACACCATACAAATAGTCATGCACATGAATGCATACATACATACATATATATGCATCAATAATGCCTTCAAATGTAGGTACATATAACAGACGGACACACGAACATATACATGCATGCATGTACATTCATACATATATACAATACATACATACATTCATACATATATACATACAAATACATACAAACATACTTACATACCTACATATATACATACACATTCAATTCAATTCATTTTTATTGATCCCAAACAACAAACAACAAAACAAGACAAATCAAGCAATCAAATGTAGTATAGTGAAGAAACGAATAATAACGTAACGTAGGAGTATTGATTACAGGTATTTTTAGGTCCTAGTTGCGTGCTGTTGTCACTGGGAACAATAGGCACCCGAAAGGGACTAAGTCCCGCTGAGAGGGAGCCTGTTGTTCAGAAGTAACAGGGTAATCGACATACATACACTTACTTACATATATACATACATACACTACATGCTTACTTACTTACTTACTTACTTACATCTATAAATACTTCCAAACAGAGCTACATAATAATAGACAGCCAGACACACAATCAGGCAGACATACATACATATGGCAGTAAATATGCAGTACACTGAAAAAACACATAAATGGAAATGTACAGTTATCTGTCTGTTATTACAAATCTGTCTGTAAAGTATCTGTCTGTCTGTCTGTTACGGTCATTGTGAGTCGCATGCACAAAAGAAGTTATTCATCATCATCTATGCCTTGAACCCGTAGCCTACTCTCCGCTTAACAAGGCGAGCGATCTAACCAATCGGCAACCGTGTCCCATTAACCATAATTAGCGAATAGATTCCCTAAGTTACAGCCAGCTTAACCTCTCTTGAGTGATAGTAATTATCTATAAGTATTATATCGTCGATTGCAATAATTCCGCGCAATCATCGTCCAATTATTGCTAACCTGTATTGCATCTGATAAAACTGTTGACCAGCAGCCACTAGAGTCGACCAGCTCCACTGTGTTACTGAGCCCTAACACTTCTGGTTTCTCGAGAGTATATAAGCAAATATTTACTTCATACACGATGCTCATAATAATTATCTACGTCAACAAGCGCTTACTCATGCGTAGCTATTTATAACTCGCGGATTTTCTATGCTTATAGACAAACTGTGTAATGTTTATAATTGCCTATCGATTTCAGATAGGCCTAACATAAGTCTGCGTACGTCATTCGGACTAAAAATTTCCCCTCGATACACAGTCATGCAGTCGTGGTTTTAAGGTCGAGATTTGTCCATAAAGCTATTGAGATTTACGACTACGATTACGACAGCGGTTTTAGACCTACACCCCATGCAATAACCGCGATTTATTTTCTTATTTTCTTCTTTAAGTCACAATGTCAAATAAAAGAAGTGCTCCCAGGCAGATATGTGTGTGTATGTATGTATGTATGTATGTATGTATGTATGTATGTATGTATGTATGTATGTATGTATGTATGTATGTATGTAAATTTATATGTACATGTCAAGTAGGTATGTATGTATTCATGTATGTATGTATATATGCATGTATAAAGCATAGGGTATAAACCCTTATGTATGTATGTATGTATGTACAGGATTATGTATGTATGTATGTATGTATGTATGTATGTATGTATGTATGTATGTATGTATGTATGTATGTATGTATCAATGTTATGTATGTGAGTATATATATTCAGGCCTATGTATGCTATCGTGCGTGCATGCATATAATTAGGTATCTATGCAGCTGGTCTTTTGTGATTTGTAACTGCAGTCAGAACAATGGGGGTCAGTAATTATACAGTCTAAGATTTTATTTATTCGATACTATGGGAAGTATAGACGACAGCGAAAAAGACAGAGGCCTCGGGGATTTCCACATTAAATTTTATATTTGCATCCACGTAAAACCCGCGTTTACAAAAGGCCGACGAGTTGTTTAGGCTTTAATTAAAGCAGTTAGGTTTGTTATTATAACCAATGTAGCGTATTATAATAGGCCATAGTTTCATCTGTTTAACGGATGGATCAGTAATCTCGAACCAATTTTCTGCTCTGACGTGGATTTGAACACCGAACTCTCGTTTGACAGTCCAGCACGCTAACCACTAAACTACTGCTGCACACCCTATTGAGTCAATCGATAGAAAAATTGAGGTGAATCAAACGCTGATAAGCCGAACAGGTTAATTATTGAGGACTCGAAACCTATTTTTGTCTTGTAATATTAGCCAATAATACGAATTGTAATTGTTACAACAAATTACAACACGAGACTTGCAGAATAATACGAATTGGTTACAACACCGGACTGAGAGCAACTATATAATTAGCGAATAGCTTCCCTAAGCTACAGCCAGCGTAACCCCTCTTAATTTGATTTAAATGACTACTACAGTTCTTGCGAATCAAACGACAGCCATATGTATTCTCTAGTTATGAAGCAATTCACAAATTTTAGCATATTTCTTTATATAGAATAATGTAAGTTATTTTGGCATCATGAACATTACTATCTGAGATACGATATGGCTAGGTGAGTTATTAAACTATTGCCGGATGACAATGCGAAATGTACAGGTTCGAGCTCTCAAAATGTAAATGTACACATTTTGATGTAGCGACCGTATATGACCTCGATCCTGATGATTTCTCAGTGAATTGATCGGGTGAGATCCTTCACCACCGCTGTCTCTCTTGTCTTCATTGTTGTTTATATTGTATGTTGTCTATGTTGCATAGGATATGTTGTATGTTGTCTATGTTGCATATATAGGCCTACCTGCTGTGCTGTCTAAGTCACATCGAAAACCAACAATAGAGACGAACGAGGTGAGGTGAAGCGCAGCCTTGATCGTGCGAACGAAAGGAAGACGTGGTTTTATAAAGGCATTGTGTCCTGTGCCGTTCACTGCTCCTCCACTGGTGTACAACTGTCTCAAATCATACATAGGCCTATCTATGCCTCGTACATTGTTTGGAACATGCACGAAAACAGGGCACGTAGGCCTAAGCGTGTACGTCGGTTTTTGCCGACGCTTATAATATATCAGTGTGAAAATCTCCTTTCCAATTGGCTCTGCTACAATTAGGCCTCTTAAATTGTCTAATTGCTTTCATCTTTACTCCAGTAAATTGAAACAAACTCTCTACAAACACTACTGAAGTATTAACAATCATGCCTAGGAAACTGATATAAAAATATAACTAGTAATATAATGGTATATAATTCTTGACATTTTTATTATGTAATTAATGTTGGTTAACAGCTAGCTTTTGCTGTCAGGACTGCACTTAGTCATGGCAATGTCTGATATCAGCTGTTAAATACTGTAATCGTAATTGTAACCGGAAATTTATATAGCGCTGCAAAACAGAAACATCGGGCCCCTGGCGAATGTCCCATCAGCTAAGACTACACTACATCACAAGGCATTATGCAATATAAATATATATTAGACATTGGTAATTATGTATGTATGTATGTATGTATGTATGCATGTATGTATGTATGTATTCATTTAATTCATTTCAGATATTTATATAGCGCCCCTTCAAGATTTCTACTCAGAGGCGCTCCCGACTACAGCGCGGACACTGAATCGGAGTTTCACGCCGAAGCGCATGAGCACTTGCGAGTGAAGGACTTGCCCAGGGTCCCTACGCGGCGGCGGCTTGAGGTGGATTCGAACCAAGCAACCCTCCGGCTGCAAGGCACCGAACATATGTATGTACACCACCGCGCTCCATAATGTATGTATGTATGTATGTATGTATGTATGTATGTATGTATGTATGTATGTATGTATGTATGTATGTATGTATGTATGTATGTATGTATGTATGTATGTATGTATGTATGTATGCATAACCATCTAACCACATTTTCCATCGGACTTTCCGCTGATCATTTCCTCGTAGAGCCGATCGTGCTCGCATGGGTAGGGACTAATAAAATAACGTGGTTTTCGAGTAGTAGGCCTAACAGTGACGCAAGTACACGTTTACGAACAGGGCACGGTGACCCATACGATTGGTTAAAGCACTCGGCCTGTAACGCCTAGAGTATGGTTTCGAGCCACTCCAGCCGGTCACTGTGTAGACTGTAGAGAGAGTGAGACATTGAGCAAGTCCTTTACCCTCAGTTGCTCAGAGCCATCGATGTCCTTCGTGTGTGCACTTCTGAACTTTGGAAGGAGAACATTAGGACCTATGTCAGATAAAATTGTATCGTGTTTTAATAGTATACATAGTTACGCACTAGATCGGGTGCTGTCGTTGCCTGTATAACAAAATCATATGAATCCTTGAACGATTATTATTAGGTCATTCGGTGCGGTTTTAGTAGGTTGATATATAGGGCCTACGACAACACTAGGGCCAGACAGGAACAGTATATATAATGGGGGACTCTGTAAAAATGGCTGCTATAGGTGGCGCCAGGATGGGATATAGTTTGGCTACTCTAGGTAAAATGTGTGCTCTGTTGTGCGGTAGGTTTATTTCATAGACATCTTACATTTAATATATGATGTCTATGGTTTATTTACGCTAAAGTTGTCTAAAATTTGACCACATCACATACTGGCGACGCCTATCGCCGCTTAAAGGAACTGCTCACAGAGTCCCCCATTACACGAAGATAGACGTCTATTTAGAAATGGAGACAGTTGATAGGGTTCGTGGAGAGACTTAAGTATTCTATAACGATTACATTTGTTTGAACGAGCTTTAAAAGACAACTTCGTGAGTCAGGAGAGTGAAAAACACTTGGTCCAGTTTATTTTTAGAAACTCCCTGGCCTGGGTGACCAAAAGCACACTCAGATATCTACAGACATGCAATTAATGAACGGAAATAATAATAGGCCTACCTGTAGCCTTTTACTCCTTATCAGCAGGTCAACAAGGTCCATAAAGGCGTCCTATTAAATCAGCAGTCCTTCCTGTTGTTATCCTGTTGTAGGATCATCTAATATTGGAACAGCTGCCGAAGAATATGACCATGTGGCATCCTGGGCTAAAACTAATAATTTGAAGTTAAATCCATCTAAGACTCGTGAAATAATTTTCTCAAAAAGGGGTTTCAAAGCATCATCTATACCTATTGTCATCCAAGGTGCTGAAAGGGTTGACACAATTAGAGTGCTAGGGATTACCCTAAGTTCTGACATGCGCATGACAAAGCATACTGAAAAAGTCCTTGCCTCAAGTTCCACTTCTCTATACGCCCTCCGTGTTTTGAGAGATCATGGCATGTCTACTTACGCATTGCATGATGTTGCCATGGCAACCACTGTTGCACACCTAATGTATGCCTCCCCTGCCTGGTGGGGGTATGCCAGTGAGACTGATAGGAATAAATTACAGAGTATGCTAAATAGGATGAAACGTAGAGGCTTCCTCTTATCTACTACCCCTAGCGTTGTAGATATGTCCCAAGCTGCTGATTCTGGCTTATTTCGGGCTATTTGTGGGGAATCATGTCATGTTCTCCGAGGAATTTTCCCGCCTACACAGCAAATAAAATATAACTTACGACCCAGAATTCATAATTTTAATCTCCCAATCAATGATAAATGTAATTATATACCACGTATCTTGTTTAAAGATACATATTAATTAATTGTCCTATAATTATAATTACTTGTATATTTGTCTAGAATTATTAACGTTAGCCTGACTGTTTTAGCTAATTGTGTTAGCCTACTTGTAACCTGTTGCGTTTTGTCAACTGGATTATTTTGAAATTAAACGAATATGATGATCATGTACTGCGATAATAGTAATAACTTAGGTGACCCTAGCTAGCGGGACTATTGCAGCAATCAGAGATGGACACGATTGGTTACATTGCTAATCGAATAGAATTAGAATTAGCTGCTGAAATTTGCTAATCGAATAGAATTAGAATTAGCTGCCGAAATTTGCTAATCGAATGGAATTAGAATTAGCTGCTGAAATTTGCTAACAGATTAGAAATAGAATTAGCAAAAATCTTGTAGCTAATCGATTAGACTTAGAATTAGTTGTTTGTCTAATCGATTAGCTAATCGATTAGAATCTAGTTGATTATTTAGGCCTACACATGTCTGTTAGCAATAATAAATATTCTGCTGATGTTTTGTAGCCATAGGCCACTTACATGCAAAAGCGGTAGTAGGATATATGCTGGAGGGGAACAACCAAAACGTGAAGATAATTGCATGCTAATAGGCGGAAGCAGAGAGAGGAAATGTCCGGGATCCCTTCGCAATTCAAGAACGCAATAGACCGTCCTCATTCAGGGGATTCCCCTTGGACGTAAGAGAAACAGCAAATGTATTAGACTAAATAAAATTCCGGCTGGAATCTGTTGAAATATGCGAATGAAAAGGCAGTGCAAATAAATAAATATAGATCAGATTGTTACGGGATCCTATATACATTGTAAGCATAGAACACTGTTTAAGAGGATATTGTCAAGTCCTCATCAATCACCTCGCAATCAGTGTATATAATTATATATACGCTGTCAACGAGGACATGTGACTGATGTGACTACTATGAGCCTTATAAGTCAAATATATATACATACATACATACATACATACATACATACATACGTACATACATACATACATACATACATACGTACATACATACATACATACATACATACATACATACATACATACATACATACATGCATGCATGCATGCATGCATACGTACGTACATACATACATACATACATAAGCATACATACATACATACATACATACATACATACATACATACATACATACATACATACATACATACATACATACATACATACATCCATACATACATACATACATACGTACGTACATACATACATACATACATACATACATACATACATACATACATACATACATACATACATACATACATACATACATACATACATACATACATACATACATGCATGCATGCATGCATACATACGTACATACATACATACCCAACTAGTATCAACAAAAACCCAACTAGTATAAATAAGCAAAATTTTACTACTTATCGAAATAAATTTAAGGCGTTAAGAATAAAGGCCGAACAATGTTACTTTGAATCGGAATTCATGAAATATTCTAATGATCTTAGGAAAACTTGGCGAGTTATTAGGTCAATAATCAACATGAATAAACCCGAAAAAGCCATTGATACCTTATGTATCGCTGGTGTCAACATTACTGATCCTAGCATCATGGCTGAGAAATTTAATAACTATTTCACTGGTCTCGCTCAATCCCTGGTCGATAAGTTGCCCTCCTCAAGTACCTCTTTTGACAATTACCTCAACTGTCCGAGGCCTAATTCCTTTGCAGTCATTCCAACAACTCCTACCGAGCTAATCTCCATCAGTCACTCCTTGAAAGCCACTCACAGCACTGGTCTCGATGAAATTGATCCTTCTATCATGTATTCTATTGTTGAAGATGTAGCTATTCCCCTATCAAATATCTTCAACGCTTCCCTTTCTACTGGTATAGTTCCTTCCGCACTTAAACTGGCCAAAATCGTACCCATTTTTAAACAAGGTGCTCATGAGGATATTACCAACTATAGACCTATTTCAATCCTCCCGTACTTTTCTAAGATACTTGAAAAACTCATGTACAATAGATTATACGATTATGTTACCAAAATGAAAATTCTCTACCCTTCGCAACATGGTTTCCAATCAGGTCACTCTACATCTATGGCACTTCTGACTATACAAGATAATATATCCACTGTAATCGACAACAATGAATTTTCTATAGGTATCTTCCTCGACATCGCCAAGGCTTTCGACACAGTCGATCACAGTATATTATTTACTAAACTTGAAAATATTGGCATCCGGGGTCTAAATCTATGTTGGTTTAAGAGTTATCTCACAAATAGGCAACAACTTGTTGTATGTCAGGGGAGATTATCGAAATTAAGGTTAATCAAATTCGGAGTTCCCCAGGGATCTATCCTTGGTCCCCTACTTTTTCTGTTATTTATTAATGACCTTCCCAACGCTTCTAAACTTGTAGATTTTATACTCTTTGCCGATGATTCGAATGTATTTACCTCCCACAAAACGTATGAGGGGTTATTTCAACTAGTGAACCTGGAACTACAGAAAATTGCAGACTGGTTTAAAAGCAATAAGTTATCATTAAACTTAAGTAAAACCAATTATATTCTTTTCTGTTCACATAGAAAGAAAACTCCTTCCGTAAAAGGGATAATCCGAGTTGACAGTTTTCAGATTCCCCAAGTAACCTCGGTTAAGTTCCTAGGAGTCCATTTGGATCAACATCTAACCTGGAATATTCATATATCCCAGATTGCTTCTAAGATCTCAAAAAACGTGGGTATCTTATCACGTATCGCTTATCTACTACCTACCCGCTTACGGCTAAATCTGTACTACTCACTAGTTCATCCATACTTATCATATTGCAATATGGTATGGGCCTCTAATTATGTTACTAGACTAAAAAGACTCATCCTTCTTCAAAAAAAAGCTATTAGAATAATCTCAGGGTCAGGATTTCATGTCTCCACAACTCAAACTTTTCATCAATTTAAAATTCCAAAACTCGACCACATAAAAGTCATTCAAATCTGCGAGTTTATGTTTAAATATAGGTCACATGCTCTGCCACAAATTTTTGATGGTTATTTTCATACAACTTCTGAATTTCATCGATATGAATTAAGATCTGCTGCCAACTTCAGAGGTATCTCCATTCGTACCAATTCACGTAAATTCTCCCTAAAAAACGCTGGTCCCGCAATATGGAATAGTCTCCCGCTGCAGCTCAGAAATATGTACAGTTTCCTCTTGTTTAAAACCCAGTTACGTAATTATCTCTTTTCTCAGGCTATTTAAGTTCATTTCGTGTGTGCTTTAGTTAACTAGTTAAGTTTTGTTCTTTTGATACTTTCTGTTACCTTTGTGTACTCGACAGTAATATCCCGATCACCTTCTTATGACAGTTTAACTCAGAGTATTTAGGGTGACCCTTGTTAGCGGGGCCTAGGCCCTTTTAGGACTCCCCTTTGATTCCTCGTAACATATTGCATCTGTCAAAACCGTTTATTTTGTCTTTGATTGGTTTCAATAAAAGTGTGGTTATTATACATACATACATACATACATACATACATACATACATACATACATACATGCATACATGCATACATGTACTAATTGTACATACATACATACATACATACATACATACATACATACATACATACATACATACATACATACATACATTTTATGCATGCATGCATGCATGCATGCATGCATACATACATACATACATACATACATACATACATACATACATACATACATACATACATACATACATACATACATACATACATACATACATACATACATTAATTGCAATATCTCTTGGCTGGTTTAAACTAACAGTAACTGTTGTTTAACGACAAAATACTGCATAATATTTTAAATAGGGCATTTTTTCAAGTAACTAGATAGTGTCCACAATCACAATCCAGAATGAAAGTCAGTGTAGTTACTTTTTTGAAGAAAAAAAACTAGTAACTACAGAGGCCTATGCTATTGTCAGAATACTTGTTACTCACCACACATTCGCGTCACACTTGACGGCGTTTGTTAGCCAGCGGTTCTATCAAGCCTGCTCTGCAGACTTAAACTACTGCAGCCTATCCTACTTTAGAGGAGGCCTTATATATAGGCTACGAAAACTTTGGGTTGTCTATATCGGAAGCTCACATCAGGTCAGTCAACATTGCTTTTCAATGTACCTCGACTCTCAGCAGAAAATTGAACGTTTATAATGGTTTTAGATTATTGTTGTTGTTGTTTTATTTAGCATTCAATTCAAAATGACATTATTATTGTTGTTGTTTTATTATTTACTAAACGTTTTTACCCGGCGTTCGCCCGGGTTTTCCTCAGCGCCCGTGTATTTGAATTTAACCACATCTTCGTCAGCGCCCATGAATTCGAATTTAACGATGTGCAAATTTTTCGTGTGTCCCTCTGGCGAATTTACGCGCTGGATTGAAATTGTTTAATTGCAACTCTATGAAATTGTTTAATTAACTCTATGCAATATATACTCCTGCATAGCTAGATTTCAATGGCATTGAAACAGACTATTAGGGTAGTCCCTAAATCACGAATTCACGGAAATCACGGAAACCGTGAATTTCGCCGTTTGCCGTGAATTTTGCCGTTTGCCGTGATTTTCCGTGATTTTTCACATTTTCAGCACTTTTTGTAAAAACACGTTAAAAATGGTTGCGAAACACGTCAAAAAATGGCTGTTACTACCCCCCG
Organism: Aporrectodea caliginosa; assembly: GCA_020284085.1. NCBI lineage: Eukaryota > Metazoa > Annelida > Clitellata > Crassiclitellata > Lumbricidae > Aporrectodea > Aporrectodea caliginosa. The sequence continues at coordinate 2,020,788 of JACEVL010000415.1, read as the reverse complement.
AAAATTATTGTTGGAAAATAGTCGTTACTACCCCCCCTCGAAAATTCTTCTTGGAAAATAGTCGTTACTACCCCCCCTCGAGAAAATTCTTGGAAAAACACGTTGCCGTGAATTTTTCTATTTTTGCAAAAGTAGGCCGTGATTTTTTCACTTTTTGACCGTGATTTAGGGACTACCCTACAGACTATGTGTCTATGACCACATCGAAACTTAAAATGTGCAAATATCGGAATTTAAAGTAAATTTTGAGTTGATATAAAGTTGGGTTGAGATCTATAGAAATTCAAATGAAAACGTTCGTTAAAAGTTTCATATCCCTAAAGTGTTGCATTGAAATTCTGCCGTGGGCGTTACCACTTCTGATTTGAAATAAGTAAGTAAGTAAGTACGTGCTTTTATTGAACCGCCTGCAAACGCACTGCGGGAACATCACATAGAGTATTAAATCACAAATCACAAAAATCACAAATGTCAAAAATATCATAAAATACAAAAAAACAGACATCTATGAATATATGAGAGTAAGGTTACAGTAAAAAGAAAGATCAGCAATAAAATCAATTAAATAACATACGCGTAATAAAACCACATCGGGTTAATGCGTCAGCATGTGGGATCTCACGGTTATGTGAACGAGGACGGAGAGAGTGATTGGTTGCGAATCAGAGCGTTGACCTAGATGACGTGACGTAAGATTGCATATTTAGCCGCGTGACGTGGACAGATGGCCATACTATTATAAGACAGCCTCGTCGAAAAAGTTGGAAATTTAAAATGTCCGTATATCGGCGTTTAAATAAAATTGCGAGCTGAAAATAGTCGCGTTGACCATGACGTGGCGTAATAGGTTCCGCGACAACTCGTCGAACGACATTTCGTATAACGACACTTCGTCTACGACAATTCGTATAACGACATTTCGTCTACTAGTGTATCTGTATCCATTACGGCTAATCAACAGAGGCCGCTTTCTTATAGTTTCGCTAAAACGTGCTATATATTCTCAGGAATCCAGCTTCTAATTACTGACAAGATTATTTTCATCAATCCAGCTTCTGTTGAATGGAAACTTATTTTCATCCATGCAACCAGGTTGATTTCCAGCTTATTTTTACGTGAAAAATTATTTTGATCAATTCAGCTTCTATTTCAACACAGGAATGTTTTCATCAATCCCACTTCCATTTCGGGAAACAGTTTTTTCATCAATCCAGCTTCCATTTTAAAGTGACAATATCAAATAACTTAGTAGACGAAATGTCGTTCGACGAATTGTCGCTCGACGAAGCGTCGTAGACGAAATGTCGTTCGACGAGTTGTCGTGACACCGGCGTAATAATGTTGTGTAAAATTTTGTAAATCGCTAAAGCGTTCCGTTTCGGAGCCTTTAGATGACGGACAAACATACATACAAACATACAAACGGAAGGACAGCGTAAACAGAGTACGCCTTCTAATATAGATTATTTATTTATATATTATTTGCAAACTCCGCCACTGTTTGTACTCTGGCAGTGTCCGTCCCAAGCCTGGATAAAGGAGGAGGGCGACGCTAATGATCTTATATCAAACAGTGTCGTTACACGGAAGCTACTATTGTTGTTGTGGTTGTTGTTGTTGTTGTTATTATTATTATTATTATTATTATTATTATTATTATTATTATTATTATTTATTTATTTATTTATTTATTTTTGTCCCGAGGTAAACATGATCCCTCAAAGACTTGAATATTACTCATTGTCGATGGGGTTGTCTGAAGATGACCCTACTCGTCGTTGTCCTGGCTGGCGAAGGTGCCTATTATTATTATTATCATTTATTATTATTATTATTATTTTTTTTTAAATTTTAATTTTTATTATTATTATTATTATTATTATTGTTATTATCATTATTATTGTCATCATCATCATTTAAATTTTATTATAAGACACAGTTATTTCTTCATAAAGCCTGCAAACTCAAAAAATACAGACTAATTACTGACAGCTTTTGCGGCTAGAATAACTGGTCCTTAACTATGGAACTCCATTGACCGTGGCATCTGTAATCAGAGGTCACTCAACTCCTTCACACAGGCCTATAAAAACACTTACTTAACTGACGTTGATTTTACTACTGCCATGCCTATTTCTCATCCTAAGTTAATCGAACTGACTCATATTTCCTTTCAAGTTCTATCAATTTGTTCCATCATAGTGGGGAAGACTAGATAAGCCCATTGGGCTTCTTCTCCCCACGAATCGATTTTTGCTAATTAACCTGTTAGACTATGACCTCTTCAATTAACTCAAACAAATCCTGTTGTGTACAAAGAAGTACCTTGGACCATCCGCAAAACGCAGGTGCCGCAGCGGGAAAAGCAGCTCGTAATAAGGAATACAAATAGGCCTACGCTGTTATCTCGCAGTCACACCATTTCATCTCTGTTGCAGTCGAAACCGCAGAAAAAGCTGGAATACCGAGTTAATTGATTGATTGATTGATTGATTGGTTGGTTGGTTGATTGATTGATTGATTGATTGATTGATTGGATTGATTGATTGATTGATTGATTGATTGATTGAGGCTATTGCGGACTTGATTTGATATAGCGCCGGTCGCTGCTGAGACTTTTGGCGTCTTGTCTGAGATATTTCGAAGATTTACATTACATTACATTTACATTACATTGTAAATCCTGGACATCCTTTCCACGGGCGCATTCAGAGGGTTAACGGGTTCAACAGCAACCCCCAATAAATAATTGCCGTAAAAACACTTAACTTTTCAAACTGACCTCTTATATATGTATACTCTGCTACCATGTCCTAGGGAAACCCCGAAATGGAAACTTCCGAACTTGTTTCCTGTATACGCCCTTGATCATTTCCCCTTTGTCATTGCATCTGACTACGATCAGGTTACAAATTAACACAATGTAGGTTATAACGCTGCTTGGTGTGTCTGTTTAATCTCTTATTTATGTGTCTGACTTCGCCTGTTTGTCTAATTGTCTGTCCGCCTTGTATCGGCGTTGCATGTTTATGTTGCCTGTGTCTTGTTTCTGTCTTGTCTGTCTGTCAAAATTGAATCCTCTACCTGTCAAAATATAGGCCTACATTCAATGTTATTGGAAAAAGCGACACCATGACGGTCATTGGGGCCGTCCATAAATGACGTCACGGAATTTTGGTCGATTTTGAACCCCCTCCCCCTTCGTCACACTTCGTCACAAAAGTAACACCCCTTGAAAAATGACGTCACAAAGCTCTGACCCCTAAAACCAAATTTCCATGGCGAAGCAAAATGCTCTTTTGTGGAACAAATAGGGAGAGTATGCATATTTTAAAATCTAACGGTGACCAAATATTGAAGTAATTAAAAATTATTAATAATGGTGCCAGTATACATTAAAATAATAAAAAATAATAAAAATTTAATACTCACAGTTAGTGCTGTTATTGTTAAAATTAAATTGTTGTTAATTGTTAAATTTAATTACATAGACCTGGTGTGACGTCACACCTCTCAGACCCCCCACCCCATGTCACACATTGTCACAAATTTCCGACCCCCGACCCCCTAGGTGCGTGACGTCATTTATGGACGGCCCCATTCGTATAACTACGAAATATTCATAAATGTGAAGACATTCAAATGGATTTTAATCTAGCCCGTTTGGTTAGTTAGGTGCTGTTTAACGACACTGTGTCATAACAAAGATGATTAGCGTCGCCCTCATCCTTTCTCCAGGATCGGGACTGGCACTACCACAGGTAGGGTAGTGGCAGAACTAATCTCGGCTGTAATGGCCAACAGCCTTAAAAAATCTCGGCATAGTCCCCGTCAAACTATCTGCCGCAAAATGACGCTCCACGAGCTGGGCAAAACAGTAATTAGTGAAGCAGCCTACTGCATGACAGTGGCAAGCGCGACTTACTGCCTGCGGCGAAGTACTTATTATAGCTTAATGCTTGAAAAATAGACAAATTGACTGTTTTCCAAATTTTACTACAACTTTAATGTGTATTAATTTTCAGTGCAAGTCAATATGAAGTTTTCTACCGCCCGCTATTCTCGCTCACATTGTATGTTTACTAGACAGGCAGACAAGCAGAGTAACCCAGAAAAAACTGATGACAAGCTAAATTTAACTTTTTCATGTATATATTTGTGTACCGATATTGCAAAACTAGATACACAGTTCAAGATCATTTTGCATCTTTTTAGGAAGCAAATTAGTAGAGAACTATGTTTTTGGCGGTAGCGCACTAATAAATCACCGCTTTTTCGATCCCAGGAGAGTACAGCAAGCCGGTATTTGCTGTACTCTCCTGGGATCGGCGAATATGTTGCAGCAAAAATTGAGATCGTTTGCGTAATTTGCAATCAGTTTCAATATTTTTATATGTATACATAACGTCCATAATTCTCCAATGGAAATTATAGGTCACATGTGACTAAATAACATAAAAGAACCAATGAAATTTCATCCTCAAACAAACATGAATAATAATGAAGACTAAAGCGGCAAAGCCATAATAATGTGACGGTCGTGGCTGCTCCCTGCTCTTGCCTCTGCTCAGCCTCCCACTCTGCTCAGGTCTTGCTCAGTCTGCTCAGCCTCCCCCTGTGCTCAGGTCTTGCTCAGTCTGCTCAGCCTCCCCTCTGCTCAGGTCTTTGCTCAGTCTGCTCAGCCTCCCCCCTCTGCTCAGTCTTTGCTCAGCCGCCCCCTCTGCTCAGGTCTTTTGCTCAGTCTTTTGCTCAGTCTGCTCAGCCTCCCCTCTGCTCAGGTCTTTGCTCAGTCTGCTCAGCCTCCCCCTCAGGTCTTGCTCAGTCTGCTCAGCCTCCTCCCTCTGCGCAGGTCTTGCTCAGTTCTTGCTCAGTCTGCTCAGCCTCCCCTCTGCTCAGTTCTTGCTCAGTTTCCCCCTCTGCTCAGTTCTGCTCAGCCTCCCCCTCTGCTCAGTTCTTGCTCAGTCTCCCCCTCTGCTCAGTTTCTTGCTCAGTCTCCCCTCTGCTCAGGTCTTGCTCAGTCTTTGCTCAGTCTGCTCAGCCTCCCCTCTGCTCAGGTCTTGCTTAGTCTGCTCAGCCTCCCCCTCTGCTCAGGCTGCTCGGGTATAAATAGAGGGCCCTTGCCGTGCAGGGCTGCATCTGACTTTGCGACTGTAAGAGGTAGTCCGCCAGCCTGGAGAGTTCTTCTGAGGTCGATGTTGTGATACTTTGACATTGAAAATATATCGTTTGAAACCAATTGACGTGTTGGTGATTCTTGACTTTGGTGACCGACCGACTGAGGCGTGCAAGCCCTTCGAAACACTCCGAAGGCCGAATTTACGCTTCTATAGCGACACGCGGACTGCTGCTCCGAGCAGGGCCTAACCTCTCCTCCCTGCTTCCCGAAGAGACCCAGGAGGAGATTTTTCGCCACAATAATATCAATCTTTATTCACCAGACAAAAACTAAAGTTCAGTTAGCACAAATCATTGACAGGCTGCAAGGACATAGCAGACCAACCCCCTGGAAAACTAAATAAATGTAAAAATAAATTAAATAGCCTCAAGCTGTAGATGAATGAACACAAACACATTACGAGAAAAGGCAATGCATTTGGTCATCACCTTTCTCACACAAATAGCATATAAAGATAGATTCAATGCTCAAAGTGAGTCTATATTCAACATCTCAGGTGAGTATATTCAACATATCAATCAATCAATCAATCAATCAATCAAATCAATCAATCAATCAATCAATCAATCAATCAATCAATCAATCAATCAATCAATCAATCAATCAATCAATATTCGTTTAATTCAATAAATCCAGTTGTCATGAACACAACTGCATGGTTACAAGTAACTCCTGAGTTAATTATTGAAGACATTTACAAGTGATTATGAAAAAAATAATATAATATATATCTTTGAACAAGACTCGCGGAATGTAGTTACTCTTATCTTTGTTAGGGAGGGTGAAGTTGTGCTTTCTAGGACATAAGTCATATTTGTCTTGTCGTGTCGGTGGGAAGATTCCCCAGAGGGCATGGCATGGTTCCCTACATATGGCCACAAACAGGCCAGCATCGGTGGCCTCAGCCAGATCCACCACGCCTTGGGTAGTGCATAAGAGGAAGCCTCTCCGCTTCATCCGGTTTAACATACATACCTCCTCCAGGCAGAGGAGGCATACCTAAGGTGTTTGACACACGCTCTCGCTGCAGACAGTTGACACACGCTCTTGCCATGGATATCATCACAGTACTTGGAGTACTTTCTTAAAGTGCATGCAGTAGCTGGTCAACAATTACCAGTAGAACTGTGACACTTGCAACTGATAACATTTAGGATATCTGGTGGTGCAGCTTTGAGATCAGTGGGTACTGGCATACACAATACACATACCACCCTTGATCTTCCAACCCCAATTCTCTGGATCCAAATAAGTGGCCATCAACGACTTCCACTGCACAATTAAATGCATGTATGTTAAATAGCACAACTGATTCAAACTGTGTCTCCTTGTTTTGCACTATACAACACAGATAAACAAACTTAAGCGTGAGACATCTGCAAGTGATGCTGTTTCTGATCCCAGGGTTACTGGAAAATCAAGGGACAATCAACAATCTTTTTTGAAAGCATTTGATTTTCTGATACCAGAGTGCAGAAGTTGTATCACAACCGCTCTAAGTCCCCTAGGATTTGAAGCAGAACATGGCACAACGCCTGGTAAGGGAATGAAATCTAGGAAGAACACGATTATGTAAGCATGGGAGCAGGTCACGACCAGTACAATTGACAGAGGGAGAAGGTCATGGAGGGTGTGGCTAGTATTTGTTAAGATGTTTTAAAAGAGGTCTATGTCAGCTATTTTACAAAGCGGACCAACTTGCGCGCGCTCAAAGAGTCAAGTTCCTGCTTACTGGCGAAGCTCCACCACCATACTTGGGAACAGTATAGCATGCAAGCATGCGGTTGATAGTGGTAGCCCTGACCACATCATGAAGCCTGACCCCGAAAGCCCATGTGAGATCAAAATACGATGGGCATGGCTAGATTGATTGGTCCGAATGCAAAGTCTTTGAACATGGGGGAAAACCAAACTTTTCGGTAATCTCGATGACATCACCCTTTTAACAGGGCTGTACATTTACCGACAGCTCAATTGCACCAGTTTGATCCACCATCTTCTGTCGTCTGCATCTCTGTTTTTCGAAGGGAAAGTAAACTGTCTGAACGGCGGTTCGCATAATTATGCAGTGAGCAGTACCAAATTGAACATTACACAGAACTGCTCTTCCGCAGTTTTAGTCGGTATTCGCCGCTCCTGCAACTTATTAAAACAAAATGAGCTGGCATATCACAAAATTAAAATTTCAATCGATTGACTTTCAATGTTACTACTTTGTAAACACGACCCGCATGTTGCATGTTTACAATAATAATAGCATCGACCTAGCACAATTAAGTGACCCGACCCACTGCGCATGCGCACACGACTTCGATTCCGCTTATTATTCGTAAAACGGTGATTTATTAGTGCGCTACAGCCAAAAACATAGTTCTTTGCTAATTTGCTTCCTAAAAAGATGCAAATTGATCTTGAACTGTGTATCTAGTTTTGTAATATCTATACACAAATATGTACATGAAAAAATAAAATTTAGCTTGTCATAGGTTTTTTCTAGGTTTTACAGTGAAAATGTAGTTACCGCTCGGACTATACATACCGTTGGCAAACGAAGTAAATTGTGCTGGCTATGCGGATATTTATGCAAACTGAACTGTGCATGCCTGGGTAGCGTAGGCCTCGATTGTGTGGAAATGATAATATGGCATATTATGATCATAGGCAGGGCTCTGGGCGTAGGCTAACACGAGGCGTTGCGGCTATTGTACTTATAGGTCACGTGTAGAACCTATATGTTCAGGACTCTTAGTGAAGAAGGGGCAGACGCTGCGTAACCCACTCAGACCACAGGAATCGTTGTCTGTGGACATTATTTACGCCACGAGGAGTAAAACTATCGAAGACAGTCACGCGGATTAACATACAGGTACGTGAGGAAAAAATGCGTAGCAATTCTGCAACGATTTTAAAAAAACTGTGTAGCATGTATTACTTAAACATAGATACCTACATAGTATGATTTTTTTTTGGTTTTTGGGGGGGGGGCCCCTTTTTGGGGGGGGTTTTTTTTTTCCTTAAAATTTTAAAAAAATTTTTTTTTTTGGGGGGTTTTTTTGGGGGGGTTTTTTTTTTTTTTTTTTTTTTTTTTTTTTTTTTTTTTTTTTTTTTTTTTTTTTTTTTTTTTTTTTTTTTTTAAAGGGAATTTTGTATGTATGTATGTATGTATGTATTTTTTTTTTTGGGGGGAAAAATTTAAAAAAATTTGGGGGGGCCGGGGAAAAAGGGGGAAACCAAGGGGAACCCGGGGAAAAAAAAGGGGGGGGTTTTTTTTTTAAAATTTAAGGGTTTTTTGGGGGAAAAAAAAAATTTTTTTTTTAAGGGGGGTTTTTTGGGGCCCTTTAAGGGGGGGTGGCAATTAACCAAAAAAGGGAAAAAGGGGAAAAAAAAAAGGGGAAAATTTTAAAAGGGGGAAAAGGGGAAATGGGGTTTTTTTTTAAAAAGGGGAAAGGGGGGGGGGGAAAAAAAAAAAAAGGGGAACCCCCGGGCCCCTTTTTTCCCCAAAAAAAAAGGGGGGGGCCCGGGGGATTTAAAAAAAAAAAAGGGGAAAAAGGGGGGGGAAACGCCCAAAATAAAGGCCAAAAAAGGGGGAAAAATTTTGGGGGGGGGGGAAAGGGGTTTTTAAAAAAAGGGGGGAAAAAAGGGGGTTTTGGGGGGTTTCCGGGGGGGGCCCCCCCCAAAAAAAAGGGGGGGGGAAAAAAATTTAAAAAAAAAAGGGGGGAAAAAAAGGGGGGGGGTTTTTTTTTTTTTTTTTTAAGGGTTTGGGAAAAAAGGGGGTTTTTTCCCCTTTTTGGGGGGTTTTTTTTTTTGGGGGGGGGGTTTTTTTTTTTTATTTTATGTTTAAAAAAAAATTTTTTTTTTTTTTTTTTTTTTTTATTGGAAAATTTTG